>JAEAOA010002349.1:1077500-1547500 GCA_016746295.1 Potamilus streckersoni | reverse complement strand
GACATTTTTCGATGTGACATTTGTTGCTGAAAGTATGCCACTTCCCCTCATTCATCTTCAAAATGGAGGGTCTTTAACCTTTCAAGATCCTTGATTCAAGAACATTACTCCTGTCCCTGACAAGATCTAGGCCTGAGGGAGGAGTTTCTATAGACAAGAATGGAATAATGACAACCTTGGCTGCTTGAGCAGCATGCAGTTGTCACAATTTTCCTGGGTATGTCTGTCTTGAGATCAAACAGGTCATCGATCCAGGATCCGAACATGGAAGCAGAGTAATTAGAACTCGCTTGTAAATTTTGCCCTTGATATTTTGAATTAATTTTGGTATTAAAGCCAGTGGGGGGTGCATATCCCCACATGCCCTCCGTGCTAAAAATTTATAGCGGATTCTGACAATCCAGGATTTTGGATCCACGTCTGGAAAGAAACGAAGGTGGGTAGTTTGTTGTTACACATCATCATTCATAGGTCTAGCATTGGTTGGCCCCATTGAGTGTAAACTCAATGAAAGACTGAAAGATGAAGAGATCACACAAGCAGCTGAACTCTCCTCAATAATAACTTGACAAGGTATTAAACCTATCTGGGATGTGTCAGACCTGTACAAGTATTGAGCATCCCAATGGAATATCTCCCAAACAATAACAGCAAGGTCCACTGATTTTAGTGCTCCTTTGTCTGAAGAAACAGTTCATCATGACCAAGGTGTGAAACATTATCAGAAATGACCATCCAAGGGTGGAAGGCATGAATTATCACTTAATTTCTATGAGACTGATGTGAGGAACCTTATGTTGCACTGTCCATTCACCAATTGGAAGTAGGTGACAAGAGTTCAAATTTGTACATATTGTAACTTCTGGTAGTCAAGAGGCATCCAAAGGTGGTGATACTGGTAAACATTCCCTGTCTTGCCATTGATGCAAGAAGTGTTCATGTTTTATTTTTGTTACGGTCATAATCTGGTGAGCTGAAACAGAACAAATCCACAAGGAGATGAAGACATTACCACACAGTAATGTATGTCCTGACTGATGTCTCTGATGCATAGATAATACAGATGTCTCTGATGCATAGACAATACAGATGTCTCTGATGCAGGCAATACAGATGACTCTGATGCATAGACAATACTGATGACTCTGATGCATAGACAATAGAGATGTCTCTGATGCATAGACAATACAGATGTCTCTGATGCATAGACAATACTGATGTCTCTGATGCATAGACAATACAGATGTCTCTGATGCAGGCAATACAGATGTCTCTGATGCATAGACAATACAGATGTCTCTGATGCAGGCAATACAGATGACTGATGCATAGACAATACAGATGTCTCTGATGCATAGACAATACAGATGTCTGATGCAGGCAATACAGATGACTCTGATGCATAGACAATACAGATGACTCTGATGCATAGACAATAAAGATGTCTCTGATGCATAGACAATAGTGATGTCTCTGATGCACAGACAATACAGGTGTCTCTGAAGCATAGACAATACTGATGTCTTTTATGCATAGTCAATACAGGTTTCTCTAATGCATAGACAATACAGATGTCTCTGATGCACAGACAATACAGGTATCTCTGAAGCATAGACAATACAGATGTCTCTGATGCATAGACAATACAGGTGTCTCTGAAGCATAGACATTAAAGATCTCTTTTATGCATAGTCAATACAGATGTCTCTAATGGAAAGAAAATATAGGTATCTCTGAAGCATAGATAATACAGATGTCTCTGATGGAAAGACAATACAGGTGTCTATGAAGCATAGACAATAAAGATGTCTCTAATGGAAAGACAATACAGGTGTCTCTGAAGCATAGACAATACAGATGTCTCTGATGGAAAGACAATACAGGTGTCTCTGAAGCATAGACAATACTGATGTCTCTGATGCACAGACAATACAGGTTTCTCTAATGCATAGACAATACAGATGTCTCTGATGCATAGACAATACAGGTGTCTCTGAAGCATAGACATTAAAGATCTCTTTTATGCATAGTCAATACAGATGTCTCTAATGGAAAGACAATACAGGTGTCTCTGAAGCATAGATAATACAGATGTCTCTGATGGAAAGACAATACAGGTGTCTCTGAAGCATAGACAATACAGATGTCTCTGATGGAAAGACAATACAGGTGTCTCTGAAGCATAGACAATACAGATGTCTCTAATGGAAAGACAATACAGGTGTCTCTGAAGCATAGACAATACAGATGTCTCTGATGGAAAGACAATACAGGTGTCTCTGAAGCATAGACAATACAGATGTCTCTAATGGAAAGACAATACAGGTGTCTCTGAAGCATAGATAATACAGATGTCTCTGATGGAAAGACAATACAGGTGTCTCTGAAGCATAGACAATACAGATGTCTCTGATGGAAAGACAATACAGGTGTCTCTGAAGCATAGACAATACAGATGTCTCTAATGGAAAGACAATACAGGTATATCTGAAGCATAGACAATACTGATGTCTCTGATGGAAAGACAATACAGGTGTCTCTGAAGCATAGACAATACAGATGTCGCTGATGAATACACACTGGGAGGAAGACAATCAAGTTGAAATGAGTTGGAAACTCTATATGTAGATAACAAAATGCTGGGAAGGAACTAGGTCAAAATTTTCCACAACAATGACTATCCTGTCAAGACTCAATATATGTATTGTTCCATTAGTAAAATACTGATGCTGTGATTTCATTGCAAGCAACAGTCGTATCGTCTTGGAATATATCTCTTAAGTGCCAATTCAGGAATACTCTGAAACTTGTTTCTCGACAATGGTCCGTATCTGTGAAACAAAGCTCTTTATTGCTCAAACTGTTCTTTTCGCTTGGTTGCCTTGCTATATTTCTTCACATTGATGAATGAGTAGGTTAATTCAAGGTAGTTTAATTATATTATGCACAGAATTTCATTTAAAACTGTGTTCTTTTGATCCACTGAAAAGAGTTCAGGTGCTCTCAAATGTTTTCAATGATAAAATGAGCAATATAACAAAGTTTAAATTACCAATTTTGATTTTGATTTTCTTCACATTCAACAAATTGGGATAAATGTTTTTTGGTATTTTCTGGTTTAAAAAAATTCGATCCAAGCCCTCGTATTATGAACAGGTTTGCAAATTATCAGGGTGGCAAGTTATCGAGGGCATGGTGTAACATGTTTGCTCAACAGAATTCAGAGACAAGGTCAAATACTTTAATTGGAATTGGGCAGAATTTTTTTAAAATGGCTAATTATATGATGTAATTTGACAAATGAAGTGAAAAATCTATCTGTGAAGAAGACAAATTGAGAAATAGAAATGTAGTGGAAGTGAGAAAGTATAGAAATGCTCAAAGGATGAAAATGTACAAGTGGATTTGGAATTGTGAGATTTCTGAGATTTCTGACAGCATGACAGGAAGTAGTAACTGAAATATTTATGTGATTTGGAGCCAATACCTCTATCCAAGGGAACACCACTCTAATTCAACTTTCAGCTTGGAAAGCTGATGACTTTTTAGCATTTCTGTTGATAAAATGAGCCTAGGAAGGCTGGATTGAAGATAGTGGAAATATTTGCAAGGCTGGATTTTTCATGGCAGTGGAAATATTCCTAGTGTATCATGAAAGGAAGGACTAAATATTCCTAGTGAATCATGAAACAAAGGACTGGATTTACAAGGTAGTGGGTGTATTCAGAGTTAATTATGACAAAGGAGGGCTGGATTTGCAAAGTAGTGTAAATAATCCTAGTGTATCAAGAAATGAAGGGCTGGATTTGCAAAGTAGTGTAAATAATCCTAGTGAATTAAGAAATGAAGGGCTGGATTTGCAAAGTAGTGGAAATAATCCTAGTGTATCATGAAATGATGGGCTGGATTTGTAAAGTAGTGTAAATAATCCTAGTGTATCAAGAAATGAAGGGTTGGATTTGCAAAGTAGTGAAAATAACCCTAGTGTAGCAAGAAATGAAGGGCTGGATTTGCAAAGTAGTGAAAATAACCCTAGTGTAGCAAGAAATGAAGGGCTGGATTTGTAAAGTAGTGTAAATAATTCCTAGTATATCAAGAAAGGATGGGCTGGATTTGAATGGTAGTGGAAATAATCCTAGTGTATCAATAAAGGACTGGATTTACTGCCAGAGATGTAATCCTTGTGTATCATAAAAGAAAGGGCTGGATTTGCAAGGATGTGGAAATATTTTTAGTGCGTCTTGAAATGAAGGACTGGATTTGCAAAGAAACTGGCTGCGCCTGTGGGCCAGTTGCTGCTGTTGATTTTGTTGTATTTGTGAATGAAGAGATAAATAGGACATTTTATCTGACATGTTCCTGTTGGCTGTATATGTAGGGTTGTTGTTGCTACTGTGGATAATATGTGGACCACATAGAGAATGTTTTACCTGCTATGTCCCTGTTGGTTGAGTCTGTGTGCTGGTTGGTGATGCTGCTGTTGATGATCTGACTGGTACCCTGTAGATGCTGGGTCAATATGACCCTGCAATAGGTGTTGTCCTGTTAGATGCTGTACAACTGATTGTTGTTGTTGTTTCTGCTGCTGCTGTTGACTACCTGGTCTCTGATGACTTGAAGCTTGGGTGGGTTCATCTCCAGGCTGGGGCTGAAAATGGGCAGATCCCCTTGCCACAGAAACTGCTTGGGGTGAAGGAGATTTATTATGCTGTTTAGCCCCTAAAATGAAATATGTAATGAAGTTGTGGTATCACTTCTTATGCTAAAATCCAGTAGTGTGGATCTCAAAGAACAAAACAGTCAAGAAAATATTGCTCTCTTATCTATACCCTGCCTACTCTTTGGTCCAAAAATAATGTTCTAAATTTCCGAGTATGCCGTTAATATAATAAATATTTTTTGTTTTCATATTTTTATCACTATTTTTTGGCTGAAGTAATCATATGTTTGGGTAATTCTATAAGTGTATCATGACACCAATAAGTAAAATTCTAAATTCATAACTGACTCATAAACTAGACTGAATCATAAATTAATACTTGGGCTATGCATCCTAAACTAGGACTTGGACTATGAGTCCTAAATTAGGATTTGGACTAAGAATCCAAAATTGGGACGTTATGAATGACCAATTAGGATTTGGACATTAAACCCTATATTGGGAGTATGAATATGTATCCTAAATTGGAATCTGGATTATGAACACTAAATTAGGATTTGGGCCACAAATCAATGATTAGGATTTGGATTAAGAATCCTAAATTAGGATTTGGACTATAAAGCCTATATTAAGACCTGGATTATGAATCCCAAATAAGAACTTAGATTAAGAATTCTAAACTAGGATTTGGACTTGGCATCTTAGATTAAAAATCCAACTTACAATTCTGACTGAATTCTAAACATGGATATGGACTATGAATTATAAATTAGAATTTGGACATGAATTCTAAATTAGAATTTGAATTTGAATCTAAATAAGGATTGGAATTTAATTCTAAATTAGGATTGGAATTTAATTATAAATTAGGATTTGGAATTTAATTCTAAATTAGGACTGGAATTCAATTCTAAATTAGGACTGGAATTTAATTCTAAATTAGGATTTGAAATTGAATTCTAAATTAGGATTTGGAATTTAATTCAAAATTAGGAATTGGAATTTAATTTTAAATTAAGATTGGAATTTAATCCTAAATTAGAATTTGGAATTTAATTCTAAATTAGGATTTGGAATTTAATTCTAAATTAGGATTGGAATTTAATTCTAAATTAAGATTTGGAATTTAATTCTAAATTAGGATTTGGACTATAAATCATAAATTATGACCAGCTTTATAAGTCAACTCTGACTGAAATATTTTAAGAACTGAATAGAGAGGAATAATTTAGAATCAACTCAATCACTGCTTGCAACAGATGAAATTTGTGAGCTTGAAATTCTAATAAAGGCTATTTGTTAACTACATTTAGATTATGATAAAGAAGAAAAAGATCTCAAATGTGACTGTAGCAAACTTTCCTTTCAAGCTTTCAAGGTCTGTTGCAACCAACTTTAAATAGTTGTAAATAAAACCAGTTTTTAAAACATTTTTTATTTTATTTAATCTGGACCAAAATGAATCATGTTTAACCATAATTTATACCAAAGAAGTACATTTAAAATTGATATCATACCTTGAAAGAGCTCTTCAACTGTTAGCTTTATCCCATAATTTGTACTTTTGCCACTAGGTGGTGTTGTGACATCAAATTCCTGATTTTCTGATGCCTCATCCTTTTCTGGAGACTCGGTAGAAACCCTCAGTATTTGTTTTATTGCCTTGGTTCCCTCCTATGAGATACAAAGAGATTCCTTTAGCTGTACTCATGGTTCCCATGTTTTTATAAAGATATATTTTTGAGGTAATTTCCATGGTTTTTCCAGGATGAAATTAATTTTTTCAAGGCTCACATGACCATTACTGAATGGAATTAAAGAATATTTTAGATTAAGATAAAATAAGATAAGAATTCTTTATTTCAGACTGCATAGTCCATACATCTAAACTAAAATACTGATATAGAGTAAAACATTGTAAACATAAAAGAACATACATACATACAAATACATATATATATAAATATATATACATATATCCATAAACATATACATATATATACATATACACACACAAACATATACACATACATACATATATATATATATACACATACATACACACATACATACATACACATATACATGTATATACATATACACACACATACACATATACACACAAATATATACACACACACACACATATATATATATATATATATATACACACATATATACACACACACACACATACACACATACATATACACTAAAACATATATACATATCATATGTACAAGTATTCAGAAACATTTACAATTATAAAACATGCATTTTCTAAATCTAAAGATGCTTCACTTTCAAGACTCTCCAAAACATCTAAGTCAGAAAAGATGATCATGTACAAAACCACAAAATGTATCACAAGAAACAAGTTGGATTATATTCCTATAAATTGCCATGTGTCATATCAGTGTACAGAATAAAAATTTATTTTTTTGACCTGCATTATGTTGCTAAGTGGGAACAACATAATAACATAAATTAGTTTTGTTTCTAAAGAATTCTATAGTAATATATATATATATATATATATATATATATATATATATATATATATATATATATATATATATATATATATATAAAGTATCCTATAGAAAGCAAATATTTCCTATTACAGTACAAGAACAAAAATGCAAATAAATAGAATCTTGTTTTGTAATGAATAGTTTAACCCTAAAATTTATCTGTGCCAATAAAATCCCAAACATGATTTTGCAAACAACTTAATCTCCATAGGATAATCTGGTTAAAAATCCATAATATTAAAAAGAACATTTTCATAACAGTTGATTTAAATTGTGACAAAAGACATTCAAATTTATATCCTGTTGTATAAACAAGGACTAAATTTTCTGTAAAATAACTTGTTTTCTTGTAATTCATTAAACCAGTCCCCAAACTTCTATTGATACAGGGACTCATATGTTTTTTAATATATAATACAAGGGATGACAAATTCTCATTTCAGCTCTGAGATTGAACAATTTGGACTACAAATTTGGATTAAAACGAATAGCAGTCCCGTTTTCTAATCCAGGTTTTCTCTGAATATTCCCACCCCATTCTGTATATTTGGGAATTTAGGTTGGGGTGTGGTGTCACTGCATTTGCATATCGAAAATGTGTAATTTGCCACCACCATGTGGTAGCGACATATAGTAGCCGCTTACCAGTGGACCTGGAAAATTTAAACGCATGTTTTATTAACTTATACCTGCATGAAATCAATAGAAAAAAATGTTATTTTCTCAGAAATGGCAAGTATTATAATAGTTTATGTCTTTAATCTGCTGACAGACTACACAAAACTACGGCATAGATGAAACCTGACCCGGTACTCGCCATTTGCATTACTAGTCACATGACTTCACAAATCTCAAAGGACATCGGAAGTCCAATAGTTACATGATATCAACAACAAACTCCTTTTTAATGTTGTTGTACTAAAATTCAATTATATTAAAGTCAGATACTTTCTGTAAAAACCTGCAATCTGATTTATCAAGCTGAGAGTACATGTCAAAGTGGTAGTCATGTGATACAACAAAACTCCAGAAGTTGTTCTCTGAATATATAAATATGGAACATTTTTTTTGTCTTTGTATTTTTATTACAACCAGTATATGACTTTCATTTAATATTTTTTAAATTTCTTTCTTTACAACATTTGAAAATGTGGGTTGCTGGATTTGTGTACTCATGCGACTAGCAACACAAAATGCGAGTACCAGGTACATTTCATCAAAGCCAAAGTTTTATCTTGTCTTTCAGCAGATTAAAGACATAACAACTTATTATTGCTCACAATTTCTGAGAAAAAAATTTTCATATCAATTCCATGCATGTATCACTTGAGCTAACAACGTTTAAAGTTTGCTAGGCCATCCGGTAAGCATTGCCACCACCATTTTGGCCTCTTGTGATGCTAGACTGGTTTTTCTACCTTCCATGCAAAGAAAGATACAGATATCCAGCTGACTTTGAAAATAAAAGTCTACTAGACAAATCTAATCCACTGAGTGTTTGGATTGACTCTGCATGCATGTTTATTGCAAGCACCTAAATGATCCATACTACTCCCTCCAAATAGTTTGGTTAGAACTCAAATTTAACTCACAATCAGTTTAGTTACGACTTAATTAAGATGTGGCTGTTTCAGGCAACAAGTGGTGGCAGAAAATTCCTAGGATTTTCCTGACTTTCATTACTATTTGCAAAATTCAAGGAGTTTTCATTGTCGGGAAAAAAATTACCATTTCTCCTGACTTTTTTCCGATTTTCTGACTTTTTTCCGATTTTCTGGTAGAATGAGAATCTTGTGTACTAATTTCCAATCAAATTTACTGGACATGGTCTGATAATTTTAGCTTATTCATCACCATGGTAACCATAAAAGAACTAAAATTATTGAACTGGGCTAATTTAATTGAAATGAGTTCAAATGTTAGATTAAGTTTATTACATATGAAACTACCGTGTAGTGAAATGACTTTAAATAGTGTACAGAACAATGATTACTTTGAACAGTGTACAGAATAATGAAATCACTCTAAATAGTGTGCTGATTAATGAAATTACCTTGAACAGTGTACTGAATAAATATTATTTCGAATTGTGTACTGAAAAATGAAATTATTTTGAACAGAGTACTGAATAGTGAAATGACTTTGAATAGTATTCTGAATAGTGAAATTAGTTTGAACAGTGTACTGAATAGTGAAATGACTTTGAATTGTGTACTGAATAGTGAAATTAGTTTGAACAGTGTACTGCATAGTGAAATGACTTTGAATAGTGTACTGAATAGTGTAATTAGTTTGAACAGTGTACTGCATAGTGAAATGACTTTGAATTGTGTACTGAATAGTGAAATTAGTTTGAACAGTGTACTGCATAGTGAAACGACTTTGAATTGTGTACTGAATAGTGAAATTAGTTTGAATAGTGTACTGAATAGTGAAATGACTTTGAATTGTGTACTGAATAGTGAAATTAGTTTGAACAGTGTACTGCATAGTGAAATGACTTTGAATTGTGTACTGAATAGTGAAATTAGTTTAAACAGTGTACTGCATAGTGAAATGACTTTGAATTGTGTACTGAAAAGTGAAATGACTTTAAATTGTGTACTAAATAGTGAAATTAGTTTGAACAGTGTACTGCATAGTGAAATGAATTTGAATAGTGTACTGAATAGTGAAATTAGTTTGAATAGTGTACTGAATAGTGAAATTAGTTTGAAGTGTACTGCATAATGAAATGACTTTGAATAGTGTACTGAATAGTAAAATGACTTTGAATTGTGTACTGAATAGTGAAATTAGTTTGAACAGTGTACTGCATAGTGAAATGACTTTGAATAGTGTACTGAATAGTGAAATTAGTTTGAATAGTGTACTGAATAGTGAAATTAGTTTGAACAGTGTACTGAATAGTGAAATGACTTTGAATTGTGTACTGAATAGTGAAATTAGTTTGAGCAGTGTACTGCATAGTGAAATGACTTTGAATTGTGTACTGAATAGTGAAATTAGTTTGAACAGTGTACTGCATAGTGAAACGACTTTGAATTGTGTACTGAATAGTGAAATTAGTTTGAATAGTGTACTGAATAGTGAAATGACTTTGAATTGTGTACTGAATAGTGAAATTAGTTTGAACAGTGTACTGCATAGTGAAATGACTTTGAATTGTGTACTGAATAGTGAAATTAGTTTGAACAGTGTACTGCATAGTGAAATGACTTTGAATTGTGTACTGAATAGTGAAATGACTTTGAATTGTGTACTAAATAGTGAAATTAGTTTGAACAGTGTACTGCATAGTGAAATGAATTTGAATAGTGTACTGAATAGTGAAATTAGTTTGAATAGTGTACTGAATAGTGAAATTAGTTTGAAGTGTACTGCATAATGAAATGACTTTGAATAGTGTACTGAATAGTAAAATGACTTTGAATTGTGTACTGAATAGTGAAATTAGTTTGAACAGTGTACTGCATAGTGAAATGACTTTGAATAGTGTACTGAATAGTGAAATTAGTTTGAATAGTGTACTGCATAGTGAAATTAGTTTGAACAGTGTACTGAATAGTGAAATGACTTTGAATTGTGTACTGAATAGTGAAATTAGTTTGAACAGTGTACTGAATAGTGAAATGACTTTGAATAGTGTACTGAATAGTGAAATTACTCTGTAACACATTCAGATGCCTTAATTATTATGTCTTTACCTTACATATATCATTTATGATGTCAAGGTGTTATTATAAGTGGTACATATATATAATATTTATGTTATGGATCCATGAGCCAAATTAATATAGTAATTGTATGATAAAGTCAGCATAAAAGATTACAATAATCATATGATAAAGTCAGCATGCAAGATTATAATAACCAGATGATAAAGTCGCCATGTACAATTACAGTAATCATATGATAAAGTCAGTTGTTGCTGTTGTAGGGTTTAGTGCCATTTTTCAGCACAAGATAGGCTATACATGGCAGCCAGTATAAATGGTGGGAAAAAACCTGGGAAAAGCCCAGAAAGAACCACTGACCAATGAGAAGCTACTGGCAAGCTTTCTCAGGTAACAACACTGGCCAAGACAGAGACTTGAACCCATGCAGACTAAGGTGAGATGGCAGTGATCTGTAACGGTGAGTGCTTTAGACCACTTGGTGACTTGGGGCCCCCAATAAAGTCAGCATGCACGATTACAAAATAATCATATGATAAAATCAGCATATAAGATTCCAGTAATCATGATAAAGTCAGCATGTAAGATTACAGTAATCATAGAATAAAATCAGCATATAAGATTACAAAAGTCAAATGATAGTCTGTCACTACAATTATTATTAAGCAGATTCTCTTCAAATATTCTTTGACCTGTATAAAGTGACAACCTGCCCAACATGGCTGATTGCTATTGTTCAGTCTCAAGAAAAGTTATTTACCACACATAAAAACAAACACTACTGAAGGTTTATTATGGGGCTTTATCTATTCATTATTAAAGATAAAACACCATCATTTCTCTATACCAATTACATGTCTTTACATCAATCCCATATTCTGCCTTAAAAATCTATCAACAAGACTCTTTTATATATAATAATAATAATAATAATAATAATAATAATAATAATAATAATAATAATAATAATAATAATAATAATAATAACAAGGACTTTATATAGTGTCTCTTTACAACATTTGACAATGCTTAAAAAGAATAAAAAGAATATATAATGAAATGATTACAAAAATAAAAACAAATACCACAAAAATAAGAAACAGAAAAAACATGCTGTAAATTTTTAAGGTAAGGATATATTAAGGTATTTAACGATCACCTGTCTATAAAGACTATTTCCAGCTGGTGTCCCAAGTGGTTGTTATATGCAGGTTGTATATTTTCCAATCACAGGCAATTCTATATGGAAGTTTGACTATTTTATCTGAAGTAAGGACTTGCCATATGCAGGTTTTACTTTTAATATCCAATAGAAAGTCTGATTTTATGCAAGTCTGACTGTATTATACCCAATGGCAGCCCTTATTACATGCACCTTTGACTTTATTATCCAATGACAGGCCTCATTATATACAGATCTGACTATTTTATCCAATATCAGGCCTTTTTATATATATAGGCTTAAATGTATATTATCCTCTGGTAGGCCTTGTTATATGCAGGTTTGACTAGATTATCCAATGTCAGGCCTCATCATATACAAATCCAAGTGATATTATCCAATACCAGTTCTTGTTATGTGAAGTCTATATTATTCATTATATGCAGGTGTGGCCAAACTATCCAGTGGCAAACCTTGTTATAGGCAAGTCCAACTATATTATCTAAAGGCAGGCCTTGTTATATGCAAATCTGACTATATTATTCAAAGGCAGGCCTTATTATATGCTGATCTGACAATATTATCCTAAGGCAGGCCTTATTATATGCAGTTTTGACTATATTATCCAAAGGAAGGCCTTATTATATGCAGATCTGACTATATTATCCAAAGAAAGGCCTTATTATATGCAGATCTGACTATATTATCCAAAAATAGGATTTGTAACATGCTGATCTGACTATATTATCCAAAGGCAGGTCTATACTGTCTGCAGTTGGAAACACATTACTAATGAGTAAATGTTGTAATTGCTTTGGGAACTAAGCTTTTAAAAATATTAAAATTACTGCTTTATTATTAAAAAAAAGTCGGGGTTAAGATTAAGAAGATTAATTTCAAATACCTCATCTTTTGAACTTGATTCTTTGGAGATCCCTTTACTAACCACAAAAGGCCCTTCACCCTGCTTTGAAATTTCCAGTGACTTCATCATGGCTGTAAATTCATCACTCTGAACACTAGAAGTCACTGATTTAGCTTTACCAGCCTCAGAAAATAAGTTTTGCAGCTCAATCTTTCTTTTCTGTTCATATCTAGTGTCTGAATTGTTTTGATTTTTATTTTCTTCTTCAATCTGCTCAGCAGATATGGATGCTGTCACTTTAGGAAGTGCTGCTGCAGCCTGTTGGAGTAATCCTTCCTTCCTGACTTCATTGGCTTTGCTGCTGTTTGGGGATGCTTTTGTTTTTGAGGATGAAGTTTGAAGTTCTTTCCACATGTTTGCAAATTCTGAATTCTGGAAAAAAAATTCCCCAAAAGAAAAGTCAAAGTTATGCAAATTAAAATAGCTGAGGAGTTACTTACTATCAGGTCCATTATGCCTCCTTGTACAACACAAATGAAATATTATCTGGTGCCTCAAGTTTCTGTAAGAAATCTTTTATTAAAAAACTGAACACTTAAATATAAGTAACAATTATACAGGAAAATAAAAGTTGAATGTAGCACTGAATTGCTATGAATAAATTCATCTGTTGTCAGTGTTTTTAGTTACTGTAGATATGAGAATATTGGAAAATAGAATTTTCTTCTTACTACAAAATATTCCAATCAACCCAAAAATGGACACGTTTTTACAGCAATGACAAACAGTACATTTCAATTATCTCAGTAAATGTAATGCATTCATATTTCTCAATTTTTTTTGGTTGGGTCTGTAACACTTGTCACCAAATTCCACTGTTTTGAGATGTTGGTCAAATGACTTAGTTTAATGGAAAATTCAATTATTTTGAAAATCATATAGAACTAGAACTAGCAGCAATGGGTGCATCACAAAGGTTTCTGCTCACTACACATAGGTCTCATGGTCTGAGCGACAGGGGAACTTATGTTGGAAAACCAAAGTTGGGAGATGAGCATTCAAGGGCCATAACTCATCTAAATTAACATCTGGACTGTTAGAAATCCATTCAACTCCTTCTTGGTCTCATCAATACAAAGCATAAGTGCAAATGTGTGTGTGTGTGTGTGTGTGTGTGTGTGTATGTATGTTTGCGTGTATGTGTATGTATGTATGTGTATGTATGTATGTGTATGTATGTATGTATATATATATATATATATATATATATATATATATATATATATATATATATATATATATATATATATATATGCGCACACCCACCCATTTGTACATACACACACACACACACGAATATACATGAATGAAAATGATTCAAAAGGACCAAAACTTGGTCCAAAATGGTGTGGAAGACAAAGCATTAAAGACATCTAGATTTAAAAGTTTGATTTTCTTATCAAATTTGATCAGAACATGGTGAATGGTTCTTGTACTATGTTGCATGCAAGCATCATTCCAAGAGCCCATGTAGTTACAAGATTTAAGAATAAGATGAACTGATGAAAATGCGGATTACTTAAAGTCTCCCACATCTCAACAGACACCACTTCAAGTCATAAAATCAATACTTACTCCCTTTTTGGAGGCATCATCACTAGGCAACTGACCAGTAAAGGGTTCTGTAGTGTTGTCTCCTAAAGAGGATCTCTTGGTGGCTGATACACTACTGCTCACTTTGGGGGTCACAAACTGTGGGGATTCTTTACTGTCTCCATTGAAAACTTGTCCTGAATATTGATCTTTCTGTTTTGAAAACTGCTGCATATTCCCTCTATGTTTATCTGCTATGTTGCTTCTCTGATTACCTCCCTTGCTGTCATAGTAATCTGTCCTTTGCTCTTGACCTCCTCTGTGGTCATAGTAACTTGCACTATACTCCAGTCTACTTCCCTGGCTATCATACCCACTATAATTCTGATTATAATATACTCCTTCTTTGCCTTGGTAAGCTCCTTGGTAGTCATAGTTACCATGATTTTGTCCATGCCTCTTTTGGCTGTCATAGTGACCACCAAAGTTATTATTTTGGTAACCTTGGTTTTGAACTCTGACTACATCTGAATACCTTGTTGTAGCACTGGAAGTGTTCATACTCTGTTGTGAGTTCTGATACGGTTTTTGCAATGTACTTGCCACACTAGTTTTTATGCCATTTTTCCTTTCTCCATGAGATAAATTAACAATAGAAGCTGATGGAGTCCTGTAACCACGGCCTGTACAGGATCTACAAGACAAAAGCAATTGGCATGGCAATATGTCACCAGTTATAATGAGATAAATATCCTTACCAATATAGTCTTGACTTTTGATCTATTTATCTATGTATCACCCTGAACTGTCCCTGTCTAACAGTACACTTACATCATAATTCTGATAACAACTACTTAACACAAATCTCAGAGGCAAATAAACAGGCAAATAGATGAACACACATTTGACATTTTGACTGCTTGTTACATCCTGTCCGCAAGCAAGTCCTTCTGGAATAACCACTCCATACCATGCAAAATACAAAGGATAAATGAAATTTTCAAAAATCGGGGACAAGAAAGTATAAACCTGACAAAGATAAATTTTATATCTGACACAAATTCTTCTAATTATAAAATATATACTTAGTATTGCAAAGATAACTTAAAGGATCCTGGAGCTATTCACCAGACAAAACTGTGACTAGCTCAGACATAATTTGTAGCATAAGGCCAAAAGTGGGCCTGAGATGGCTTCCCTGGTTGATTTTTATCTAAAAGACAAATGCTAGGTCAGTCAATCCTGGCTAGTATAAAGTCTTTGATATTTATCAAAGGATAACCAGGTTAACCAGGATGCTTTCTGACAGATAAAGTCTTTAATATTATTTATCAATGGCAGTCATACTGGAAGGCAGAATGTTAAACCAGGATGCCTTCTGACAGATAAAGTCTTTAATATTACTTTTCAATGGCAGTCATACTGGAAGGCAGAATGTTAAACAAGGATGCTTTCTGACAGATAAAGTCTTTGATATTATTTATCAATGGCAGTTATACCGGAAGGCAGAACATTAAACCAAGATGCCATCTGATATATAGTCTTTGATATTATTTATCAATGGCAGTAATACTGAAATCAGAACCTTATACTAGCGTGTTTTCTGTTAGATAAAGATTTTCAATTTTTTTATATGAGCAGTAGGCAGATCATTATACCAGAGTGTTTAGGGTAGGCAGGTTGTTTTCTAAATATTTTATATGTTTTTCCTAAAAATATTTGTATGGTTTTAGTTTACCATGGAAGATAAAAGTACTATTTGGCAATTAGAAATTAAGTAAGATTTCCTGACATTCTAATGACTGGAATTAAAGATAAGACAATTTGATTTCTTTAACTACAGTGTTGAAACCATCTTTGCTATTCTCTGGCAATAACAAACTGTTAATATCAGCTGCAGTGTGGGGCAAAGATATCAGCTTGGCAGCATTTTCATTTTCGATCAACAAATCATCATAAGAATTCTGGTGAAAAACCCCATGTTGAAATGACTTTCCATTTTGGAGAAGTAAAAGTAAGAAAGAATTTCAAGAAGGATGCCATGGAGGCCATATCTGATATCAGACTGGCATCATTTCTATTTAGTGTCATTTCTATTTAGTGATTTTTGGAGCTTTCTATTTAATACCAACTATATAACATATGAAATTTGTTTGGTCAAAGTAGAATATCGATACGAGCTGCCTAGTGATAACATGATTTACAAGTTGGTTGCTGTGTCAGTCATTTTATATGTCAGATTAGATCAACCAGACATCATAAAAGTCTTTCAGTGAAAATGACAAGCTTACATCTTAATATATCTGGAGAAACAGTGATAACAAGCTGCCGTTATCAATATCTGAATTGCACCATCAGGACCACCCCAACATCATAAAAGTTATTTAGTAAAATAACAATGGTGATAATACTATGCATTCAGAAATAATAATGACAACAATATTTTCAAGATGTCTAAAGTTTGATCATATCGGACATTAGATCAACACTGTTTTTATTCTGGACCACCTTGACATAATAGAAAGTCTTCTGGGAAAACTCCCATGGCAATATTACTTTTCATTCAGAAGGATAAGTAAAATCAGGACTTTAAAGATGGCTACTGTTGTGACCATATTGGATACCAGATTAGCACAATTGTCATTTAGGAACAAGCAGACATCGTAAGAGTTATTCTCATGAAAACCCCATGACAACTTTTTGTCGGAGTAGCAATAACCAATTTTTAAGATGAAAACTGGTGGATGTATTGTACATCACACTGGCACCATTTTCATTTAGGGCCAACCAGACATCATAGGGAGTCTGTTAGTGAAACCTCCATGTTGACATGACCATCCACTCGGGAGCAGCAATTATAACCATATTTTCAAGCTAGCAACTGTGCTGACCATACTGGATGTCTTAGTAGCACCATTTTCATTTAGTACCAAGTAGAAAATATCTTCAGCTAAAAAACCTTCCATGTTAATATTACATTCTGTTTAGAAGGACTAACGATACGATTTTTAAGTGGCCATTATATTTGGCATCATACCTGAACCCTATTTTCATTTAGGATCTATTAATCATCATAAGAAGTCATTTTGAGAAGACCAACCAATCTGGAGTAATATTGATAAGAAGATTTTCAAGATGGTATCTGTGACCATATTGGACATCTGATTGGCACCAGTTTGATTTAAAATGAACTAAACATCATAATCAGTCTTCTGGTGAAAACATCATTTCAATAGGACTCTCCATTTAGGAGTAGCAATAATAAAATTTTAAAAATGATGGGCATACTGGATATCAGATTGGCATTATTTTAATTTCTGACCAACTAGGCATCATAAAAAGTCTTTTACTGAAAACCCTGTACATAACCATCCATTTCCATACAGGTGTAGCACTATTATTTTCACAGCTTTATTTGCATGTCCAAGTGGCAACATTTTAATTTAGGACCAACTAGACCATGGGAGGAATATGTGTGTGTAAAGTGTCAAGAGGGAGCCATTCAGTAAATGTGCCAAAAGCAGATGCTGTGTACTGTTACTGGATGATTAATGCTGGTCAATAACTATATAAAGCCAATATTGTCAATAACTATATAAAGCCAATACCTGATGGTGATTCCTCCTTGAAATTCCTCATCAAATAAGACTTCATACAATGTGTCTGACTCCCTCTCTGCAGGCAGGATTCCAATGATGGTTCCTCGGAGACCAAAGGGTACAGGGTATCCTTGTCGCACATTGACAACCCTGTCAAACAAATGATGACTCACTGTTGGATCAGCGATCACAGAATATTGTTTTGGTAAAGGCTGTAAATGGAAATGATGGAAAAATTAAACTCCTCAAAATGGTTATAACAACAATGGGGGATGTGTCTTTCATCATGTGACTGCTTACATCAGATGACCTTTCACAGTGATCTACAGTGATCACAAATTTCCATTATCAATGGAGCATTTTTCTGACAATAATCAAGATAAATATTAACCACAAAAAAAGTAGATGCTAAAACATGGAGCATTTAAAATTATTGTCCCACAAACTGGATGTACTGATCAAACTTGCTTACAGGTACAGATTCTAAAGGCCTGTTTTGAAAAAGCTGTTGCCATAATGAATATTTTACAAGGGTACAATAACAGCACATTTTATGACTGCCCATGTTTAATGGTTCTCTATGAGGCACTTGAAGGATATTGTTGACTGTAGATACTGTTGATCAGCTGGTCTCAAAGACCTTGACCACTGGTCAAGATCATCTTTGTTAGTTAGATTCTGATATGTTCACGAACCAATACCTTGGTTGTCTGATCTGATATTTCAGTGCTTTGTACTGGTGACATCTATTGGATGGACATCACGTGACGCTTTCCTTAGTATGTAATTCCAAGTAATCAACAGCATATAACAGTGGTGCATTGTACACTTGTCAAAAATGTTGGAGGCAATTGACTTCAAACTAATACTTTGTAAGGGTAACAATGAAAGTCTGACTACATACCACTAAAAGGCCATTTACAGGTACATTTGTGGAAAAGGATGTATTTGTGCAAATACAGACCGGCAGTGGAAAATTGCCTAATTATGAGTCGACTCCAGCTGTGTTTTCCTCTTGTCTCAATTGAGTAGGAACAGTGCTCAAATTTGAACAACTTGATTTTGATTGGATGCAGTGACGAACTATTGCATCCAATGAAATTCACAGACCCAAAGCATTGAAATATCGGATTGAACCACCTAGGTGTATATAGGTTTACATACTGGAAGCATGGCTAGCGAAGATGGGTCAATTTATGCAGTTGTGGGACTATAATCAAATGTGCAGAAATCATTTTTTTATTGTTAAATTTACCATAACTGTGAACCTTTAAATCCCAGAATCTATATATTTTATTGCTTAAACTGCAAGCCTTCTACAAACTTTGGTCACAAAAAAATGGTCTAGAAGAATATTATTAAACAGTGTTTCTTCTTTCAGTAGTGACCATGACATTTCATCTTTTGGCCCCCAGATAAAGCGACTTCTTTACTAGACTACTTTAGAGCTGATGTTACTGTCTGATAACTATTTTATTTCTTTCAGTCAATTACCTTGACCTTTGATGCTTCTGTCCCACATGCAAGCCACCCACATAATTTGATGACTCTAAATTATGGACAACTCCAGTTATTGTACAGTAATTATTTTTCTCCTTTCAGCCACAGTGTTTTTAAACCTTAAATATTTTGACACTCAAATTTATGCATTCTTTTTTAACCAAAGTGCAAGCCATCAATATAAAGAATGGATATCTCAAATTCTTGTGATGAAAAGAAATTGGTAACAATTGTTAGAAAACAGGACAAAGTCTGCTCTGCCTCATGCAGTCATTTAAAGATTGGTTTTCTTATCAATACTGATTAAATTATCAATTCTTGATCAAAGTTGAATAACAGACAGTATTGTTTTTTTTTTTTTGTCTTATTTAATCTTCGGAATCAGGGTGGACATTGTTTTACCTGCTCACATTTGTTATCATTTACCTGCTCACATCTGTATCATTTACCTGCTCACATCTGTATCATTTACCTGTTTACATCTGTATCATTGCACATGCTATTGCAGTACATGACTTGGATGTCAGATGTTGTCATTACCTGTATGGTCTCAATTCTCTGAACACTATGTGTTTAAAATTCAGTGCCAAAGCATGTCTTGTGCTTCGTTTTAATCAAGGTGAACAAATTTCAATGGGTATTTTTTTGTTTTAATGATGAATCAGTTAACAATATGACATTTTGACTCTGAATTGTGTATTTTATTCAGGAATTGGAGAAAAATTATCTTTCATGATAAAATAGCCTAAATGCCAACTAAAACTAATGAAAAATTAAGTCACAGTGACTTCCTTTTGGTACAATATGATTCATATTAAAACAGATCTACATCCAAAATTGCAAATTACAATGACTGAGAAACTGAGCATAAGGCCAAACTTAACCAAGGTGTGATGTTACCAAGGTAACAGTAATATCCCTTCCACATTATGACAGAACACAAAAAGTATTAACTTACCCTGTATAATAGATGTGGTTTAACTTGCATCTTCACTCTCTTTTGCTTCTTCTTGTTGATTTCCTGTAATTAGAATGTGAATATAATAAAATGCTACATTAATGGTTCTCTAACACTGTCTTGAGTGAATGTCTTTGACTGCTAGAGTGACTACTGTAAACAGGGAACTGTTTATGGTGTAGATAGTGACTGACAATCATCTCAACATATGCAAACTTATTTTGTACATTTGGCTGCTACATCCATTTGTCAGGAACAAAAGATAATATAAAATTGAATTTGGTCTCAACAACTATTTTATCTAAGTCAAATTTAGCGGTGAAAAAGTTCTGACAATTTAACACTCGAAGAGGCATAATGCAAAAGTGATTATGTGATGTGATGTGATGTGATATGATTATGATTTTTAATGTAGCATTAACAATTTTTCAGTCAAATTGCTATGATGTCTGCAGTGTGGCAGTTTATAGTGATGTCTAGCACTGGGGCATCATGCCGCAGACACATAGCATGATGTCCCACCCAGTCACATTATCCTAACACTAACCTCTTAATGCTCAGCGTCAAGTGAGGCAGCGGTTAGTACCATTTTTGTAAGTCTTTGGTATGACTCGAATGGTGATCAAACCCACAATCTTCCACATCTGAGGCAAACCACTTGGCCACCGGAGCAGTAAATGCAAAAATAAATCACATTAAAACATAACACTGTCATGCTGTATGTTTGCAAGAATTCTTCCATGACAGTAATCCCAAAGATAAACATATTACTTCATTCAATGAAGAATTCATCCATTACAGTAATCCCAATGTTAAAAATAATACACCATTCAATGAAGAATTCCTCTATTACAGAAATCCCAAAGTTCAACATGTTACTCCATTCAATAAATTCTTCCATTAAATTAATCTCAAAAACATGTTACTACATTCAATGAAGAATTCTTCCATTACAGTAATCCCAAAGATCAACATATTACTCCATTCAATGACTTCCTCCATTACAGTAATCCCAAAGATCAACCTGTTACTCCATTCAATGAAGGATTCCTCAATTACAGTAATCCCCCCAAAAAACATATTACTCCATTCAATGATGAATTCCTCCATTACAGTATTCACAATGATAACATGTTACTCCATTCAATGAAGAATTCCTCCATTACAATAATCCCTAAGACAAGATGTTACTACATTTTATGAAGAATTCCTCCATTACAGTAATCCCAAAGATCAACATATTACTCCATTCAATGACTTCCTCCATTACAGTAATCCCAAAGAAAACATGTTTAATGAAGATTTCTTCCATTACCATAATCTCAAAGATAAACATGTTACTCCATTCAATGAAGGATTCCTCAATTACAGTAATCCCCCAAAAAACATATTACTCCATTCAATGAAGAATTCCTCCATTACAGTATTCACAATGATAACATGTTACTACATTCAACAGAGATTTCCTCCATTACAATAATCCCTAAGACAAGATGTTACTACATTTTATGAAGAATTCCTCCATTACAGTAATCCCAAAGATCAACATATTACTCCATTCAATGACTTCCTCCATTACAGTAATCCCAAAGAAAACATGTTTAATGAAGATTTCTTCCATTACAATAATCCCTAAGACAAGATGTTACTACATTTTATGAAGAATTCCTCCATTACAGTAATCCCAAAGATCAACATATTACTCCATTCAATGACTTCCTCCATTACAGTAATCCCAAAGAAAACATGTTTAATGAAGATTTCTTCCATTACCATAATCTCAAAGATAAACATGTTACTCCATTCAATAAAGAATTCCTCTATTACAATAATCCTTAAGACAACATGTTACTACATTCAATGAAAAATTCCTCCATTACAGTAATCCCAAAGACTTTCAATGAAGAATTCTTCCATTACAGTAATCCCAAAGATAAACATGTTACTCCATTGAATGAAGATTTCCTCCATTACAATAACCCCAAAGACAACATGTTACTACATTTAATGAAGAATTCCTCCATTACAGTAATCCCAAAGACAACATGTACCTATATTCAATGAATGAGAAAGCTTGCCAGTAGCTCCTCATGGGTCAGTGGTTCTTTCCTGGGTTTTCCAGGGTTCTTCTTCCACTATTTAAACTTAACACCATGTATAGCCTATCTTGTGCTGAAAAATGGTGTTAAACCCTACACAACAATATTTAATGAAGAATGATGTACATACCGATGTCTTTCTGACCTCCTCCTCTAGAGCCCTTAGAACTCCCTCATCCAGAATGTCTGTCCCTGGCTTGGCTGACTGGATGCCATAACAAGGGAGGCTCTTGATATAGTCCTGCATCTCCTTCAGGTTTCCTTTGCTGATATATATTCAAACACACAGTTTATTAGATAATATTGTAAGTGCTCAACAAATCCAAGTCATATGGAAGCCTGGCAGGCTGTAAGGAAAGAAACTGGGAGTCCAGCTTAAATTCATAAGTTCAAAAGTATCTGACATGGCAATAACATGAAACCAAGTTTACAGACTTTCTTTTTTGCCTTTTTAGGAATCATTAATGTTTATTCTCCTTCATTATATATTTTGCCTTGTTATCTTATGAATTAATATAGAGAAAGTCCCAATATTAAGTTTTAGTTCAATGTGCAATGACAGGTAAGACTGGAACTCCTTGCAAATCTACATTTATACTTCAGACCTATAATTTCTTTTACTTTCAGCTGAATACATTAACAGATCTGGACAGTCATCTGTGACTGCAATTATGCTCATAATGATGAAAAGTGCTTCATGTCTAAGCACACCTGACAAGAACTCCTTGCAAATCTGGATATAAAAGTTCAACCCATTGTAACATTATCCTAAAATTTCAGTTGAATGGAAATACTGATGTCAAAGATATGTGACTTTCCAAAACATCAATGCACAATATTAGCACTCTACACAGTGATGGTTAAGCAGATGAGACAAGCAGACAGGAACTCCAAGGTTAATATGGAATAAAGTTTGGATCTATAGTGATATTTTCAAAGAGTTAAATTTAATGCAGCATTATGCAGAAGAAGAGTGACTTTCTAAAACTTCAACTTTACATCGTGCACAAGGATAAAATGGCTTTCTGCTTATGCAGGTGAGAAAAGCATGATAGGAACTCCCAGCGTATCAGTATATAAGCTGTGGTCCCATACCAATATTATCCTAAATCTTCAGATAAATGAGGCCACTTTAAACACCAAAGATATGACTTTCAAAAATTTAAATGTAAAACTTTAATATTGTTGATGTCACTGATTTTAACAAAAAAGTAACAATCTCGCTTACACTGGTAAGACAACTCTTAAAATGCTTTTAAAATGATATAATGTCTAGACATGGTATAAAAGTATACTAAATTATATGAAGATATTTGCACGAGTTCACAAGATATTAGGCAAATAAAAATATACAAATGGAAAAGTTGATATCCCAAATCCCCCCTCCTTTGCAGGAAGTATCAATATGATCTAGAAGCCCCGAGTGGCCAAGTGGTCTAAAGCGCTGTCCATTACGGATCACTGCCATCTCACCTCTGTCTGCGTGGGTTCGAGTCTAAGATTCGGCAAATGTGGATATGTGAGAAAGCTTGCCAGTAGCTTCTCGTGGGTTGGTGGTTCTTTCCGGTGATTTCCCTGTTTCTTCCTCCATCCATTAATGCTGGCCGTCATGAATAGCCTATCGTGTGCTGAAAAATGGTGTTAAGCCCAACAACAACAACAACATCAATATGATCTCCATGGTCAGCTAGCTTACCTTCCTTCAGGAAAAAGTTGAGATTCATAGAAGATATCTCCCAACACCTTGTCTGATTTGGATATGATGTCCCACACATATGGAAACCTGAAAATTTATTGCAAATTGATTATTTTACTTTTGAATTTTTTTATATTTCCATAAGTCTGTTTTGTGTGACTGTACCACATATTCACCTTAAATCAATGTTAGCAATGATTATTTTGCTGCAACAAGAAATGGTTTTATAGAATATGAATGCCTTGTCCTGAAATCTATAATCAAAATCTGACTTTACTAAAAAGATAAGGTTATATGTTAGGGGTGAAACAATACACCTATGCCATGTATCAATATGGTTAATGATACACAGCCTATAATACATTATTGATACACATATCAATTTAATGGTCCTTTTATCTGTCAAATATCTATAAGTGGTTGGCTTGTGCAATATTACATTTCTTAATAGCTTGGTTGTATTTATCCGATGCAGATTACAGATAGATATAGACTTATCATCTGTTCATATGTCATTGCATCCTTGACAAGAAAAAAAAATCCAAACATACTATTTGTTGATTGCCAGTTGTTTTGATAAAACCTTTTAGGTCATTTTAGCCTGGTCCAGCTGATTAGAGGTGAGACTCCTCTTTATCACCACATATTTTTTCTTAATCTTATTTCATGTTCTCACTTAAATTTTGGAAGACATTACAATCTATCTTCAAAACAGAAGAAATATTCAGCTCATGTGTGGAAAATCATATCTTGAACACATCTGAGTGTTGGAGTGGAGATGTTTAACAACCAATTCCATCATATTGTACTTATTGCATATGTAAAACTACTGCCGTGGCCAAAGGCACTTGTTTCTGTCTGTGAAAAAAGAAATTATTGACAACACCCACTCACCTTCAAGAAATTATGAAGGTGACCAAAACTCATGTGGCTTAGAATCTTCCCCTTCACCAATACTGTGCTAATTTGTTTTAATTCTGTTGGCAAGGTCAGTTTCTGATTACATATACCAATGCAAAAGGTGACATTCCAAACTTTTGCCTCATGAAAAACTTACATACCTTTACCGACAATTTAATAGCTACTTTTGTGAGAAGCTTATTTGTTGCTTTGCATCTATTTGGACTGAGTTTTGATGCAATGCCTTCAGTGTGCTACACATTGAATAAGATAGATTTAGTTCTAATTTGTGGTTATTATTTTACCATGGAAACCACCAATCAGAATTTAATGTAATATCTTTCACTGTGTGACACACTGCAACTGTAGCCTTCAAATTCAATCCATGTAGAGAAGCAACAGAGAATCTTTGTGTACAAGTAGTTTGATCAGTAATTCTATTATGCATGCAGACCAAGTCTAGAATGTATCCTTCAGATTGATATATGTTATAGGTGGCTGAATATAGTGATGGGATGAAATAATTAACTTGGAAATGGGGGAAGGGAAGGGTGCGAGATACAAATCATGCTGAGTTCAATCCATATTGTAATACTTTGTAGAAGGCAAGTGGTTGTCAATTAGTAGTTTGTAATCTAAGTACATATACCTGTGTCAGATGCTTTCCTGTATGAATTCTCAACTTGCAGAATAAAAAGGCAAACAAGTAATTATTATTCACTACTGCTGAAGATTATGGCAACTTTTACTTGGCAAGTATCAGTTTGTATCAATTCTTCACCTCTTAGATTAATATGGATATCAACATAGAAAAGTAGCAATGCTTTAATGTATTGATTAGTATTTCACCCCTTTTATATGCCCTCTATACATCCTATAAATTGTATTGCCAATAGTAACCAATTAATACTACAGCTAATAGCATTCTCTGAAATGTACTGCTAATAATATTCACTGAAATGTAATACTAATACTATCCTATAAAATGTACTGCTAACAGTATCCTGTAAAATGTATTGTTAACAGTATCCTCTGAAACTGCTAACAATATCCACAGAAATGTACTGCTAGTATCCTCTGAAACTTAATGTCAATATCATCTGCTGAAATGTGCTGCTAATAGTATCCACTGAAATGTACTGCTAATAGTATCCACATAAACATGCTACTAATAGTATCCAATGAAATGTACTGCTAATAGTATCCTATGAAATGTACTGCTAACAGCATCATTCATACAATTACAATAATGAGTCAAAGCTGCAACTATTAAAAAGGTATTTAATATTTTCAATTACAAATCAGAGGAATGTCATGAAATGAAGGCGATAAAACACATTAATGTTTATTTACAATAGTTAGGTGTTTTCATTTTTTAATTTAAGGTGTGGCAGTTATTAATGTGGTTTAGCACTGGAGTAACATGCTGCAGAAATGAAGCATCCTGTTCCATTCAGTAAAATTGTCCAGACACCAGGCTGTCAGAGCCAACACTAACCACTTAATGTTAAGCACCAAGCAAAGAGCTGCTTGTACCATTTTATGTTTTTGGTAGGCCTTGGCTGGGGTTCAAACCCAGGACATCCTGCATCCAAGATGGAGTTCTAACCTCTTATGACACAGAAGCGGTCACAAAAATAATTAGGAATAATCATTTCTTGTAGTTGACAACTGTCATGTCAATAAAATGGGTACAAGCATATAGCTGTAACTACCCATGAATTATATTTCCCCACTGCTGTATAATGTATAACTGATGATGTCTAAATCTTTCTGACTTCAAATTTCCCAGCAGTGATAAAAGGACTCTCCCCCTTTTTGTAAGCCAAACTGACCAATATTTTATTCACACACACAAACACACACACATAAAATTAAAGAGATTAAGTTCAACAGATAAGTGAGGAGGTTGGAATAAATATAAATATATAAATATTGGGTGATGTGTACTCACTTTCTGAGATAGTTACTGATGGTTTCCATTGCCTTATCTGAGTAAAACCACTGACCATCACATAATTTTGTAAAGCCTGGGACTTCTTCTCCTCGCTTTGTAAATTTTAGATTGAGGCCAATGTTAATCTTTTGATCATTCGAGCCCTCTGGAGTCCCTGGGTGGACATAAATGGTACCAGTAATTCGAGACAGGAAATGAGAATTGACTCCAAGCTTCTGAGAAAGCAAATATCCGGGACAATACCTTTGCTCATGACGCTGAAACAGAAATATGGATATAGTGGTCTCTCGATAAAATGTTCAAGGAAACAATGCACAAATAGAGTGATATAGGCAAATTCATCTAACACTGGGTACAGTAAACATAGTACAATGATCACCTTGTACTGGGTACATTATACATAGTACAGATTATAGGCAAGGTCACCTGGCACAGGGTACATTATACATTGTGCAGTGATATGAACAAGTTGCCTTGTAAGGGGTACATTACTAATAGTACAATGATATACATGTAGGCAGGTCCACCTTGTATTGTGTACATTATATACAGTACTGTGATTTAGACAAGGCCAACTTGTACTGAGTATGTTATACATATACTGTAATTTAGGCAAGGTCACCTTTTATTGGGTACATTATAATACAACAGTGGTCCCTCAGTATAATGGTGTTCAAGGAAAACCATACGAGTACAATATTATGTTTATCTACTACATAGTACCTTAATACAGACAAGATCATTTAATATGGGGTACATTATACACAGTACCATGATACAGGCAATTTCATCTAATACATAGTACCATGATACAGGCAAGTTTATTTAATACAGGGTATATTATGCATAGCATAATGATACAGGCAAGTTCATCTAATACACAGTACCATGATACAGTCAAGTTCATCTAATACATAGTACCATGATACAGGCAAGTTCATCTAATACACAGTACCATGATACAGTCAAGTTCATCTAATACAGAGTACTATGATGAAGGCAAGTTCATTTAATATAGGGTATATTATACATAGTACCATGATACAGGCAAGTTCATTTAATATGGGGTGTATATTATACATAGCACCATGATACAGGCAAGTTCATTTAATACAGGGTATATTATACATAGCACCATGATACAGGCAAGTTCATTTAATACAGGGTATATTATACATAGCACCATGATACAGGCAAGTTCATTTAATACAGGGTATATTATACATAGCACCATGATACAGGCAAGTTCATTTAATATAGGGTATATTATACATAGCACCATGATACAGGCAAGTTCATTTAATATGGGGTATATTATACATAGTGCCATGATACAGGCAAGTTCATTTAATATGCGGTATATTATACATAGTGCCATGATACAGGCAGGTTCATTTAATATGGGGTATATTATACATAGTGCCATGATACAGGCAAGTTCATTTAATATGCGGTATATTATACATAGTGCCATGATACAGGCAAGTTCATTTAATATGCGGTATATTATACATAGTGCCATGATACAGGCAGGTTCATTTAATATGGGGTATATTATACATAGTGCCATGATACAGGCAAGTTCATTTAATATGGGGTATATTATACATAGTGCCATGATACAGGCAAGTTCATTTAATATGCGGTATATTATACATAGCACCATGATACAGGCAAGTTCATTTAATATAGGGTATATTATACATAGCACCATAATACAGGCAAGTTCATTTAATATGGGGTATATTATACATAGTGCCATGATACAGGCAAGTTCATTTAATATGCGGTATATTATACATAGTGCCATGATACAGGCAGGTTCATTTAATATGGGGTATATTATACATAGTGCCATGATACAGGCAAGTTCATTTAATATGCGGTATATTATACATAGTGCCATGATACAGGCAGGTTCATTTAATATGGGGTATATTATACATAGTGCCATGATACAGGCAAGTTCATTTAATATGGGGTATATTATACATAGTGCCATGATACAGGCAAGTTCTTCTAACAGTGGGTATATTATACATAGTACATTTGTCCAAAACCTATTTTTTAATGTACATATTAAGCTAATATTTTAGTAATCTAGCTTTCTTATCACAATTATTAAGTAGTTTTGTTGTATCAGAAGTATATTTTTCAGTAAATTATGTCTCTCCAAAAGTATATACCCTATCTCACAAAATAGCTCAGCTAGTTCACAAATGCAACTCTCATGCAAAGAAAAAATTGTGTCTATATAGTCAAACCTGTCAAGAGCAGCCACCCATGGAAAAAAGGACCTCTGAAAGCAGGTTTAACCCCTCACACATAGTTGATGACAATTATATACTAGAACTAAATAGTGTTAGCATTATTAGTAGTTGTTGTATCATTGTTATTATTTCACATTATTCACAGCAGTACCAAGATTGATGGGATTTGTTTTAGCTATTTAGCACAAATAAAATTAACAAAATCTAAAAAGTTCAACACAAGGCTACTGTATCATGTGCATTAAGTCATATCTAAACCTTAAAAAGTCACTAATCTTTGTTTTTCTTCACATATCTCTATCACAATTTTTGTTACTAATTGGCAGCTTAACTGTAACTGTTTGTCTGGGCTGTTGGTATAATATGGAATGAAAACTGGTGTTCACACTTAAACAACTGATAGATTGAGCTGTCATTAAAAAAAAAACAAACACAGAGAGCAAAAGACAGTTGGCTTTTGTTTGCAATTTTTGATAATCAGCGAAGTTTCCTGGCAATGTCCTTAGTAGCACTTAAACAGTAAGGGATATCACCAAGACAGCGTACCTCTTAAAATAACAATAAAAACCCGCCCTGCTTTTAAAGCCTACATGTTGACTTTTGAGTTTAATTTTATTACAGTAAATACAATCAAAATATGAAATGTTTAAACACTTATTCACATAATATACCTTTATATATATATATATATATATATATATATATATATATATATATATATATATATATATATATATATATACAAAGCCTTGCTCATCAAACAAAAGAAGTTTAATCTGCATACTTCAAATGGTCACTGCTGATAAAATATGGTAACCTTGGAAGACAGGATAAAATTAATGCTTGTTTAAGAAACACATGGCCACTGATTGCTGAAGACAGGGTGAAACCACTGCTTGGCTAATAAACACATGGCCACTGATTGTTAAAGACAGGGTGAAACCACTGTTTGGCTAAGAAACACATGGTCACTGATTGCTGAAGACAGGGTGAAACCACTGCTTGGTTAGAAAATGCATGGCAGTTGACCATGGAATACAGAGTAGATGACAGGTCACTACTGATTACATGACATTTAGGAAATATTTACTGGGAAAAATTAGAATGTCCACTGTAACCAAGTGTACACTGACTTAGGTTTGACTATTTACACACACACACACACACATCATGTAGACAAATGGAAAAAACTCCCAACAACTGCCTCCCTTTCCCATCACTAGGTCGATGTCCACATGCTGAATGTTTACCAGCTTAAACTGAGTCATACATTATACATTGTAATGGATATTCACATTTGTGTGGAGGTAATGTATGAGGTATGGGCAGGCATTATAGATAAGGATGGTCACATTTGTTTGGAGGACAAAATAGCTATAATATTTTTATCATTTTACTTTACTTAATTCTGTGTGATTACATACATTTAAAAGAAATTTTATAATAAATTTTTTATAACCTTATTTTAAAAATTTTTCTTTGAACAAAAGAATGTGAAAGTCAATAAGGATACCAATTCTAAACTTATCAGCTTACCATTCTATTATCACGAACACTTGCAGTATTAGGTTCCTCCGGTATGGTCAAATTGATCCGAACCCGCCCGTTTTCTGTATTATCCACCTCACTGACCTAAAATATAAAAACAACATCATGCAGATTTATCAAAATTTATTTGCAGGATTTCGTATGTGAATACTTGTAACTAAAGGGCAATGTGGAAGTCATCACCTTGATCACCTAAATATCTGTAACTTGAAAAGGGACATGACAACATGAAGAAGTCACCACTTCAATCGCTTGACTCTTTGTAACCTGATAAGGGAAATGTGAGGAAGGCACCTGCCTGAACACCAAAACAGTCCTAACCTGAGAAGGGCAATGTCATAATGAAGAAGGCACCAGCCTGAAAACCTAAATAGTCCTAACATGAGAAAGGCAATGTCAACATGAGGAAGGTACCAGCCTGAACACCTAAATAGTCCGTACCTGAGACAGGAAATGTCAACATGAGGAAGGAACCAGCCTGAACACTTAAATAGTCCTAACTTGAGAAGGAAATGTTAACATGAGGAAGGCACCAGCCCAAACACCTAAATAGTCCTAATTTGAGAAGGGAAATGTCAACATGAGGAAATCACCAGCCTGAACACCTAAATAGTCCTAATTTGTGAATGGCAATGTTAACATGAGGAAGGCACCAGCCTGAACACCTAAAAAGTCTTAATCTGAGACAGGAAATATCAACATAAGTAAAGCACCAGCCTGAACACCTAAACAGTCCTAACCTGTGACAGGAAATGTCAACATGAGTAAGGCACCAGCTTAAACACCTAAATAGTCCTAACTTGAGAAGGGAAATGTCAATATGAGGAAATCACAAGCTTGAACACCTAAATAGTCCTAACTTGAGAAGGGAAATGTCAGCATCAGGAAGTCACCAGCCTGAACACATAAATAGTACTAACTTGAGAAGGACAATGTCACCATCAGGAAGTCACCAGCCTGAACACATAAATAGTCCTTGCTTGAGAAGGACAATGTCACCATCAGGAAGTCACCAGCCTGAACACATAAATAGTCCTTGCTTGAGAAGGGCAATGTCACAATGAGAAAGTCACCATAATAAGGTAGCCAACAAAAGCATTACATGATTTTCTGTTAAGGGTCAAAACTTTCAAGCATTAAACCAAAAGCTCAAAACCCTTAATCAGAGTTGAAATTCATTAAATTTTCCAGAGCAAAAGAACAAAAAATTTGGAAAATATGGAAAGTTCTAAGATTCCAACCTTACTATAAGTAAAACTACAAAGAATATAGAAAACCGATTATAAATTAGAAACACTACATGCAAATGCCAGCACAATCCTTGTTTGCATGTCAGATAAAAATGTCCCAATGAAGAGAGACTGATCCACAGAATTTACTGCAGAGTGTTATGTCTTTTCTGTTAAAAATTTGGTGAAGTGCCTCAAAAGACTTTTTGAAAACATCTCCCTTTCTTATACTGTATTTGCTCCCAAAGACTTCTTACACAAAATATATAACCACAGTAAAAATTTATTATGTGGATCTTCCAATATATCCATCAAAATCGCAATGGAAAGTAATCTAGTGATTGAACTTTTCCAGAATAAAATTTGATAGGACAGCCCTTTGCTTGTCATTAACGCTTCATTTCTGTTAGGGTACAGAACCTGAAACATGTCATTTTATCAGTGCAATGAAAATGGAATGCAGAATGATTGCAAATGATGAATTAAAATAAAGGAGGCGAAAAATGTAAATGCAAAATAGTGAATGCAGAACAATGAATGAAAAATACAAAATAAGGAGGAATATCATGAATGGATCTGAACTCTATTTCTGGTTGCTTCTAAATGGGTAGATACTATGAGGGTCAAGTTTGACTGCTGATCAAGTTCTGATGAAACTTACAAAACACAGACAAAAAGATGTCCCTCTCTTTCTTAAAAAAGTATTTGACTTTTATCCTGGACTGCTGTTAAGGAGAAATTATATCTATATATTTTTAAAAAAAATCAACTGCAATTTTTTAAAAAGTTATTCAAACTGCATTTTACACTTACAATTTTTCACTACTTACAAGATGTAAAATAGTTCAAACATCTGCCACAGATAGGATGAGATCACTAACAGTGATTGGATCTGTAAATATTTTTTTTGAATGAAACAAAAAATTGCTGACAAATATTCTACAACTATAATTGTTTCACATTTTTATTTCTTATAATTTAAATGCAGTCTTTTTGAATTTTAGATATTTTCTGTTGCACAAAAGCTAACTTTTAAGGAGATATGATAAAAAAGCAATAGTTCTTTCCATCACAGATTATGAAAAACTGAAATATAAACTTTCTGCAAAAGCACTGCAAATTAATAAAAATGATGAAATGAATTGATATCAAAAACAAATCAGAATACATTTCTGACACTCCAGACTAAAAATTATCAGATGACAGCTGAAATGCAAATGAGAATGGAATGCAGAATTAAGCCAAACAAGTGCAAATGAAATGCAAACAAAATCCAGATTTGGTAACTTACTTGTAACAGACTCTGTAGATGCCAGATCCTCCATACAATCCTGATGAAAATATGTAATTTGGATAAAGAGGCTACATGTGTTGTATGACATCAATAACAAAACTCTCAAGAGCACAGATTTTTGATATCACAAGTTAAATTACCTCCTCCATGAGAAAATGTTACTGACCTCTCCCTGACAGCCATAGTGTGGCCAGCCCAACATGATGACAGGAGTTTTCTCTGGTAAATATTCTTGTAATGTTTTGTACTGGTAAAAATCTGGATCATGAACAGCAATATCCTGAAGAATAAAATAAACTAAATTCTTTATTCTCAAGTAGAAAACCAAGTTTTGGAGAAATGTTTCTTTGATAATATTTGTTCAATCCTAATATGTGAAGAATGCATCCATCTACCAATAAAGTACTCTAAAGTCAAGAAAGTTACTCTACACATAAAGCACTCTAAGGTCAAGAAAGTTACTCTACCCATAAAGTACTATAAAGTCAAGAACGTTACTATGTCTTTCAACATACTTTAATAAGAAAAGTGTTAAAAAGCCATCTGCTTGCCAAGATGCAAGTCAGAATAAACTGGTCTAGCCTTGGATGAACTAACTGATGCCAAATTCTATCCAATATCAGTTACTAATTCATGTGACAGGGTACAGTTTTGTATATTGGCATCTGGCAAATTTCCTAATGTAAGACTATGGTGTGACTTTTTTAGCTATTGTTTTCTAATTAAAGATATGGATATATTTGTGAACTAGGTGTTTCGGGCTTGTGTTGTTCTTGAAACTGATGTCAGGCATGTACGTCTTCCATAGTTACTCTGCAGTATGTTGATTGTGAAATGCCAATAGTCAGCTAGGAAGAAGACTCTCATAGCAGTAAACACATGCGTTCAGGGCAAGTAAAATATCTCACAAATAGCTTGGATGACAACTATTTCCAATTGCATCAGCCTGTTTAGTCCACATAGTTTTGCAGAACTGTCATCTAGTAAAAGGGCTTTTGTTTGCACTGTAAAAATCACATGGTATCAAAAATGACCTTCGGACATGAAAACTGCAGGTATAAATTTAGGGTTGGGGTGCATAAACTTCTGCTATGAACTGCCATTGACTTCTCTGGTCAAGTGGATAATATACTTATGCTTTGTTTTACTATAGGTATCCAAAAATATGGACCTTTTTGACATCACATGTACTCAATTTTTTGACTTTTTTAATACTAGGTTGCTGATTGCGGCATTAAATATATACATAAAAACTGACCCCTCCCCCTAAAGCAGATGTGTAGGCTCTTCAGGGAGATAACTGTGGTGAGGTTTTGGGAGGAAGTATGCATATAATGATTAGATAAATATTATAAAATAAATATATTTTACTGTAAAGATGTTTCATCATTAAATAAGTTGCCATAAAAAGGATAATCTCTTAGTATATGTGCAGCAGCTTTGAGGAACATTTGAGATACGGGCTAGTGTCAGTGCATGGTCAGAATGTTGATACGTTTTAGAAAAATAGTTTTCTCCCTTAAATAAATAAGTAGAGTAATCCACATCAGCCTGGGAATGTATTTTGTTAGGATTTTGATATAGGTCCCACCAGGGGAACTGAGCTTTTTGGGATGAACGGTGTCTGGTACAGACTGAATAATGTCACCTCTGACCTCCTTTCCATAGCTTGAGTAATGCCAGTTTAGTTGTTGTTATAGGGTTTAATGCCATTTTTCAGCACAAGATAGGCTATACATGGCGGCCAGTATTAATGGTGGATAAAGAACCTTGTAAAACCCTGGGAAAAACCACTGACCCATGAGAAGTTACTGGCAGGCTTTCTCACTTACCCAAGTTAGCCGAGTCTGGACTAGAACTCACGCAGACAGAGGTGAGATGGCAGAGATCTGTAATGGTCAGCGCTTTAGACCACTTGGCCACTCAGGGCCCCAATTTCAGCTTAGGAATAGCTGTGTCTTAATGCTATGTTGGTTGTGTCTGCCCTAATCTTTTAAACTGATACACATTAAGAATACATGTTATTTTCTTGTAGGCTGAGTAGATAATCCAAACAATCCAGAACAGACCCTCAGCAGAAATATCGTCCTATCCTAAAACAAGCTCCTCCCTCTTTTGATCAGTTCAATTCTCTTAAGGTATCACTCTACGGCTCTCAGATTTTAATCAGCACTAGAAAAAAAAGGCTCCTAAGACAGTCATTTTGAAAACAAACTATTTATTTTCATAAGCAGGAGCCTGTTGTTAGCAATAAAAGCATGAAAGAAGCCAAAGCATTATGGTACAAGTGTTAAAAGTTAAGGTTTACCGATTCTGCCTGCAATTGCTAGACTGGCTAGGAAGCATGTCTTACACATAAGGTGAGTGAAAGAGAGACTACAGACAGTAGTCCCGAGGATGCTTTTTTCAGTTATGACAGAACCCATAGGCAGATTTCATTCTGGGCAAGAACCTAAGACCTTAGTTTGAGAGATTGCAAAATAGAAAAATGTTGGAGGTTTTTGTTCTGTTCTGCATCTTCCTTTCCATATAAAATGTATCATAAAATGTATCTAAAAACACAGAACAGCTGCCCTTAATAGTGACCCTAGGTAACTTTTCAAAAAGTCCCAGGAGAAATTTAACTAAGTGTAGTATTGAGGCTTTTAAAGAAGTGTGTCTCTGCTTCTACATCTGGGACTCACTCTCCATTTCCTATCATAAATCCATCATATTTTAACATGATGGATTTAAAGGAATTCTGTCCACCACTTTATCAAACAAATGTTTCTTTCATAGGACATGTTTGACATCAACTAGGCTTGCAGATTCAGTGGCTTTGGGCTTGATAGAAAACCAGCATATGTGTCTGTTTTAAAAGGTAGGGAGATGGCATGGCTGACCTGAGAATCTCCAGTGCACAGCTTCCCTTGATTTCTGTAAGACTCTTGAGACTTGGAGGGGTAAGAGGAAGGACTTGTTTACTGAAATTATTTCAATTTGGGGAAAGGGAAAAAAAAAAAAGGATTTGATGCTCAGGTTTTCAGGTCTGTGACTGGCAAGATGAGGGTAACCAGTAATGCTGGTTTCTGAACAGTTTTTTTTTGTAGTTTTTAGTCATTGTTCGATGAGATACTGGCTGTAAATTTGAGGAGATCCTTCCATTTGCTGTTTTGATTATGTGTGTGTGAGAGAGAGAGAGAGAGAGAGAGAGAGAGAGAGAGAGAGAGAGATATGGATGGAGATGTATGTGTGGTTTTGTGGATTCAATGAATCATGAAGCGAATAGACTCCTGGGCTATGATTTAACTCTCCAAAGTGGGGGTTGGTGATATTTGGAGGATGCAAACACAAAACAAGTTTTTGAACCCCATGCCTAGATGAACTAAGAGCCAAGACAAATGAGGCAGGATATACCGTTGATCACAAGTCGTTTGTAGATGTTTTGAAAGTTTAACACCATTTTTCAGCAGATGATAGGTATCTGGTGGAGGAGTGTGTGCATCATTTAGATTTTTAATGTAGTTTTAACAATCTTTTAGTCACATCGCTATGATGTCTGTAGTATGGCAGTTTATAGTGATATCTAGCACTGGAGTATCATGCCACAGATATGTAGCATGATGTCCCACCCAGTCATATTATCCTGACACTAGGCCGATCAGTCCTAACACTAATCGCTTGATACTGAGCGCCAAGTGAGGCAGATGTTGGTACCATTTTTGTAAGTCTTTGGTATGACTCAGCTGGGGATTGAACCCACAACCTCCAGCATCTGAGGCAGATGCTCTAACCACTAGGCCACTGAAGCAGTCTATCTGGTGGAAGAAGAAGAATCTGGGAAAACCCCAGGAAGAACCATCAACCCATGGGAAGCTACTGACAAACTTTCACATACAAATACCCATACTGATTGAGCTGAGGCTTGAACCTACATGGACCAAGACGAGATGTCACTGATCTGCTAAAGCAAGTGCCTCACTCAGTCACCCAGGGCCCTCCTTGTATACAAGGAATCAAAAGTACAAACAAAACATGGAATTTCATGTCTTGTAAAGGGATGTACACCTTTGGTTGTGGTCTGCAATGTCTCTCTCCTAAATGGTGTTGCGGACTGCTCTTGGATTATCCATACTAAAAAAAGGTGTGGCCAAGAGTTTCTACCTGAAATAGGCCTAGAGTAAGATCAGTGTGGGGTTCTGATGTGAAGGAACTCGTCATATCTTTATGTGTGGAAAGTACTCAATTCTGCAAGATGTGGATAATTATAGTTGGATCAATCCCATTGTTTGGGTTTTTTTAAGTGTTGAAGACTAGCGTTCACTTAAGTACAAGAAGAACAGCATCAATGGTTTTTCATGAGAAGGTTGCTGTTTTAAAACCAGACACTCTCACTCTGTATTATGTACTAGATCACTTGGTTTAATCTCGCTGTCTGCATGTTTTCTGACCTATTTCTGGCCATAGAATATGAGGCCTGATGATAATGGATGTAATCTGAAGATTGCCTAGTATAATCTGAAGATTGCCTAGTAATGTTGCTTTGGTAGTACACATCTGAGAGCCAGATAAGCAGATGCATTTATGAATTAGAGAGTGCTGAACTGTTCCCTTGAGTATACAAGATATTAATGAGACTGATTTCTGACTTGTCTGTTGGCGGGATACAATGATGTGGTCTAGGCTCTGTTCACTTTTGGAAGTATAGTTACAATACTGAGTATGGAACCAAATGAGTGTCAAAAATGGTTTCAAGTACATGCACAAAGAGAAAGTTTCAACATTCCAAAGTCTGTGATGCCTTAATCAATAGCTGGGACTCTGCTGTAAAAGACTAGCATGTATGTATTGTAGCAAACAAGGTTCAAGTCTGATGAGAGTTACAGAAGCAAAAAGATGTTTAGATGTCAGCAATTTGATGAGACTGTCAAAGCTGTTCTGAAGAAGGTTGGTCTATTTTCATAGCTCTATGTATATGGTAGTTTGTAGAAGGAAGCAGAAGCAGGAATACTACTTTGATCAAAGCATGGCAGGCCGAATTTACATGGTGCTATTGTCCTACAAACTGCAAGATTGAGGTAGCATGGAAAATAATGACTAAGCTGGGAAAGAGGGTGGTAAGGGATAGTGAATGAAGGTGGGTGTCTGTCCATGTTGGAGTACAGTGACCTCCACAAATTCACAATTAGTGTTAAGGTTCAAGATAGGTACTGGGTATCCAAAAATGGTGGTGGTGGGTCCTGTTGCTGGCATCAACATCAACAACCATCAGGCAGATGGCAATTAAGACTGAGTTTAACTGTATGTACTATAGACCATCAGGCAGATGGCAGGCAATTAAGACTGAGTTTAACTGTATGTACTATAGACAATCAGGCAATTAGGACTGAGTTTAACTGTATGTACTATAGACCATCAGGCAGATGGCAATTAGGACTGAGTTAAACTGTATGTACTATAGACCATCAGGCAGATGGCAATAAGGACTGAGTTTAACTGTATGTACTATAGATCATCAGGCATATGGCAATTAGGACTGAGTTTAACTGTATGTACTATAGACCATCAGGCAGATGGCAATTAGGACTGAGTTTAACTGCATGTACTATAGACTATCAGGTAGATGGCAATTAGGACTGAGTTAAACTGTATGTACTATAGACCATCAGGCAGATGGCAATAAGGACTGAGTTTAACTGTATGTACTATAGATCATCAGGCAGATGGCAATTAGGACTGAGTTTAACTGTATGTACTATAGACCATCAGGTAGATGGCAATTAGGACTGAGTTTAACTGTATGTACTATGGACCATCAGGCAATTAGGACTGAGTTTAACTGTATGTACTATGGACCATCAGGCAATTAGGACTGAGTTTAACTGTAAGTACTATAGACCATCAGGCAGATGGCAGGCAATTAAGACTGAGTTTAACTGTATGTAATATAGACCATCAGGCAGATGGCAATTAGGACTGAGTTTAACTGTATATACTATAGACCATCAGGCAGATGGCAATTAAGACTGAGTTTACTTGTATGTACTATGGACCATCAGGCAATTAAGACTGAGTTTAACTATGTACTATAGACCATCAGGCAGATGGCAATTAAGACTGAGTTTACTTGTATATACTATAGACAATCAGACAAGACTGAGTTTAACTGTATGTACTATAGACCATCAGGCAGATGGCAATTAATACTGAGTTTACTTGTATGTACTATAGACAATCAGGCAATTAAGACTGAGTTTAACTGTATGTACTATAGACCATCAGGCAGATGGCAATAAGGACTGTGTTTAACTGTATGTACTATAGACAATCAGGCAATTAGGACTGAGTTAAACTGTATGTACTATAGACCATCAGGCAGATGGCAATTAGGACTGTGTTTAACAGTATGTACTATAGACAATCAGGCAATTAGGACTGAGTTTAACTGTATGTACTATAGATCATCAGGCATATGGCGATTAGGGCTGAGTTTAACAGTATGTACTATAGACAATCAGGCAATTAGGACTGAGTTTAACTGCATGTACTATGGACCATCAGGCAATTAGGACTGAGTTTAACTTTATGTACTATAGACCATCAGGCAGATGGCAGGCAATTAAGACTGAGTTTAACTATGCACTATAGACCATCAGGCAGATGGAAATTAATACTGAGTTTAACTGTATGTACTATAGACCATCAGGTAGATGGCAATTAGGACTGAGTTTAACTGTATGTACTATGGACCATCAGGCAATTAGGACTGAGTTTAACTGTATGTACTATAGACCATCAGGCAGATGGCAGGCAATTAAGACTGAGTTTAACTGTATGTACTATAGACCATCAGGCAGATGGCAATTAAGACTGAGTTTACTTGTATGTACTATGGACCATCAGGCAATTAAGACTGAGTTTAACTGTATGTACTATAGACCATCAGGCAGATGGCAATTAAGACTGACTTTACTTGTATGTACTATGGACCATCAGGCAATTAAGACTGAGTTTAACTGTATGTACTATAGACCATCAGGCAGATGGCAATTAAGACTGACTTTACTTGTATGTACTATGGACCATCAGGCAATTAAGACTGAGTTTAACTGTATGTACCATAGACCATCAGGCAGATGGCAATAAGGACTGTGTTTAACTGTATGTACTATAGACAATCAGGCAATTAGGACTGAGTTTAACTGTATGTACCATAGACCATCAGGCAGATGGCAATAAGGACTGTGTTTAACTGTATGTACTATAGACAATCAGGCAATTAGGACTGAGTTTAACTGTATGTACTATAGACCATCAGGCAGATGGCAATTAGGACTGTGTTTAACAGTATGTACTATAGACAATCAGACAATTAGGACTGAGTTTAACAGTATGTACTATAGACTATCAGGCAGATGGCAATTAGGACTGAGTTAAACTGTATGTACTATAGACCATCAGTCAGATGGCAATTAGGACTGAGTTTAACTGTATGTACTATAGACCATCAGGCAGATGGCAATTAGGACTGAGTTTAACTGTATGTACTATAGACCATCAGGTAGATGGCAATTAGGACTGAGTTTAACTGTATGTACTATAGACCATCAGGTAGATGGCAATTAGGACTGAGTTTAACTGTATGTACTATGGACCATCAGGCAATTAGGACTGAGTTTAACTGTATGTACTATAGACCATCAGGCAGATGGCAGGCAATTAAGACTGAGTTTAACTGTATGTAATATAGACCATCAGGCAGATGGCAATTAGGACTGAGTTTAACTGTATATACTATAGACCATCAGGCAGATGGCAATTAAGACTGAGTTTACTTGTATGTACTATGGACCATCAGGCAATTAAGACTGAGTTTAGCTGTATGTACCATAGACCATCAGGCAGATGGCAATAAGGACTGTGTTTAACTGTATGTACTATAGACAATCAGGCAATTAGGACTGAGTTTAACTGTATGTACTATAGACCATCAGGCAGATGGCAATTAGGACTGTGTTTAACGGTATGTACTATAGACAATCAGGCAATTAGGACCGAGTTTAACTGTATGTACTATAGACCATCAGGCAGATGGAAATTAAGACTGAGTTTACTTGTATGTACTATAGACCATCAGGCAATTAGGCGTGAGTTTACTTGTATGTACTATAAACTATCAGGCAGATGGCAGGCAATTATGACTGAGTTTAACTGTATGTACTATAGACAATCAGGCAATTAGGACTGAGTTTAACTGTATGTACCATAGACCATCAGGCAGATGGCAATTAGGACTGTGTTTAACTGTATGTACTATAGACAATCAGGCAATTAGGACTGAGTTTAACTGTATGTACTATAGACCATCAGGCAGATGGCAATTAGGACTGTGTTTAACAGTATGTACTATAGACAATCAGGCAATTAGGACTGAGTTTAACTGTATGTACTATAGACCATCAGGCAGATGGAAATTAAGACTGAGTTTACTTGTATGTACTATAGACCATCAGGCAATTAGGACCGAGTTTAACTGTATGTACTATAGACCATCAGGCAGATGGAAATTAAGACTGAGTTTACTTGTATGTACTATAGACCATCAGGCAGATGGCAATTATGACTGAGTTTAACTGTATGTACTATGGACCATCAGGCAGATGGCAATTATGACTGAGTTTAACTGTATGTACTATAGACCATCAGACAGATGGCAGGCAATTGAGATGGTGTCAGACCTACCAACCATTTCAAGACTGTCTCAGTAAAGCAGCTTATATTTTTCTTCAATTAGACCCATTTTAGTAAGAAATAACACAATATCATGTATTGCTATTGTTGACCTGGAAAACATACATTTAAATAGTTCAGAAGTGTAATCTGAGATTTTATGGTGAAAGCAAACATTATAAAGACCTAAAAATTTGTAAAGTACATCTGACCTTAATACTGCCAGTTGTTTCAGAAACTGCAGTTCCAAAACCATGAAACTATAAGGCTTCTTGTTTATTCTCAAAACCCGACATTATCTCTCAGTTTATTTTGAATTTCACAAGGCAACAGCTATCATATTTCTTGCATTAAACATAATTGTTGCCTTATCATCTTTTCCCCAAAATTATGAATATTCCTTTTTATAATTATGTGCTGATTGTTTAAACTTTGTTGGAGGTATAATGTCTTCTTTGCCCACTCAAGTGTTTTCATTCACTGGACATCATTTCAAGAAAATGCAAAATAAGTACACTCAATAATACAGCCTTTCTGCATTAAAATTATGGACTGTTTAAAGGATCTGAGGTACTTCTCCTCTTAACTCTAGTGAATCTAATATAAAAACTTAATCCGGATCAAATATAGACAACCAAATATCCACAGTTAATCACATTGAATCATATTTTTGTAATATTTGTTATTATTCCGTTAAGTCCATAACAAATCATCTAGCTTGATGAAAGGTCATTAGCAAAGTTGTAGAGACCATGATGTCTATTAGTTTGTCGTACAATGGAGTGGACGGCATGAGTGAACAATATTCATCTACGATGATATGAGGAAAAATTTTCGAAAAATTGATGCAGTATACTCCCATGGGTGTGTAAATTCTGAGGAGTTGGTCAAATGATGAAAAGTCATCAACCCCTATTCTTATATCTAGGGTGAGATCAGTCTCATTTGACTAGCACCCAGTAGGAAGATAACATTATAACACAAAAGAAGCAACTAGACAAGGACATATTAAACATTACCTTAACTGTTGTCTGGAGAAGGAATGGTACCTCAATATTTCCAAACTGTTTCTCAAGGGTAATTTTTCCATGAGGACTGCACATATATCTGGAAAGACACAATATCATGAAAATATCAAAGTAAAGTCTTCTTGTGAAATGTTCTGAAATTTGGAATGAAACTTTCAATAACAATTAAAACAGCTGTGTAAAAATTTCAGTAAATACTTTCATATTATAAACACAGCCATAACATCATCTTCTCCTGATAGGAATATCATAGTTGTACAAGAATGTTGTGTTGGATGTTGCACAAACAAGACTATAGCCTAGATGAAAAGCTGTCACTCAAGTAAAAAAGAAAGACTTTAGACAAAACCTTACAATTTTTTGTAAATTACTGTGGACATCCCCGTTATCATAATGCCATCACATTTTCTCTAATGAGGGGTAAAAAAAATTAAGCCAAGTGAAAACAAACATAGACTTCACTGAAGTTGTAAGGAAAAAGTATGGGAGATATGGATGACAGCATTAAAACAAATCATGGTTAACTGAACAATCAAGGTTTGAAAAGTCACAAGATCTACTTTCTGGGTAATCATACAGCAGGCTCACAGCAAAGCTTATGTTGTTTAACCTGCCCAATTTTCATGAAACTGAACATAAAAATTTTTAAAATTTCCTAAAAATTAAAAATTAAATTTTGAGAAAATAATTTTACATGTCCATCTAGATTTTCAAAACTAGCCAAAGGTTGCTGGGCAAGTTGAGTTTTCTATCCTGGTCAGGCATATGTCCAAAGTCCATAACAGTAGTGGTTAATGTGTGCAGACTATGAACCATAAATACCCAAACTTAAAATGTTTACTTTACCACAGCAGAGGCAAGAGTGTGTGGAATATGGATCCAAAATATCTTTAGAATAAAGAAAACAATCCATATTACAAGTGTGCTGGTGACAGAATGTCACAGATCATGCCTGCTAGGCTAAGAACAAAAGACAGTAATTTAAATTATGATTATATAAGAATCATGCATCTAATAAGTATTGCTCCGGTGGTGAAAGAGATAATGCAAAGCACTATTTTCTTTATCATTCCCAATATTCAATTCTTAGAGATCAAATCCTATACACACTCCCTTTCACTCTTAAGACTGAAACAATATTATTTGGCAACACTATGTTAACTGCTGAAAACAAAGTGAAAATATTTCTGTCTATGCAAAATTATATTAAGATGACTAAGAGATTTAACTTATAATCAATTGAACTGCACTTAATTAGTTTGTATTCATTGTTGTTGTTGTGGGGCTTAACGCCATTTTTCAGCACACGATAGGCTATACATGGCGGCCAGTATTAATGGTGGAGGAAGAAACCGGGAAATCCGCGGAAAGAACCTCCTACCCACAAGAAGCTACTGGCAAGCTTTCTCACATATCCACATTTGCAGAATCTTAGACTTGAACTCATGCAGACAGAGGTGAGATGGCAGTGATCCATAAAGGAGACAGATTTAGACCACTAGGCCACTCGAGGTCCTTTGTATTCATTGTATTACTTTGTATGTAAGTGTATGCATATTTTCAGTAAAAATGTTGGTACTGGCACTGAGATCTTTGATATTATATTTTCTTTCATCTTTAGGGACTGAGTGCTAATAAGCTTATGCTTTCAACTGAATTCCCCAAATCATATACTTGTAATTGCATTTGACAAATGAATTCTCCAAATCATATACTTGTAATTGCATCTGACAAATGAATTCCCCAAATCATATACTTGTAATTGCATCTGACAAATGAATTCCCCAAATCATATACTTGTAATTGCATTTGACAAATGAATTCCCCAAATCATATACTTGTAATTGCATCTGACAAATGAATTCCCCAAATCATATACTTGTAATTGCATCTGACAAATGAATTCCCCAAATCATATACTTGTAATTGCATCTGACAAATGAATTCCCCAAATCATATACTTGTAATTGCATTTGACAGTTTTTCAAATAAGCATGGTTTAAGCTAAAATATCAAAACATAACATTGTAAGCACTGCCCAAGCAGAGGCTAGAGTGTATGGAATATGGACCCTAATATCAAAAGTTAACATTGTTAACACTATCATGGAAAGTGGGGGGGGATGGGAGAGGCTGAGTGGTCTAGATACTTGCCTATACTCACCACTGCCAATTCACTTTTTCTCACATGGGTTCAAGTCTTGTGCTTGGCCAATGTGGGTAAGTGTAAAAGCATGCAATAGCTTCCACAGGTCAGTGGTTCTTACCAGGGTTTTCCTGGGTTCTTCTATACTGGCCACAATGCACTGAAAAATCGCCTTAAACCGAAAACATCAACCACAGCTGAGGCAATAACGTCAAAGGTTCATCATAAGCTCTCATTCACTTTTGTACTGTCCTAACGGTCACCTCTTTTCACATGTGTTCAGGTCTTAGGTGTGACAAATGTGGGTAAGTATGAAAGCATGCCAGTAGATTTCTGCAGGTCGGTGGTTCTTACCTGGGTTTTTCTAGATTCTTCTAACATCAGCTATTTTGGCCACCATTTGCTGAAAAATGGCCTTAAACCAAAAGGAACGACAACCATGACAGAGGCAATAACACCTTGGGTATATCATAAGCTCTCATTCATGTCAATACTGGCCCAATGGTTATGAACACAGTGTGTGTGTGCGTGATTCAGATTCTTAATGTAGCTATAAAGGTTTTAGTTTTATCACTACAATGTCTGCAATGTAGTAGTTTATAGTTATGTCTAGCAAAGGGGCATCATGCCACAGACATGTAGCATGATGTCCCACCCAGTCACATTATCCTGACACCAGGCCGACCAGTCCTAACACTAACCTCTTAATGCTGAGCACCAAGCGAGTCAGATGCTAGAACCATTTTTATAAGTCTCTGGTATGACTAGACTGGGGTTTGAATCCATGACCTTCCACATCCAAAGAAACTCTAAACACTGAGGCTACCAATGTGGCCCGTCAAGATGACAGGATGATCATCAAAAACTGTTCTGTTGCTGGTATGTGATCATCAACATGACCATTATACAACTGCAATAATAATAACCCTGTTACAACATTTCCTGTAATAGTATCGTTCTATACCTATAATAATACCCTGCTACAGATGTAGCAATCCCTTGCTGAAATAATAATGTCCTTGCTAAAACTGTTTAAAAATGTCTCTGCTACAACTACTATAATAATGCCCCAGCTATATCTGTACTAATAATGCCACTGCTAGAACTGTAATAATGTCCCTGCTACAACTATAATAATAATGCTCCTGCTACAACCATAGTAATGTTTCTGCTACAACTGCTGTCCCTGCTACAATTGTATCAATAATTCCCTTGCTACAACTGTAATAATAATGCCCCTGCTACAACGGTAATAACAATGCACCAGCTACAGCTGTAAAAATAATGCCCCTGCTACAATGGTAATACCAGTGCACCAGCTACAGCTGTAAAAAAAATGCCTCTGCTACAAAACTGTAATAACAATGCCCTGCTACAACTGTAATAAGGATGCCCTTGCTACAACTGTAATAATAATGCCCCTGCCACAATTGCAATAACAGTGCCCCTGCTACAAAACTGTAATAACAATGCCCTGCTACAACTGTAATAAGGATGCCCTTGCTACAACTGTAATAATAATGCCCCTGCCACAATTGTAATAACAATACCTACTATAATACTCTTGCTACAACTGTAATAATGGTATTAAATGTATATCATAATATTTTAGTATCATTAAATTTTCACAAAAATACATCAGGAAAACATCAGAAGGTCAATCCCCAAACTACTCACTTGCGTCCTATCATGGGTAGACATCGGAGTAAAGCAAATGTGGGGCCAACTTCAATGCCAAGTCTATCATGGTACCTGAAGTGAAAAAAGAAAATGAAGAAATAAGGCTTTAAAAGATTAAAATTATTAAACTTATTTAATAAATTTCATTTAATATGGGCATAAATATAAAATTCTCTTTATAATAACAAATACAAAATTGTACACTACTTAAGGTACAATGGTCTCTATGTGGTATATTACTTACTGTCCAGTATTCTAAATGCTGCATGTAACTTATGGTACAGTACTCCCAGTGCCATATACTACTTATGGTCCAGTACTCTCAATGCAGTATACTACTTAAGGTCCAGTACTCTTAAAGCTGTATACTACTTATGGTACAGTAGTCTCAATGCTGTGTACAACTTATGGTCCAGTACTCTCAATGCCATATGCTACTTATGGTCCAGTACTTGCAATGCCATATACTTATTATGGTCCAGTACTCTCAATGCAGTATGCTACTTGTGGTACTGTACTCACAAAGCTGTATACTGCTTACAGTAGAGCAGTCTCAATGCTGTATACTGTTAATGGTCCAGTACTCTCAATGCAGTATGCCATTTATGGTTTAGTACTTGCAATGCTGTATACTACTTATAGTATAGTAGTCTCAATGCTGTACACAACTTTTGGTCAAGTACCATACATACCAACCTCTGGCAATGAAAAAGTGTAATCCAAGTGGACAAAAAGTGTAATCTGAGCATAAAAAAAAATAATCCACATATAACATAATAAAATTCAATCAGCATACATACAAAATAATTTTTTTACCCCTCTGGTCTTTTAACATCAATTATTGCTTCAAGTTTTCATATGCAGACTTTTAGCTTTACAAAGCAGCAGACTCAAAACACTTTGTACCAGCTGAGGCTACAAATGTTTTGCCCACCGGTAGAGCACAAAGAGATAGGTTACTGAGCCTGGATCTAAATTCAGCTTTTTTGTTAACAATACTGAACAATCTCTCACAGTCAGCATTAGAATGGTAAAGAACCAATATTCCTTTCATAACCTGACAAAGATGAAGAAATTTATATCTTCCAGTTATTGGGTCTTTTAGCTGAGAAATAAGGTGCCATTACTTATCAACTCTGCATAAAGTATGTTGTCAGGGAGAATGCCAATTTGATACTTTGGAAGATCTCCAAATTTATTGGCAGCCTTTTCAGTAACAAGGTGAATGAAATGACAGGGACAACCTGACATGTACACTGATGGAGACATTTTTCAAAATATAGAAAGCAACTGCTTTATGAATTCCAGTCATCACTGATGCATTATCAGCTGAAAAACCCATACAGTTCTGCCAACTTATGTTTATTCAAAGCATTATCAAGCAAATCAAAAATGTTTTCTTAGGTGGAATCTACTGTTAATTCTGGTAATGAAAGAAGAGCACTCTGACTTTGCACTTTTTATTGACAAAGTCTCTTACACAGACTGAGTACAACTTTTGTGTCATCATAATCACTACTCCTTTCTGTGGCAATACTAAACAACCCAATTTTCATGGCTTCTGCAATTTTATGTGAAGTATCTTCTGCTAAACACCAAACAATATAGGATGATTTTGTTCTTGCACATGAATATTTACTGCAATTTTGGAATCAAGAAATATATGTTTGAACAATGGACCAATGTAGTATTCTATTGCTATGGCACTAGGGGAGTCCATGTTCTAATACGAACTCTGTAAATAACACCTCTGCATTTATAAAATTCATGTCCACAATTGAGTTCTGCTGTAAAAAAGAAGTTACCTTAGTATTGGGGTTAGTAAAGAGAGCTAATTTAAGGTTTCTTTGTTTTACCACAATACCCAATATTAAAATCCTTTCCACACTGCCTGCAATGGGTGTAAAGCTGCACTTGAATGAAATGCTGTATTATGTATTCATCTTGAATTGGTTTTACATCTTTTTCTAATCCATCTGTGGAATTATTTGAGAAACATTTTTGCTCGAACACACACACATCAACTAAAATAAATATGACAACTTTTAGCACCAGATACCTCCAGACTAGTTCTGTACAAGATATGAATTAGAACAAAGAAACTGAAAGCAATAATTAAAAATTAGAAAATTAGTCTGTTCTCTCACTAAAGTCAAAAGTCTGAAAGTAGAAACCAGTGTGTTTCTTGGAAATAGGACAGCTGCTATAAACAGAACATGATACTGTTAAGAAAGTGCATGCAAGTCTACCAACAAGTATACATTATGTTGTAGTTACGTAGAAGCCATCCTTACTAGAATACAGTCTGTGGAATTAATGGGATATTAATAAAAATTAAAAAAAAACCAACAAAATTATTAATTCTTTTGGGAGGCAGATATACCAAAAATGCATAGTCTGAGTATGTTTAAGTGTAATGCATGTATGCAATACTCTCAATGTTGTATAATACCTATGGTCCGGTAGTTTAAATTCCTAATGTATATACCACTTATGTCCTCTGCTGGCCAAAAAAATATCAAAGAATTCAAGGCAAGTCCCTCACAAAAAGAAAGGAGAGGTCATGTTCTGTTTGGAATGCTTTATGTTTTGTAAGTGTTATACTGTGACTTTGCCATATTACATACATCAGTACTTTTATTTAGTGTCTATATGTAATGAATTCTTCTATTGCATAACTGGTCAGTTTTCTTTGTCATTGCCATCTTGTATTCAGTGTTAAAGTCAGTCTTGCATTTTCTCTTGCAGTTCTGATAATGTCAATATTTACTATTTAAAACTAGTTTTGACAAATAGGGGAAAAATATTTCATTTTAATCACAATACTGATAGACATTGGGAATTTACCACTTCCAGATCCTCACCTAGCCTTTGGAAATTTGTAAGCTTGCAAAATGTAAACAAATGACTTAAATTTATTTACATGCATGTCTCCAATTTTATGGTGTTGACTGTTAATAATACAACTCATGAGATTTCTTGGACAAGTGTGTTTGGAAATAAAGGCACTCATCTCTAACGATTAACACCAGGAGGATTTTGTTCAAGGTATGATGTACTGAAAATGTAACACCCACAAGCTGTGTTTATGATCCATTGTTTATGTGATAATTACAGCAGACTGATACATATGTTATTTTTGGAAAACAATTCAATGGATACAAATCTCTAAAGTCAGCTTGTCAGATATGTTGATGCATGTTGCTGATTTCAATGAGACTAGATAATGTTTGTTAAATAAATGGATAAAATAACTGTTTACAAATCAATCATTCAGTTGCAACTGTCAATCATTACAAACAGTCCAGTTTTCATTTCTGTTGATGAGATGGGTCTGTTATCCTCTCTAGGCAAGAAAGAATTTCTTTAAAACACCAAATATTTTCTCTTTTTTTAAAAATACTCATATTGGAATATTATGTTTGGGACAATCTCAGAGTTTCCAAGTGCATTTTCAATTTTCCAGCTTGCCTTGGCAAGCTTTCATAAAATTTGTAAATTTCTGATTAGACAAAATAAACGTGTACTGGGCAAAATTAGCTCAATTACATGACCAAATCTACTTTGTAATTTTCTTTTTTTTATAATGAGAAGCAGGGAGAGGGGAAAAGTGCTAGGGTCAGCAATGAAAAACATGGACAGTTGGCCAACTGAAAACATATATTGTTGTTGGGATATACCATTACTAAGTGACAAATTACTGAGTAGACCTTAACATTACTAAAAGACAGTACTGAGTACAGATTAACTTTAATAAACGATATAGTACTTAGTATAGATTACCATTACTAAATGACAGAGTACTGAAACTGGGTACTGATTACCACTGCTAAAATGAAATTAGAGTACAGATTACCATTACTAAATGACAGAGTACTAAGTACATATTACCAATGCTAACTGAGTACTGAGTATAGATTACCATTATTTAATGACACAATACTGAATTCAGATTATTGTTGCTAAATGACAGAGTAATGTGTATAGATTACCATTAATATATGTCAGAGTATTTAGTACAGATTACCATTGCTAAATTTAATTTTCCAGCTTGCTCTGGGCAAACTGACTTTTACAAAATTTGTAAATTCCTGATTGGGCCAAATAAACATGTTTACTGGGCAAAACTGGCTCAATTAGAAGCCAAAATCAATTTTGGGAATTGTCTTTTTAATTTTTTCATTTTTAACATGGGAGGAGAAAAGTGCTATGGTCAGTAATGAAAAGCAGGACGGTCGGCCAACCAGAAAAACACATCTTTTTTTGGCTTTACCATTACTAAATGACAGAGTAATGAGTACAGATTACAACTGATAAATGACAGTTCTGAGTAGAGATTACCATTATTAAAGGACAATACTGAGTAGAGATCACCATTATTAAAGGACAGTAATGAGTACAGATTACCATTATTAAAAGACAGTAATGAGTACAGATTACCATTACTAAATGACAGTAATGAGCACCAATTACTGTTTACTAATTAACAGTATTTAAAAGATGATAATGATAGATATGATGTTGATGGTGCTGCTAAAACTAATGATGACATCACAATAATTTATTATTTTTAAAAAAAAATGTTTATCAGAAAAAAATACCTTTCAGATACGCTTGCAACTTCTCTATTCCACAATGCATTCTCATTCTCAGTCATCTTGGATTCCTTAATTTCAAACCTTACACTGGATTTGGGCGATTTACCAGACTTTCCATTACTGGATTCCATAAGAGAATACCTGAAATCATTTAATCATCTAAGTATTAATCGTAATCACATAATGTTCACCATAATTAACATCAAATATAATGTGAGATCCACTCATCTGTACTATGATTTACCTAATTGACTATTTCTCTCATTTCTATATTTATGTGATAAGGTTTGCCCATTTGAGAAAGGTCTATACCAAGGGACTATACTCACAGTGTAGATTATAAGAACAAGTGAAATCTATTTTGTTCATATATATATATATATATATATATATATATATATATATATATATATATATATATATATATATATATATGTGTATGTATGTGTGTATGTGTGTGTGTGTGTGTGTGAGTGTGTGTGTGATGAAGTTGACCCATTTGTGAATGGCATGTAAGATAAACCTATCCCATGAGTGCATTCACTGACACTGTAGAAAACATCTGCAATGCTTCTTTCACGCTTAGTCCTGAACTTTTATGAGACTGAAAATAGTAATTCCTGGTTATAAACAAAAATATTTGTTGTCAGCTAAACCTTTTTTGAATTTCTAATGTTTTTGAAAATATTCTCTATAAATTAATATCTATTCCAATAAAATGCAATCTGTTAAAAACATTAGTTCCAAGTCAGAAATGAGAGAAAAATCATTCATCAAAGCCCCATCCCAGTCTACAAAATTTTGCCCTTCAGGTGGGCTTTCCCAATTTCACACCTGTGCATATTCTGACCTGACCCTCAGGTGTTCTTTCCCCATTTCACACCTGTACATATATTCTCCATAATTCTGAGTATTTAACCAGGCAAATACAAAAATACTGACATAACACTTAGCATTGTCATAAAGTATTGTGAAGTACTTAGCATCAAGTAACAAAACAATGTCATGAACTACTGCACAGAAATCAGCATTATATAATATCATAAAGTTGTGCAAATCAGTTAGCATTTTGTGACAAAGAGAGCAGTATGTAACAAACAGAAAATGTTGTATAGTTCTGCAAAGTACTTAGAATATGCAACAATGTTACATTATAGCTGTTGTTGTTGTTGTTCTGGGTTTAATGGCATTTTTTTTTGTATATGATAGGTGGCTAAACATGGTGCTGGAGGAAGGACCTGGGAAAGACTGGGTAGGAAGCACCAACCCATGGAAGGCTACTGGCAAGCTTTCTCAAATAACAACATGGTTGCCACATTGGAAATCTGATAGGTAATTAATACGTCAATTCAGGACCCATTTGAATTCATATAAAATCTTTTAACAAAAACTCAACACTGATATCACCATCCATTCAAGAGTGGCAGTGATAACTAGATTTTCAATATGGCTCTCATGGTGGCCATGTTGAATGTCAGACCTGCAACATTTTTACTTAATGCCAACTAGACATCATAGCAAGTCTTTCACTGAAAACACCAAGTTCATATAACCATCCATTCTGGTGGAGTAACAACATTTTGAAGATAGCTGCAATGGTGACTATACTGGATATCATATGAGGACCATTTTCACTTAATGCCAACAAGACATAATATGAAGTCCTTCAGTGAAACTCCATGCTGACATGAGGAGTAGCGATAAGATTCAAAAGATGGCTACAGTGGCAGCCATAATGGTTGTGCACCATATTCATGTAGAATCATCTAGACCATAGGATGAATGTGTAAGGTCAATCCTTTATGTAGTACTTTAGGTGCAGTAGCAATAACAAACATGAGCCAATGGACATGGACAAACAACAGACCATACAGAAAAGATAGTCTATTGTGTCTGAAAATTGAATTCACAAACAAAATACATACGGTTTTCAAATCAGACATTTTGTTATCTATGCTTTCTAATATTGTCAATTCATTTATTTTTGATACTAATTTTATCATATGGCGGCTTTAAACCACCCTGTAAGAGCCTCAATGAATGAATAATAATCTTTACAAACTGCCCTGTATGAACCCCAATAAATAGTTATCAGTCTGAATGGACAATTTAAGTACCAATCTAACTACAGAGTTGAGTGTGAAGTATTAAAATATTTCATTTATTTCACTCATTATTTTCACATGTGCAAATTATATGCTTGCAATTTCACATGTCAAAATGTATACCCTTCCCCATTTTGCTGGCATGTTATAGTTAATAATGTGTTAAAAGTGCCATTAAAACCAACAAAAACAAAGCCTCCAAAACGTGAAATTACAAGATATCCCATCATGCACTATGATGCTTGTCTGTGTGACCCTACAGATGTTGTACTGGTAGCAACAAAGATGAGCATTTTGTGAGCTTGAGCAATCCATGGAAACAACCCTATTATTCATCTATGGAAATTATTTTTAGAAGAATGTATTTTTACTCACCACCATATGCTTCTCTATGGATTAATGTCCCCTGTACTACCTTGTCAAAAATATTGAGAACCCAGTGTAATGTCCCCTGTGCTATCTTGACAAAAATGTTAACAACACAGTTTAAATTTCCCTGTACTACCTTGACAACAATGTTAAAACCCCAGAGTAATTGTCCCTATTCTACCTTGACAACAACGTTAAAAACCCAGAGTAATGTCCCCTGTACCAAGTTGTCAACAAAGTTAAAAACCTAGAGCAATGTTTCCTGTACTACCTTGTCAACAATGTTAAAAACCAGGCTAATGTCCCTTGTACTACCTTGTCAAAGATATTCAAAAGCCAGTGTACTGCACTGCTCGAACTTACTGTCATCAGATAAGATAAAATAGCTTACAAAATAATCAAAATGTAATTGATTGCAGTAAGTGAAGTCATCCCAATCACATTGTTCTCTCAAACTGCTGATATTTTTTGGATCAGTCTATGAATATGACTGAAACTTAGCTGAACTTGCAAAATGTGTGATTGCTTGAAAGTGAGTTTATCCTATAAGCTTTAGTATAATAAAAGGAAACTTTTTTCTGTCATAACCAGTAGATACCATCTTCTGGTATAAATATTAATACATTTCAGCTCATAGCTTCACCATTATAAAACATTATGGGTAAAACATGTTGAAATACATCCAGTATTAAGGTAAGAAAAGAAAATATACTCTTGATATGTTTTGCAAAAATAAAAACATTTATACACTGCAAGCATTCTATAGAACATGGTGGACCACCTGCATCAATGTTCATGAATTTTCTGCATATCTGACTTTAAAAATCTGAACAGTCAATCCATCATTACTGCCAGCACTAGAAAACTGGTGCATATTTTCATTATGTAAACACAGGCTGGATAATAAACAAACCTGCAATAGAACTGTTAGAAATTTTAAACATACTTAACGAGATCATCAGAGATGGCAACAACTTTGGCTTCATATAGATGTGGCCAGCCCACAAAGATAACCTTTCCAAGATATTCCTTGGCCACTAGACTGAGCTCCTGTTGATGCAGATAAGATGAATGCATTTTAAAGGCAAAGTTCTAAAAACATAAAAATAAAGAATTGTACAAAAATCTTAAGGGAGAAAAACCTTTATATATAAATGTTAACATAAAGTATGATAAGATAAAAGATAAACATATAAAAATGTTAAATTTCTGTAAATGTAAAAAAATGTAAAAGAAAAAAGGTAAAAAAATAAAATTTGATAAAATAATGAGTAAACAAACATGAAAATGAATGCCTGAACAAATATGACATGCAAAAGGATGTGACGGAAGGATGAGATATTGTGCACTTTCTAGACTAAGTCAAGTAACTATGAAAAACTGAATTAAATGGAATTGGCATTGGTTTAATTTGATGGCAAAAAAAATCCTAATTTCAAGACCTTATATAAACCAACATATGTATGCATATTTTGACTTATGTTTTGTTTAAAAATTGCTTTCCTATTGGATTCATTTGAGGTCCTAAGGTCAGATGCATCGGTCCATGTCTAGTTTAACTGCCCTAAAGCAAAGGACAAAAACTCATTTAATTCCAATGTTTAATCAACTTTGTATAGTGAAATAATACCAAAATCGTTATCTAATGTAAAAATAACCCAATTAATGATTTATTTATTACACCATGGAAAAGCACCCCAAATTATACCATGGAAAAGTAGGGTCTATACAGAATTTTATATCTCTATGTAACTTTCATGCACTGTGACGATCATTTCTTTCAATGCTGTACTTATGGAAATTATATATGATCTAAATAAGCACTCAGCTAACCAAAATGATTGCTCCAATGTGCTCAAAAAAACCCAACCTGAATAAGTGTAAAGTACACTATCATTAACACTTATTAAAATAGGGAAAATTAGTTTTGCCTGACTAAATAAAACCAGTTTCAGAAAATTTACTTAAGTCCATGAAATGAAAAAAAAATAACTAAGGAGTCTTTTGAGCATATCTGAAGTAAGGCCAGCTGTATACTCTATAACCCAAATTACACTGATCAATCATTCACTAAAGTAAAGGGAATTAAAAGTTATTTTAACAAAACCAAATATGTACAAGGTTTATTTTAAATAACCAAGATAAATAATGAGGAAAACCTGGGGGATTCTATCAAACCCAGTACAAAGTGCAAAACTGTTAGAGTACAACCTATATGAAGGACTTCGTGACTCCATTCTACTAATTGTTTCAGGTACAGCTGTAAGGCTATATTTACTTCATGCTTAAAGTAGTGCTGCAAGGCTCTATCTACTTCCTGTTTAAGGTAGAGTTGTACAAGCTCTACTTTCTGTTTAAGGTAGAGTTGTACAGGCTCTACTTTCTGTTTAAGGTAGAGTTGTACAGGCTCTACTTTCTGTTTAAGGTAGAGTTGTACAGGCTCTACTTTCTGTTTAAGGTAGAGTTGTACAGGCTCTACTTTCTGGTTAATGTAGAGTTGTATAGGCTCTACTTTCTGTTTAAGGTAGAGTTGTACAGGCTCTACTTTCTGTTTAAGGTAGAGTTGTACAGGCTCTACTTTATGTTTAAGGTAGAGTTGTACAGGCTCTACTTTCTGGTTAATGTAGAGTTGTACAGGCTCTACTTTCTGTTTAAGGTAGAGTTGAACAGGCTCTATCAACTGTCTGTTTAAGGTAAAAATGTACAGGCTCTTTCTTTTTCCTGCTTTAGGTACATGATATATCTACTTCAAGTTTAATGTGGAGCTGTACATGCTCTATCTACTTTCTGTTTAAGGCAGTTGCTCTGGTTGTATCTACCTTCTGGTTAATGTAGAACTGTACTGGCATTTATCTACTGCCTACTTAAGGAAGAGTTGTACAGGTTCTAGCAATTTCCTGCTTAGAGCTGTACAGGCTCTACTTTTACTTAAGGTTATGTTACCTGCTTCTTGCTTAACACAGCACTGTACAGGCTCTATCTACTTTCAGCTTAAGGTTAACTTAAACAGGCCCAGTAAAATGTCTTGTACCAAGCCCCATAAAAAGACAGTTTACCACTTTTCATCAATATCATCATCTGTGTTATACCCTTTGAAATATTAATAATAATAATAATAATAATAATAATAATAATAATAATAATAATAATAATAATAATAATAATAATAATGACATAACATGCCAAGTACTTATTCTATTTCTAAACCGACTCCTCAATACTTGGAACCGACTCCTCAATACTTGGGTAATTACAAATTTCAAAGATTCATCATTTCTACCATCCATTAAACACCAATAAGCTGACCATAATTAATGCTTATGTTAGAAAAAATTTCACACATATATTATATATATCATGTATTAAAAACCAATAAATGAACTGGAGTTAATACTTGGGTTAGATCAAACTTCATACATTACTCTATATCCGTATTTTAATTTAAATGTATGGAATATGCAGTCTGAAATAAAGAATTCTTATCTTCTTATCTTATCTTTACCATGGATTATATGCCAACAATTGAACTGAAATGGAGGAAATATTCATAAAATTCCATTTTTAATTAATTTCACTTGATAAACAGCACCACCTCTGCCATATTAAACCAATGTTCTGTTATATCAGACATGTGAAAAATGTTATGTTATTATCATGCAAAATGGGATTTCTATTTTAAATGTACAAGGAAGATCAAGGCTGAATTTGTTTCTTTTGGAGCACAATAACATCTTGTGTAGTTAAACCATGAATCTACTTTATCGTCCAAGTATGGAAAATGATTATGACTGAAACATGACATGACAACTGCTTGAATATGAAACAGCATGACATGACAACTGCTTGAATATGAAAGAGCATGACATAACAACTGCTTGAATATGAAACAGCATGACATGACAACTGCTTAAATATGAAACAGCATGACATGACAACTGCTTGAATATGAAACAGCATGACATGACAACTGCTTGAATATGAAACAGCATGACATGACAACTGCTTGAATATGAAACAGCATGACATAACAACTGCTTGAATATGAAACAGCATGACATGACAACTGCTTGAATATGAAACAGCATGACATGACAACTGCTTGAATATGAAACAGCATGACATGACAACTGCTTGAATATGAAACAGCATGACATGACAACTGCTTGAATATGAAACAGCATGACATGACAACTGCTTGAATATGAAACAGCATGACATGACAACTGCTTGAATATGAAACAGCATGACATGACAACTGCTTGAATATGAAACAGCATAACATGACAACTGCTTGAATATGAAACAGCATGACATGACAACTGCTTGAATATGAAACAGCATGACATGACAACTGCTTGAATATGAAACAGCATGACATGACAACTGCTTGAATATGAAACAGCATGACATGACAACTGCTTGAATATGAAACAGCATGACATGACAACTGCTTGAATATGAAACAGCATGACATGACAACTGCTTAAATATGAAACAGCATGACATGACAACTGCTTGAATATGAAACAGCATGACATGACAACTGCTTGAATATGAAACAGCATGACATGACAACTGCTTGAATATGAAACAGCATGACATGACAACTGCTTGAATATGAAACAGCATGACATGACAACTGCTTGAATATGAAACAGTATGACATGACAACTGCTTGAATATGAAACAGCATGACATGACAACTGCTTGAATATGAAACAGCATGACATGACAACTGCTTGAATATGAAACTGAAGTTTGCCAAATGCTTGTATCAATAATCTTGAATAATGAAATGTAATGTATGAAAATCCTGAATATGAAAATGTAAAGTATGCCAATTGGTTGTATCAATCATCTTGAATATGACAATTAAAATATGCCAATTGCTTGTATCAATAAATGTGAGTATGACAATGTAAAGTATGCCAATTGGTTGTATCAATAATCTCATTCTACTTTCATAGCTCATAATGTGCAATAATAAACTAGGACACTGTTCACCAGTTATAGGCTGAATGAATTAAGCAATTCATTGCAAATCATTTTCCATAATTTTTATTTTAGTAAATTACATAGATTATTATATGCATCTTGTGAGATGCTTATTTTTATCACTGACTCATGACAGGCTTTCATTATATTGCTCTTTAATCAATGACATTTGCATGATTTAATCACATTTTCTGTGGCTTTATGTACGTGAATTGCCGTTTTAATTTTTTGTCTAAAACAAGTTAAATTTACAAATTCTACATTTATACAATGATTCACTTTTTTTTTCTGTAAATATGAGGTTTTGTAAAAACTATAATAATGACCTCTGATGTGCCAGTTAATAAGCGGTTTATTGCATAGTTTAAAATAGGATTTATCAACCATCCCCAAAGGTTGAAAACAGGAAGGCCAATCCAGTCATGATTGAGGCTCCCCAAGAATGCATCAAACAAGTTAATAAAATTGAAAGCAGACTGCTTTAATTACTAATTTTTGAGTACATGTAAAATGTCAATAGAAATCCATTTTCTTTTTGTTAGCTCATATTTAAAATGTGTTGGGTTTGAAAATCTAACCAGCTTTATATCCACCATATAATCACTCATATGTTCATTCATAAATTTTGAAACAGCAAAGAATGTTTAAACTTAGCTGTCACAAGAAATTAAAATGGAAATGAAGATTCTCCACAATCATAAACTTCTTGAAAAGTATAACAAAAGAATTATTAGTCAATATGTTTTGCTGAACAAAGCATTACTATCAAATCTACCATGATCATTCCAATTTATCAACAAAATGATATAAAAAATAATAATGGTAGAAAATATAACATGTTAGCCATGGTGTGTGTGTGTGTGTGTGTTAATGTCTTATTGCCATAACAATCTGTGCTATGTAGCTTTGTTTCCACAGCATCTACAGAGAACTGAAGAAGTTTTCAAGAATATCTCACAGCTGAAAGCCCATATTGATAATGCTGCACAGCTTCAATTCACTGCTTCATTTTTACTCAACTTGCCCTGATGCCCTTTTCCATTTAAAATTAAATTCAAGCACAATCAAGTGGTTACATTTTTCAAACTTTTTTGACATGGCTACCATTTTTATTCCGCCAAATGAAATGCTGGTCTACAATATCAGTGTTGTGCAGAAACACATGGATAATTTCTGTATTTCTTGGAAGTCATGATTCATACAAAAAGTTTTATTCAATCCTTATATTTTGCATACACAGATTCAAAGAATTTATATAAAACTGGCCATTTTTAGTGAGGTTTTCACAATCATGCATCCTAGATGCAACACTATTCCTGGATAAAAAAATGATGGTGTATTCACAGAACCCTTCACAATTATTATACCTATCAGATTTCCATGTACTTAAAAGACCCATCCCAACTCCTATCCATGGCATCACCAAACATTTAAAACCATTGTCTGTATCTACAGACCATCCTCATCATATCCCAAAATTCCAAGTCCGTAGTGTTCACATTACATTACATAAGAGACAGATGGAGAGACAGAAGTATAGATAGGCAGGATGATATAAACCACACCTATTATCATCAAATAACAAATGTTATGCGAACATTTTCTCTCATCTGTAAACTAAGCTTAGAAAGACATCACTGTACATGATCAGCAAAATCTTTACCACAAAATTTTAACATACAATCATAATGTTGCTGAATCACCACTGCAAGAAAACTGAAACCCAAGTTTGGTAGTTTGCTAACACATGTGATTTGCTATTTGCAAATGTAAATGTCATGCTACTTGCTAATATGTGACTTGCTATTTGCTAACACATGTGACTTGCTATATGATAATGACTCGCTATTTGCTAATATGTGACATACTATTTGCTAATGTAAATGACATGCTACTTGCTAACATGTGACTTGCTATTTGCTAACACATGTGACTTGCTATATGCTAATATGACATGCTACTTGCTAATATGTGACTTGTTATTTGCTAATGTGAGAAAGGTGGAATAAATAATAAACAATCTTACCATTTCAGTTTCATCATGAATCTGAATCATCATGTTGAAACCACGACTGTTCATTTGGAAGACTTTCACTCCTTCTTTTTTCAACTCAGTCTACAAACAAGATACAGTCTCTTCATTGTGCATTTATATTTGAGAAATTCATTACCAACTAATGTAATCAGTCACAACATGCTAGCAGCTAATGGCAAGCAGTGTTCTTTAAAAAGTTTCAGAAATTTCATTTTTGATCAACAAGAACTGGAAAATCTATCAAACATAGGCACAAATTCTGCAATGCTAAATGAAGTTGCAAGGTGACATTAATTTAATGATATGATCATGGTTCCCACGCTTTTCTGAAGATAAATTTCCAGGCTTTTTCCAGGATGAAATTAAGTTTTTCAAGGTTCACATATGACCATTACTGAATGGAATTAAAGAACATTTCAGATCATAAAAAATGCATTTTCTAAATCTAAAGATGTTTCTCTTTCAAGACCCTCCAAAACAACTAAGAAAGAAAAGATGATAATGTACAAAACCACAAAATGTATCACACAAAATGAGTTTGATTATATTCCTGTAAATTGGCATGTACAGTCAGTTAAATGTTCAGAATAAAACTTCTAACTTTATTTTGCTGACCTGCATCATGTTCTTGAGTGGGAACAACATAATGAGCATAAATTAGCTTTCTTTCTTTCAAACCTTTAATTTTAAAGAATTCTATAGCAATATATATATATATATATATATATATATATATATATATATATATATATATATATATATATATATATATATATATATATATATATATATATATATACATTTTATAGAAAGTCAACATTTCCTATTACAGTATAAAAGAAAACAATAGATGCAAATAATTAGAATCTTGTCTTGTAATGAAGAGTGTAACAGAATTTATCTGTGCCAATAAAATCCCTAGCAAGATTTTTCAACAACCTAATCTCCTTAATATGATCTAGTTAAAAACCAATCATTTAAAAAGCATTTTCAAAAGGGTTGATTAAATTTTGACAAAAACCTTCAAAATTATATACTGTTGTATATATAAGGAATGTATTTTCTGTAAAATCAACTTGTCTTCTTGGAATTTGTTAAACCAGTCCCCAAACCTGTGTTGATATTTGGGGCTTGTATTGTTTTTTAATATATATAATACAAGGGATGACAATGTCTCATTTTAGCTATGATATTCAAGAATTTTGACTACAAATTTGACTTAAAACAAATAGCAGTCCATTTTCTAATCTGGGTTTCCTCCAAATATTCACATCCCATTTTTCATATTTGGACATTTAGGTGGGGTGTGGGGTCATTGCAATTATTGAAAATTTGGAATTTGCTGCCACCAGCAGTAGTGACATATGGTAGTCACTTACCAGTGGGCATAGAAAATTTAAACTTATGTTATATCAACTTATATCTGTATGAAATTGATAGGTAATTGACTTGTTTTCTCAAAATGGCAAGTATTGTAATCATTATGTCTTTAATCCACTGACTAGATGAAACTACGGCATAGGTGAAACCTGACCCGGTACTCTCCATTTGTATTACTAGTCACATGACTTCACAAATGTCAAACAATGACATTTGAAGTCCAATAGTAACATGATATCAACAACAAACACATTTTAAATGTTGTCGTACAGAAATTCAATTATATTAAATGGAAGTCAGATACTTATTGTAAAACCCAGCAATCTGGCCAGTCTGATTTATCAAGCAGAGAGCACATGTCAATGTGGTAGTAATTTGATACAACAAAACTATAGAAGTTGTTCTCAGAATATAATAATATGAAAAATTGTGTGTTCTTTCATTTTTGTAATTTTGTTACAACCAGTATACAAATTTTTTTCTCAACATTTGAAAATGTGGGTTGTTGGATTTGTGTACTCTTGCAACTAGTAAGGCCTAATGCAAATTGTGAGTACCAGGTCACATTTCATTAACGCTGTAGTTTTTTCTTGTCTTTCAGTGATTAAAGACATATTATGATTTCAATACTCACAATTTCTGAGAAAAAAAAGTAATTTCATATCTATTTCATGCATATATCACTTGATCTAACAACATTTAAAGTTTGCCAGGTAATCCGGTAAGCAGCTATGCTTTGCTACCATCATGTTGGTCTCTTGTGATGCTAGTCTGGTTTTCATACCTTCCATATAAAGAAAGATTTAAAAAATAAATTTAATCAACTGAGTGTTTGGATTTACTCAGCATATATATGTTTTTTGCAAGCACCCAAATGATCCATACTGCAATCTCTGAATATTCTGGTTAGAACTCATAATTTAACTCATGATCAGTTTAGTTACGACTCAAATGCACGATTGTTTCAGGCACCAAGTGGTGGAAGAAATTTCCCGGGTTTTTCCCCGACTGTCATGAACATTTGTGAAATTCAAGGACTTTTCATGGTCAGGAAAAAAATTATCATTTCTCCCAACTTTTTCCCAATTTCCCAGTAGCGTGGGAACCCTGTATGATACAGTTTGGCATGTGAACTTTGCTAGTTGTTGTGTTGCTGTTAATAAATAAGGACATAGAAAGATATATAATTTTTACCAACATCAACTTTTTTACCATATTTATGCAATCTTGATTTCTCCGAAAAGAAGAAGCTGTGTTGGCTTTGAGGTTAGCATACCAGATTTGAGTATGACCAAAAGGGAATAGATTCAAATTCAAATCAGGTTGGGTTAGCAATCATGGAGTGTATTTGGCCAAGGCAGTTCACTCTGATTGCCCTAGCACTAAACAGCCTACGTGTAACAAGAATATCTTGAAGGGACTTATGCTCTACTGGCTGAAAAGAATTTCATGCTATTCAAAATAAGACCATTTCTTGCATAGTGCTGAAAACATCTCCAATAATGATATTCTCTCAATAATAAGATTTTCAAAACAGCTTCAGTAGTACAGGCAGTCAGATTGGCACTACATTTATTAGAACCAACAAGATATCATAAAAAGTCTTCTGGTGGAAACCCCATGATGATGCGACTTTCCATGGAGCAATGCTAACAAGATTTACAAAATGGCTGCCATATTGGCCATACTGGATACAATATTGGCACCATTGTATTTAGGATGAACTAGACAATATAAAAAGTCTTTTAGTAAAAGAACATTACGGATATAACTAGTGATAACAAGATTTGCGAGATGGACATTGTTCTGGCAATATCAAAGTAAGAGTGGCATTAGTTTAAGACTGACAAGACATCATAAGAAAATCTCATGCTGAGATGGCCATTTTTTGAGACGGTCACTGTGGCAGCCATATTAAGTGTCTGATCAGCACCTCTTCATTAAGGCCCAACTAAGCATCATAAAGTCATTCTGTAGATTTTCCATTTAGATATAACCATCCATTAAGAAGTGATGCCATGATTTTCAAGATGTCAATGTGGTGGCCACACTGTACATGCTTATAGTATCATTTTCATCAAGGCCAAAAAAGAAGTCCTTTAGTGAAAATCCATTTTGATCTAACCATCCATTCTGGACAAGTGATGCCATGAATTTCAAGATTGTCAATGTGATGGACATACTGTAAATGCAAATAAGATCTCATAAGCCTTTTAGTGAAAACCAAACAATGATATTACCATCTTTTCATGATAAGCAATAAGATTTTCACAATGTTTAATTGCATCAGTTTCATTATAGACCAACTAGATATAAAAAGTCTCGGCTGAAAACCACATTATAATGCAACTTTCCATTCTGGAATTGTATTGGAAAAAATTTCCAAGATGGCTGATGTGGCAGATATACTGAAAGTCAGCAACCTTTTCATTCAGGACCAACCAGACATCACAAGTAGTCTTTTAGCAAAACCCCTATGATGATATGTGACTATCTGTACAAGATTGTCAAAATGGTGATGTGATGTGATTATGATTTTTAATGTAGCTTTAATAATTTTTCAGTCATATCGCTACAATGTCTGCAGTGTGGCAGTTTATGGTGATGTCTAGCACTAGGGCATCATACCGCAGACATGTAGCATGATGTCCCACCCAGTCACATTATCCTGACACCAGGTCAACCAGTCCTAACACTAACCTCTTAATGCTGAGCGCCAAGTGAGGTTGCTGTTAATACCATTTTGTTAGTCTTTGGTATGACTTGACCAGGGATCAAACCCATGAACTCCCGCATCCGAGGCAGATGCTCTAACCACTAGGCCACCGGAGCGGTTATTGACAAGATGGTTTTCTGAGGTGGCACTAATGGATGTCTGAGCAACACGATTTTCATTTAGGACCAACTAGATCATGGAATGAGAATATGTGTCAAGTTTCATGGCAGTAGTAGCAATAATAAACTTGTGACCAAACAAATTCCATCTGCAGGAAATGAGAACAAGACAATAAAAACAAAAACTCTTAAAATCTGAAGAAAAAAAAAGCAACTGAATTTAAATTTGCCCAATTTCATAATCATCTAATATCACATCATTAATGCATAAGAAAACCTGGTAATTACTGTTAAATTCCAATGTTTTGCTGTTTGTCTTTCAAAATTTTTCTAAAGAATAGGCACACCCTAGAAAAGAATTTTTAAAGATTATTTACTTTCAACCCTTGTATGTATCTAGAAACATTCATATGAAAAAAATGTCTCCATGAATACAATTCAAAGAGTAAAGAGGGACCCATAGCTAGCTCTGTAGAATTTTGGTGAAAATGAACTTGATATGGCTTCTAAAGTAAGACTTCTTGTCAAATTCAGTTTCGAACTTAGTCCTTTAAAAGTAAAATGAGCAAAAGTGACATGACTGGATGAATGGAGATGGAAAACTATATGAACAACCAAAGAATATGAAAACATGAAAGACAGTGTGGGAGGTATAAAAAAAAATGCAACAAACTTCTAACAAGTAAAAATTATGATCGCAAAAAAGGCAGATGGGTGTAGTTTGGTATTTGATGTTGGAAAATAGGGAGGATAATATCAAGTATGGAAGGTGTACTATCAACCCTTGTATTGTGTCAGCTCCAGACATCCAGCCCAAGACCAACAGGCGAAATGAATGCAAGTGAAAGAGATGTCCTACTGTTAATCAAGTCTCTTTGGATCTTTTTTTTTTTTGCAATGGGCATGGAGGGAGTGGTCGGATAGGGTGTTGTTGTCATGCATGGATGTTTATTTGCAGAATAGTTTCTAACTGCAAGGAACTGACAATACTTAGTGTGTGTTTGTGATATCTATTTCCATGGAGATTGTAGAAGGATGGCAACCAGAAACTTACATAACAATGAACAAAAATAAAAAATGTTTTTTTTTTAATTTTTAATGTAGCTTTAAGAATTTTTCAGTCACGTTGCTACAATGTTTGCATTGTGGCAGTTTATAGCGATGTCTAGCACAGAGGCATCATACAGTGGACATGTAGCATCATGTCCCATCCAGTCACATGATCCTGACAAAAGGTCAACCAGTTCATGCTGAATGTGAAGAGAGGTAGTACCATTTTTATAAGTTTTTGGTATGATTTGGCCAGGGTTCTAACCCATGACCTCCCGCACTGAGGCAGAAGCTCTAAGTACTGGAGGGGTGAAATAAGATAAAGTTACAGTTACAGATCTGCAAAATTAAATCAGTTATACTGTCCGACTAAAAATGTTGTGGCCAAGGTAAAAAACTCGCACACAGTAAACTAGCAAAGTAACAAACAAATATGGTGAAAGTATTCAAGAATATATGACTTACCTTGTGGGGTATATGTTTGAAGGTAGGGAATCCTGGGTAATACACGTCCTGACAAACATTATCAAGAAGTCCTTTCTTCAACTCAGTTTGATTCAAACGGAATGCGAAAATATCAACCTCAGTCATCCTGAAATAAAAACTCACAAAATTATTCCCACAAACTGACTATTCTGTACATCGACGGCACCTGTAAACCCAGACACTTGGTGAAAAAGAAAAAAAGACTGATAATTAAATCACCTGATGTATAAGAAACATCCTAAGAATTGTCTAGAGCAGTTCATGTGCAGATTGTAAAAATCCAAAACAAATCTGGTACAGCAAATCAATAGGTTTGGAGCAACTTTTTGCATGCTACATGATATGTATTAATTTATTCTAGTAAAGGAGGGTCCTTTTTCCTTTACATGTATTTACATTTAGCAATAAAAAGTCTGGTGTCTTTAGTCCCACCTTCAGCAAAATACATGTTTATGTTTACATATGTATCAAACATTCTGCCAATACTATAAAAATGTGTCTAAGATCTTGTCTATTAATTCCATGTCATTGGACTGTCTTTTATCTGCAATCCAGGAATGAGCTTAATTTTTAAAACATTAGGATATTATAACTACTTGTATTCAGTACCATTAACAACATGGATATTAATGTTACAAAGAATTCTACAGGTGCAAGTAACATGCATTAAAAGAGAAAACAAGCAAACAGAGATTTTGTTCAGTCATGACCAACCTTGTATAATGAAACAAAGATTGTTCATTAAATCTTCCCTAGACTGGTTACTGATGAGACCACACATTTTGGCCATTTTATAGAGGTAGCCAGTTACAACATTTTCAATTTGTACTAAACTTTCTTGATTACAGTGAATGTTGGTTTAAAACTGGTTGATTTATGAAGCATTTCTTATGCTGCGAATAACCCTTACTTAGCTTGGTTTAAAACTGGTTGATTTATGAAGCATTCCTTATACTGCAAATAACCCTTACTTACTTGGCATGGTTAAAGGCAATATCTGGAAAGGCAGCTGGACAACTAGATGGATATTCTCCAAGACAGTCTGTTGTATACTGGTACATCAGACAAGGTCCATGTGCATTCCTACTTCTCTCTTCTGTTGTCAGCATTCTTTCTAATGGTTTCATTGCCTCCAAGAGTCTATCCTGTTTAAAAGAACACATCCAATAATGTAGTCTAATCCCATTCTAGGTAAACACTAATATTAAGCATACATATGGTTGCTACAGGTTTATGTGAAGAAAAAAAATATCTAGAACAATTCAACTACAATTTAAGGACAGAACCCAGAGTCTCAAAAATTAACACTGAATCAAGATTTGCCCTGAAATGCTTCTGAAGAAGTTAAAGTTAAAAGAATAAAGACAAAATAACTGTACTTGATAGCAAGCTGTATTTGTCATTAATTCAGAGGAAATACACGTTATAAAAAATTACAAGTACTGTACTGCAATCCAAAGTGACATGGTACCTACCAATGGCACCATAGATAAACCATAATAAAACAAAAAGGGTGGGGAAAAGAAACTTCTTACATGGAGAGCAGTATGCTTTGTTAGCACATTTGTCACTTTTTCAAAGCCACAATCTATATTCCTTCCTTTTAAACCATGATTTGTGAAAGCAACAGGATTTCACTTTGTCAACGAAATAAAAAGTGAGTAGAAAAAATGGAGGGGAGGGTATGACTAAAGTTCAGTATTTTTCGAACATGTTCAAACTGATCTATCTTTCTTACAGCTCAACTCTGTTAGAACTCTATTGATATGAAATTCTTTAAAAGATGTTGCCCGTAGATGTATAAGCATTGATTTGTTGGTTGTTTCTTAACTTAACCTGTTTCTTATTTGTGTATGAATATTGTTCTGTGCCAAAACCCTCCTTTCACATTCTGTTGTATGAAGGGGCATATACAACGATAGTTTAGCCAGCATGAATAACTTGGGAAACTGTTCCTTGTGGTTGTTATGTGTGATTTTCCACAACTCACTATTGGTTTTTGGATACTTCTACTCCAATATATTTAACTAACATGAGCTCTGCCAAAGTTTCACTTTCTTGAATCAGTGCTTTATTATTATGCCCAATTTCTTATCTGTTCCATAATGCAGTATTAGAGTTTAAGTCCATCAATGCTTGTTCAGAAGTGCTTTTATCAAGTAAAAACCATTAGTTCCTAATTTTATCTTTTTTATTCTTAATTATTCAGTTTATCTTAACTTTAAAAGGAAATATAGTTTTTGTAACACAATCCTGCGGGATTAAATTAGAAAAGTGTCTTTTTTTTTAAAATCAGGTTTGATACTCTTCCTTTTCAACATTTAATTTTAAAATACTGCAAAATGGCATGCCAAAAAATGGCATCCCAACTGCTTTATTCCATAGTGTACATCAGGCTCAAATGAGACCATTTTCTGGCTCAAAATCACCAAATGGTATCTCCATTAACACTTTCCGAGCTCTAATAATCTGATAATACTTCAAAACTTCAAAATAATTGTCATTATCACCATCATCAGCCAGTATTTACCAAATGAAAATGTCATCTGAAGATGAACCACACTGGCAATCAGCCCTTTTTGGTTTTCTGGGTAGACATTATTTTTAACATGACTAAATTCAAGGTTCAAACCACAACATAATGCTTGTTCTTCGACCCAATGTGCCAATCAAAGTTAGTTCAACAACCATTCATATCAGTTTGAAGAACCTAGAACTGTATATAATTGCCTACACAGAGGAAGACAGATATCGCAACAAGCACTTTAAGGGTGAACAGTTAAATAAAATTGCATAATGCATAGTATATTTTTTATACGTGCGACTTAAATTGCCACTTTCCAAGTGTGAAATTTTGCACAAATTCTGCACAATTCACACAAGAGCAAACCCTGGCAGTGTCTCTATCTTTATAGTGATGGATCATGATTGATCGGTCACTTAGTTTTACTTGCTGACCCTTTTAAAAACAGCTGTCTGCCAATAAATGAACACAAGCTACACCCTTCATGAAATAAATAAACTGTACTCCCAGAATATATGTGTTCCATTATGTTGTATAAGGAAGGCCACTGACAAGCAATTAGCAGATGTCATTTTCATACTCGGTCTACTAAAAGCTTTAAGAGCAATTTTGTTGCAAAAAAATTAACAATAAAGCAAATGAAATGCATCAAAATATGGTTCAAATATTTTAATTTGTTGTCATTTTCACAAAATCCAAGTTTATTCAGGGACACGGACAATATTGGGTCACAATTCAAACATATTCAAGGACATCAAAAGAGATTTCAAAACCCAAGGATATTCACGGATATTCAAGGTGTGTACTGTGATACATGTCCCATTCTCCCAAGCTCTAGATCCTAATTCCAACATCTGCAGACCACCACAAATCCTAATGCAAGTCTTTGAGTCACATAGGGTGCAGTCAGTGACATTACATGATTTATTTTCAACTGCATAACTTCGTGCCTGTATGGAACAACTTGAATCATAAACTTAATTAACTAAGTCTTTTTAAATAAGCTAGACCTTGCCTCAGGGGTTGTAGGGTGGTGGTGGTGCATGACGTTGACTAGATAATGTTTACTGATTCCACTGCAATCCTTCCAATGGTTTGTGACTTGTGAACATATAGTAATACTTAAAACCCCCCACCTAACCACAAAATTTTCAAATAACTGACTGGAGGGTGGGTGCATTTTATGTGCATGGCAAGGAAATAACAATGCATGCTTACTTATATGATCTAAGTATGAAAGAAATCCCTAAAAGTGTGTGGGACTTATGACCATACAAAATATGACTATAATAAATGTTTATATCACTGCTGGTCTGAATGAGCGACTCAGAGTCACACTTACACTAAAACAGGCAAGACAAAATATGCAAAACTTGTAAAAATGAACACTAATTAAAATCCTAAATCAGTTAATAATTTACACTACAAGGGGAAAATAACCCAAGAGAGCAAAGGAGTTAATCTTACCTCCATTATGAATGGTATCAAGACAACAGCCTCCCAATCCTGCTGCTTCCCATTAAGATCTGTCTCAAAGTTGACAGGGTAGAAGTCAATCACAGGGGAGCTGTCCATTATCATCAGGGACTTTGAAAAACAATTATTATGCATAAATATTTACACTATCTTACTATGACCTCACTTTTATTGAGGGCATCAAAAATTGTGGAAAATTGACATTACTGTTGGTAGCTCAGAGCTGCCAACCCACCAGATCCCCAATGAGAGACAAAAATTAGTGAATTTTGAACACAATTAGTGAAACATTATGACACTAGCTCCATTCACTCTGATGGTCGGTACAGCATTATATGAAAATCCCGAAATAAAACTAAAACATTTTTTATACTGATTCATACATGCCAACCCCTGGCGAGGTAAAAGTGTAATCTAAGTGGACAAAATGAGTAATCTGAGCAGAAAAAGGGTAACTACATATAACATAATAAAATTCAATGTGCATATATATATGATGATATATATACCCCTCTGGTTTTTAACATCAGCTACTGCTTCAAGTTTTCATATTTTGAGCTTTAAAAAGCAGCAGACTCTCAAAAAGCATTTCAAAATACTCTGTACCAGCTGAAACTATGAATGTTTTGTACACTAGCAGAGCTCTAAGTGCTGGTTTACAGAGCCTGGATCTGAATTCAGTTTGTTTTTTGTTAACAATACTGAACAATCTCTCACAGGCAGCATCATAACGGTAAAGAACCAATATTTCTTTCATAATCTGACAAGAGGAAATTTATATCTTTCAGTTATTGGGTCTTTTAGCTGGGAAATAAGGTGTCACGGCACATCAACTCTGTCCTCATGAAGTACACTGTCAGGCAGAATGCCAACCTGATATTTTAAGAGTTCTCTTAATTTAATGGTAGCCTTTCCTCCAGCAAGGTGCATCATATGACAGGGACAACCTGATATGTACAATGATAGAGACATTTTTCAAAACATAGAATGCAACTCCTTTATAAATTCCAGTCATCACTGAAGCATCATCAGCTGAAAATCCCTGACAGTTCTGCAAACTTATGTTTATTTAAAACATTATCACACAATTAGAACATGTTTTATCCAGCGGAATTTGCTTTTAATTCTGGTAATGAAAGAAGAGCAATCTGACCTTGCCCATTTTCTTTGTCAAAGTGTCTTTCACCGACTGAGTAAAACGTTTTGTCATCATCATCATCATCACTGTTCCTGTCCGTTGCAATTTTAAAAAAAAACAATTTTCATTTTTCATGGCTTCTTCATTTTTAAGTGATGTACCTTCTGCTAAACATCTAACAATATTAGATATTTTCCGCAATTTTGGTGTCAGGAAGCAATCATTTGAACAATGGACCAACGTTTTGTTCTACCACTAGGCTAGTCCATGTTTTATTAAAAACTCGGTAAATAATGCCCCATAATTTATAAAATTCATTTCCACAATTTAGCTCTGCTGTAAAAAAGAAGTTACTTTAGTATTGGAGTTAGTAAAATGAGCTAATTCAAGGCATCTTTGTTTTACACTATGACCAATATTAAAATTTTTTCCACAAAGCCTGCAAAGTGCGTGAAGCTACCCTAAAAAAGAACACTATTGAGTAATTCATGTATTCATCTTTGAATCCGTTTTTCGTTTTTTCTAATCCATATGTTAAATCATTTGAGAAACATTTTTGCTGTAACATACGCATTGATTAGAAAAAGTCTGACTGGACTTTTATCATCAAATACCTAAAGAATAGTTCTGTACTTCATATGAATTATAACAAAGAATATGTAAGCAGAGATTAAATATTAGAAAACCAGTCTGTTCTCTCTTAACTAAGCCAGACAGCTGCTATAAATAGAAACCGAAGTCAAAAGTTTGAAGGTACAAACCAGCATGTTTCTTGGAAATAGGGCAGCTGCTATAAATAGAACATAATACTGTTAGGAAAGTGAACAGTAGTCTACGGACACGTGTACTCTTATGTCACAGTTACACAGAAGCAGCCTTTTCTAGAATACATTCTGTGCGATCAGTGGGATGTTAATAAAAATGAGAAAACAAGTTATTAATTTTTTGGAGGGAAATATACTGAAAAAGCATAATCCAAATACATTTACGCATAAGGCATAATTTAATGACAAATGTGTAATGATTACACCAAAAGTGTCATGGTTGGCATGTATGCTGATTACATGTACAAATTTATTTGCAGCCAAATGTACTGACATAGACAAGCGTTACTCAATCTGTCATGATATGACGATGTGGCAGACTTAAATTTCCTCAACTTGGCTACAGTAAATTTTTTAAAAACATTGAGACTTCTTGCCTGCATATTAGTGACTAAAATTATTGCAAATTTTCAGCACCTAATGAGGCACTACAGAATTTGTCTTTTTTTTACCTTACAATAGGAAATACCCTTTCGCTGTCACTGTTGTTGATCTCCAACTGAGAAAGGCTGGTTATATCCAACAAGAAAACTCACAAATAATGCTTCAGCATTGGTAGCATGAAGGGATTGAGTAGATGGCTTAAAGTTCTCCAGAACTGAAATCTGCTGAGGGTTGCTATAGCAGTGTGCTTTTTCACATCATTCTGCCACATTCCCACATATTCTTTGTCATGTACTAAATAATAATATTATATATACTATATCATTATATAGTACATGCATAACATGTAAACTTTAAGCAAAGGTATGAGTCACTTTGCTCATTCCCAATTCTAAAATTCATGGCACACTACTGTGTGACAAGCATAATGTCCATCAATGTTTATGGCTGAATGCAAGGCCAATTATTGGTGGACTCCAATCAATGCTATACTTTTTGCAGAATACATATCTTTTTCCTTTGAGGTGAAAATATTTTAAATGTAGTGTAGCTTGATTAAGAAATGGTATGAATCCAGATGAAATGTCAAACGGTTAATGATTAGTGGTGTCAGCACATGTGCAGAAAAATATGAACTCAATCAAATCACAATAATCACAATATATGCTAATTAATCAATATCTCAAAGATTACTGCATTTTGAAAAAACTGTCTTCATTTAGTGTTTGTTTAAAAATACATTAAAATTGCTATATGTATTATTTATTTTTTTTTAAAAATCAGCTAGGCCCCAGTTTTCCTCAAGTATATGTAAAACTTCTGTTCTAAATATAGATTATATACTGTACAATGCATGCTACAGGGCAAAAAGTAACATTTTGATTAGCAATACAGGACCATTATTGGCATCAGCACTGCTGCTATTCTGACTAAAACTTAAAGAATAAAATTTATTTTATTCGTGATTTAAGCCAATTGAGAATTTTGGAATTCATGATTATTTTGCATGCATCATGAATCTGTAAATTGCCATCTCGAGTCATGAAATTCATGCCAAAATCACGAGGGTTGGCAGGTCTGCTAATTAGATTCCTGGATATTCCTTTGGGGGAATAAGAGAGTCCTATTTTCTCACATTTTTAGACTGACCTTAATCATGTGTGTGGATGGCCAGAATAAAATGAACATGGCTAACAATAAGACAAGGAAATCAATATGTCTGTTTGGACTTTAATCTAGGGTGTAGATGGACAAACCATAAAATCATTATATCTGGCTCGACTTTAATCTAGGGTGTGGATGAACAGACAATAAAATCAAAGTTTAACTTGGCCTTAAAATAGGGTTTCAATGGATGGGCCTGCTTTGACTGTAACCTAGGGTGTGGATGAATGGACAGTAAATTCAATATGTCTGGCTTGGCCTTAACCTTAATCTGGGGTGTGGATGGATGGACAGTAAAATAAATATTTCTGGCTTGGCCTTAATCTAGGATTGGATGGACATACAGTAAATTCAGAGTCTCGCCTGGCCTTAATATAAGGTATAAATAAATAGCAAAATTAAGATACCTGGTTTGACTTTAATCTAGGATGCGGATGGAAGGATTGTAACATAACTGGCTTGGTCTTAATCTACGGTATAGATGGAAAGACGGTGAAAACAAAATATTTAAAAATGTACCACACAAAAATGGCAGGTTCACAGAATATTGTCTATGTTCAATACTTAACAACAATCAGGTTCATGTGTAACAACCAATGGCAATGATGTTTAGAATGAGTGTTTCAAACTTGTGGTAAGAATTAGTTTCAGATGGTGGAGGGATACACCAAGCCATCATTATTACTTGGAAGGCTGTAGGCAGCTGGTCTTTATTTGCTGATGCTAAGAATGTTTCAAACTCATAAGAATCAAGTTTTTCAAACTGGAGGAAGGAATGAGCGTTTCAAATTGGTAATATGAATAAGTGACTCAAATTGGTGGTAAGCACAAGTTTCAAATGGTGGATGAATACACCTAAACCATCATGATTACCTGGAAGGCTACAGGCAGGTGGTCTTTACTGGCTGCTGGAAGGACAGCCATTAGCTGTTGGAAGGGCAGGAAGGGCTGGCCATATTCAAATTCAATATTCATATCTTTAAAATCCTTCACATCACTGATGTATGGTGCATAATGGTGTGGATAGTACCTGCAAAGTTCAACCACATAGAGATGGATTATGCATGCATTACAAAAAGAAAATGTATACATGTAAGAAAATAGTTAAAACTGATTATCTTCAAAAGGCTGAAGTAAACTGTGAAAAGTATAACTAATCAAGATTTACAGAAAGACAGATAAAACAGTGACAGAGTATGGCTGTATTGTGGTACTCTGGAAAAGCACATTCAATAGCAAGCGAGTCACTGATGCATTTAGTGACACTACATGATATGACCCAACATGACATGGAAGTATTGAGGCTATTGATGGCATGGAAGATTGTAGTGACAATATATGACATGACATGGAAGTACTCACCACTGATAGCATTGGAGGGTGGGTAGGGGTGGTGTTGAAGTGGCATTAAATTACATAAAATTAGACGGAAGTATCGAGAATACTGATGGCATGTTTTGGATTAAACACAATTTTTCAGCACATGATTGGCTAAACATGGCAGCCAGTATAAGTGATGAAGGAAGAACCCATGAAAACCCCAGGAATAACCAATGATCCATGAAATGCTAGTGAAAAGTTTTCTCCCATATCCACATCAGCTGATCCAGAGACTCAAACTCATCAAGAGATAGGTTTGATAGCAGTGATTAGTAAAGGTGAGTGCAATAGACTACATAGACAACTGGGGCCCATGAGACAGATTTACTAAGACTATTAATGAAATGGACGGCAAAAGTGACACTACATGACATGAGATTAGGCAAAAGTATTGCAACTACGGATGGCATGGAAAGTGGAGGTGACACTAACACACATACAATGAGATGAATGTACTGAAACCACTGATGGCATGGAGGGCTGATGCGATACACAAGATGAGATAGAAGTATTGAGAATACTGAAAGATGGAAGAATATAACTTTAGAGAAAGTCCTATTTATTGTCTTTGCCACAAATATAAACATTCTGCAATAAATAAACATTATATTATTATACTTCTTTGTTTATATGTCACAATAGAATGTATGATATCTATTGGAACATTATTTGAGGACTTGTTGATTTATAGTGCTTATTTCCTATTAAAAGCATCAAGTTTTACCATCAGTGGAACAATATCCAAAGGAGATAATTACTATCAGACATGGTCATGTACCTAAAATGGACTTGCCTCCATTGAGATAAAATTTACCTAAAATGACAATTGGTTGATACTTTCTTAATAATTTTAGTGAGACCATAAAAATAACAATATGTTGTAAACGAGAATACCATGTCAGTAAATCATGGGACATGACAAATATTAATTTCTGTTTGTGTCCTCATACTTATAGCATTTTTGGTGTACAAACACTTGTAGACACAAAAAATGTCAAGACAAAATTTGCAAGATCAACATGTCACATTGCAGTGACCAGCTCTTTCTATAACCAATCAATAAATTGTTATAAATTATTATCATTGTTCTTATTATTTTACATAGCATATTTTCCAATTCCTCCAACACGAAATAAATAAAGGTAAATACAGACTTCATAATTTAGTGGTCAGTTAAAGTTTATCAGGGAGCCCTATCGGTACCCTAATTTCTAGTATTTGCACAGTGCACATTGTGGTTAGCATTAATTATACCCTTGTGTATTTCCCAAAAAATAATATTCAGATTTTTCTTTATTCATTGTTTTTACCAAACTGCATTCTTCCAGATTGCATTCCAGTTAGATGTACATAACTGCTTCATTTACTTTTAATCCAAACACTTATGAGTTACTCTTTTCCATCAATATAAGTGATCTTACAAAGTGATGTAATCTTTATGAAAAGGTACACACATTTAATTGTATAAGGCACATAACCAGCATATAACTGTCACATGAAATAATGATCACGATAAAGGTTGAAATTTTGATGCCAGATCTACTAAAATCATTACCATCCTAACTTAATGTTGTGTTTGGGCTTAACAAAGTCATAATTTTCTACAAATTGGCAAGCTCCTTTGTTTATAACTGGAGAATTTCTCTTGTTTTCTGACAGCAATCCAGACCAGTTTTTGATTAAATCTTGAAATCAGTTTGGCTAATGAGAGAATTCTGTCTGGCAGCTATGCAAGTACTTTGATGTGTAATTGGTCTTTACTCCACAATATCAGCATAATTAAGCATGATTACCATAGTTGTGTAAATGGGTAATTAAGGTCCCTTAGATCAAAGCAAACTACAACTGAGCTTTTATGGAATTATAATTATTAATGAAGCATTATTTCTGAAACTTTCTTTTACTGTATTTTGGAGATATTATTTAAGATTAGTGCTGTGGTGTCTTTGATTCAAATCCACAGCATGTACTTCATTCAGTGAAAGTTAAGATCTTCAAAGCACATGTAGCAGTGATGCCATTATGTATGGAAATATTTTCACTGAACACAAGCACATGTAGCGATGCCATTATGTATGGAAATATGCTCACTGAACATAAGCACATGTAGCGATGCCATTATGTATGGAAATATGCTCACTGAACATAAGCACATGTAGCGATGCCATTATGTATGGAAATATTTTAACTGAACACAAGCACATGTAGCAGCGATGCCATTATGTATGGAAATATTTTCACTGAACACGAGCACATGTAGCAGCGATGCCATTATGTATGGAAATATTTTCACTGAACACAAGCACATGTAGCAGCGATGCCATTATGTATGGAAAAATGCTTACTGAATACAAGCACATGTAGCAGTGATGCCATTATGTATGGAAATATTTTCACTGAACACAAGCACATGTAGCAGCGATGCCATTATGTATGGAAAAATGCTTACTGAATACAAGCACATGTAGCGATGCCATTATGTATGGAAAAATGCTTACTGAACACAAGCACATGTAGCGATGCCATTATGTATGGAAAAATGCTTACTGAACACAAGCACATGTAGCAGTGATGCCATTATGTATGGGAATATGCTCACTGAACATAAGCACATGTAGCGATGCCATTATGTATGGAAAAATGCTTACTGAACACAAGCACATGTAGTGATGCCATTATGTATAGAAATATGCTCACTGAACACAAGCACATGTAGCAGCGATGCCATTATGTATGGAAATATGCTCACTGAACACGAGCACATGTAGCGATGCTATTATGTATGGAAATATTTTTACTGAACACAAGCACATGTAGCAGCGATGCCATTATGTATGAAAATATTCTCACTGAACATGAGCACATGTAGCGATGCTATTATGTATGGAAATATTTTCACTGAACACAAGCACATGTAGCAGTGATGCCATTATGTATAGAAATATGCTCACTGAACACGAGCACATGTAGCGATGCTATTATGTATGGAAATATTTTTACTGAACACAAGCACATGTAGCAGCGATGCCATTATGTATGGAAAAATGCTTACTGAATACAAGCACATGTAGCGATGCCATTATGTATGGAAATATGCTCACTGAACACAAGCACATGTAGCAGTGATGCCATTATGTATGGAAATATATTTACTGAACACAAGCACATGTAGCAGTGATGCCATTATGTATAGAAATATGCTCACTGAACACAAGCACATGTAGCAGTGATGCCATTATGTATGGAAATATATTTACTGAACACAAGCACATGTAGCAGCGATGCCATTATGTATGGAAATATGCTCACTGAACACAAGCACATGTAGTGATGCCATTATGTATGGAAATATTTTCACTGAACACAAGCACATGTAGCAGCGATGCCATTATGTATGGAAAAATGCTTACTGAATACAAGCACATGTAGCGATGCCATTATGTATGGAAATATTTTCACTGAATACAAGCACATGTAGCAGCGATGCCATTATGTATGGAAAAATGCTTACTGAATACAAGCACATGTAGCGATGCCATTATGTATGGAAAAATGCTTACTGAACACAAGCACATGTAGCGATGCCATTATGTATGGAAAAATGCTTACTGAACACAAGCACATGTAGCAGTGATGCCATTATGTATGGAAATATGCTCACTGAACATAAGCACATGTAGCGATGCCATTATGTATGGAAAAATGCTTACTGAACACAAGCACATGTAGTGATGCCATTATGTATAGAAATATGCTCACTGAACACAAGCACATGTAGCAGTGATGCCATTATGTATGGAAATATTTTCACTGAACACAAGCACATGTAGCAGCGATGCCATTATGTATGGAAATATGCTCACTGAACACAAGCACATGTAGTGATGCCATTATGTATGGAAATATTTTCACTGAACACAAGCACATGTAGCAGCGATGCCATTATGTATGGAAATATGCTCACTGAACACGAGCACATGTAGCGATGCAATTATGTATGGAAATATTTTCACTGAACACAAGCACATGTAGCAGCGATGCCATTATGTATGGAAAAATGCTTACTGAACATAAGCACATGTAGCAGCGATGCCATTATGTATGGAAATATGCTCACTGATCACAAGCACATGTAGCAGCGATGCCATTATATATGGAAATATGCTCACTGAACATAAGCACATGTAGCGATGCCATTATGTATGGAAATATGCTCACTGATCACAAGCACATGTAGCAGCGATGCCATTATGTATGGAAATATGCTCACTGAACATAAGCACATGCAGCGATGCCATTATGTATGGAAAAATGCTCACTGATCACAAGCACATGTAGCAGCGATGCCATTATATATGGAAATATGCTCACTGAACATAAGCACATGTAGCGATGCCATTATGTATGGAAAAATGCTCACTGAACACAAGCACATGTAGCAGTGATGCCATTATGTATGGAAATATGCTCACTGAACACAAGCACATGTAGCAGTGATGCCATTATGTATGGAAATATGCTCACTGAACATAAGCACATGTAGCAGCGATACCATTATGTATGGAAATATGCTCACTGAACACAAGCACATGTAGCGATGCCATTATGTACAGAAATATGCTCACTGAACACAAGCACCAAACCAAACACTGTAGTTGTTTGTTGATGTCATTTTAAAGAGTTCGGTATTTACACTTTCAAAACAAAAGAATGAAATTACTAGTGCACTGATAAAAAATTCTAACGCATTAACAAAATAAATTAACTAGGGTCAAAAGGGAGATGTTACTTCAGCAACCAACTAATGTTCAATTCTTGTCATTGTCTGATCCAATTATACATATTTAAATTAAGTAGGAAAAATAAGAAAACAGGCAAATTAAATAAATTTATTGATTTTTCCAATAAATTATATAAACTTATCACATTATCATCTAATAATTCAAGATGATAATTCCTTAACAATTATGAAGTCTTTTGTCATTATGAACAATTAGTAGAAAAACATTTTTGATGTCCAGGAATTGCTAAACATTGCTAACATTTCTTGTCCCAACATTTAAAAGCAAAAAAAAAAATTACTTTTGATAATAACTAAGGTTGTTCCAAGACTTAGTGTCCCCAACTTTAGTCATTATTTTACACACTATGCCATGGGAATGGAGGGGATTGAAATCCATTTAGGCTAAACAGAATGGATGCAGAACAACAATTGTTTCTCTTGAAACTGTTTTTGATCCATGAATATAACTGTCTAATACTTCAATACAAGTCTTACAATGTAACAATAATCTTGACACACAAGTATATTCATTGGAGTGTAATAAGTTTTGATGAAATATCTTATGTCCACATACCACTACAACCAGACATATGGAATACAATTCTACATGACTGAAAATGAGGTAAAGATCAGACAGAGCATTTTACAGTAAGAATTGAAGTGACTTATAAAAAGCCAAGCCTAAATTATTTTACTCAATCTCAAAGTCAAAAAATTTAAAAACTTTATATCCAGTTAGAATTAAGCTCGAATTGTAGAACTTAATACGATTTTTAAAAAAACTTTTGTTTGTCCAAATAAAATTTTACAAATTTACCTAAAAGTATGCATACCTAAATTATGTCTTTTGAGCTTAAGCTTGAGATTCATGTTTAAAATATGTCAAGAATATGGAAGTGATTTGCTGTCAGCAAACACATGCCGGACAACAATAGATTTTGAAAACTTACCATCCCCAAGATGGAACTCCTTCAAAGTAATACAATAAAATCCACTGTATTGCCCTTACATAGCCCTCTGCCTGGTCTCGCAACACCTCACTGATACGAAAATAGGACAAAATTTTTTTTAATTGAACAATTACAAATTACCATGCCACCAGCTACTATATATTCAGAATCCTAATCAAGTTTAAACAATCTCGCTGTGGATTCTGTACAAGTCATTATTGATTTAAAAAATGAATGTTTACTGTGCAGCTCAAGACAATGAAATGCATTCATTACAACAAAGGTTGTAAAATGTTACAAATTCCAAATATGTAGCACTGAATCAGCAATTATGAAAATGCTGGATACCACTATGAAGTAATGGAGACTTTGTTCTACTTTTATATCAAAATAAATAACACCATATTTAACCAATAACATTAAAGAAAACAAATTACATAACAAAAATTATATGAAACTTTACAACTTCATTATAAAATCTTACACCTGACATGATTATTTCTGTTGTCTATATACTTAACTACATAAATAGAATCATAATAAAAACTGAAAGCATGAAAATGAATTCAGCAACATACACTTTCTGATGTGCATTTAATCAGAGAAACTTTCCCTGAAATTAAAATGTTCCTAATGAACAGAAACAAATCCCCTATACTGCTACCATGCTACTTTTGGTTTCCAGGATTAAAGGTCCCTAAAAAAAGGTCTCTAAAAATAAGCAAATCAGTTTCTGAATATAATCATTTTTCTGACACAGTAAAGACTGCCTTATGTTTCTTGTAAAATACAATTCTACTTCTTGAAGACAACTGGACACAGGAAAATGTTTAACAAGTACAAAGATAAAGCAATTTAGCAACTTACGGCGTCACTTTCTCATATTCCATCTTTGTCATGTAATAATTACGCTTATGATGCCGAAACTCATCTGCAAAAGTGTCACCAGAATCTTCATCTGATGAGTCCCCCAAATCAGCTGTAAAAATACAAACCAAGTGAAAAAGATCCTTTCTTCTTCCCCTCTGCCTTCATTTTTCACATATTTACAGTCTAATGACTGCTTCCTGTTATGTACATTGTGTTTCTTTGAAGGCAAGAATAGCATTCTAGTACTTTTACACTGTTACTAAAGCCTATATTGGCAGGCCAGCATGATGGGCAGAAATTAGTAAATCTGTCTCCCAATAGATAGTGATATCATTTGCATAACAGCCTAAAATGTTTAGTCCAGAAACTCACCCTGAATTTTTTTTGGTTTGTTTGTTGTAGGGTTTGATGCCATCTTTTAGCACATGATAGGCTATAAATGGTGGCCAGTATTAATGGTGGAGGAAGAACCCTGGAAAACCCAGGGAAGAACCACTGACCCACGAGAAGCTACTGGCAGGCTTTCTCACTTACCCACGTTAGCTGAGTCTGGACTCAAAATCATGCAGAGTTGAGATGGCAGTTATCTGTAACGGTCAACGCTTTAGACCACTCCGGGCCCTAAACTCCACCCCTGAACAGTAGTGATTGGATGATAGCTTCACACTGCTGCTATGCACCATGGGGACAAAAGTAGGGAGATTCTAGACTTTCATAAAGATTGGTCTCATGAACACCAGGAGCATGACAGTTGTAAGCAACAGGTATTTTTTCCCCAACTTGTTTCCATATAAAAAGCTCATGCTAAAAGGTTTATCCCCAGAAACTTATTATTTTCAGAATGTTATCAACATAACTTGTGAATGTGGAACTGAAAATACAAAATTATAATTCACCCAAATCTACTCACCTGACATGGTACCAAACAAAACAAACCCAACACAAAAGCATGTGAGATTTTACTACAGCAAATCCATTTTTATTCTTGGGTATCAATTTTTATTTTCAATTTATACTTTTGAATATATCACTGAGAAAAAAGGAGTGCTGCTTTATTAAGTTTTGCGACCTTAAATTTATGGCTTGTAGCAAACAAGAGATTAATTGTTGCATGAATAAAAGTGAATTCGCTGTATATTAGAACAGTTCACCAGGAAATTTTGATAGTTATTGTTTCGCAAATAGAAGTGAACTAACTGTATTTGAGAACAGTTCATGGCATAAAATCACATAAAAGAGTTAGAGATGAAGGCTGTAGAAAATAATTGAACTTTGTGAACTTTCTGATTACCTCTTATGGGCTGCATTCAGGAATAAAACATTTCTTATCATCTTTTTAACCTTATGAAAAATCATACCAAATATGACTTCCACCAACCCACCATAATTGGGAATCGGGCATATGGAATAGTCCAGGACCTGGTTTTATCCACTTATTTACATCACAAGATGTGGCTTTAAGAATCGCTTATCTGGCTCATGCCTTAGAGGAAGTGATGTGATGATTTTTAATGTAGCTTTAACAATTTTTCAGTCAAATCACTACAATGTCTGCAGTGTGACAGTTTATAGTAATGTCTAGCACTGGGGCATCTTGCCGCAGGCATGTAGCATGATGTCCCACCCAGTTACATTATTCTGACAACAGGCTGACCAAAAACATCTTAATGCTGGGCGTCAAGCAAGGCAGCTGTTAGTACCATTTTATTTAAGTCTTTGGTATGACTTGACTGGGGATCGAACCCACGACCTCCCATATCCGAGGCGGATGCTCTAACCACTAGGCCACCGGAGCAGTTCTTTGGAGGAAGATGCATATTCGTGGTGTAAATAAATGAGTTCAAGTAATAAAGAGAACTGATCATGTATACTGGTTAATCAGCCAAATATACAGACACATAACCAAATGGCAAGACTGACATAAGCAAACACAATATGTCTGTAAGTGTAGATATCTGTAATCTACTGGGTTAACAAATATTTATAATACACATATCAAAGCGTAGATATACAAATATCGAAACCTTCTGAATTCATGAATATTTATAATGCACAAAACAAAATGTAGATATATAAATACTAAAACATTCAGGATTCATGGATATTTATAATACACATAACAAAGTGATGTTGTTGTTGTTGGGTTTAACACCATTTTTCAGCACATGATAGGCTATTCATGGCGGCCAGTATTAATGGTGGAGAAAGAAACCGGGGAAATAACCGGAAAGAACCACCGACCCATGAGAAACTACTGGCAAGCTTTCTCACATATCCACATTCGCTGAATCATAGACTCGAACCCACGCAGACAGAGGTGAGATGGCAGTGATCCGAAGTGAATATATTAAAAATGTAACCTGTTGGATTAATAAATATTCATAATAATGCTTGGCAGAGATCATGGGTCCAAAAAATATTTAAAGCCAAAAAATGAAAATATGTTGTTGTCGTCGTTATAGGGTTTAATGCCATTTTTCAGAACATGATAGGCTATATATGGCAGACAGTATAAACAGTGAAGGAAGAACCAGGGAGAACCCCGTAAAGAACCTACTGGCAAGCTTTCTCATCTACCAACGTGACTTGAACCCATGCTGACATGTGAGATGGCAGTAATCCACAATAGTGAGCACTTTAGACCACTTGGCCACTCATGACCCCTGAGAATATGTAAACAACATCTTTTATGCACTGTCTGCATACCTTTGTGCTACTATTTAATGAATATTTATAACACAGATTCATATTTTAACTTAAACATGACTAGAAAAAAAAAAACACATTGTATCAATTGTGCGTATAAGTTGGTGTCCTATTTTTGAAAAAAAAAATACAAGTGGATAGAAGCATAAACAAGCAAAATAATACTGAACATTTCATCTCACAGAATTTTTAATAAAACATTTCTGGAGTAATCTTTCAAGTAACGAACATATGTAAATAATTTAACCTGATCCATGCTATTTGCCAGTATTCAGTGGTCAGGTATACATGTGGAAAAAAACTATGTTAATTAACCAAATTTTGCTTAAAAATTACATTTTTTGTGTGTATGTGTGATTTAAGTTTTTAATGTAGCTTTAACAATTTTTCAGTCATATCGCTATGATGTCTGCAAAGTGACAGTTTATAGTAATGTCTAGCACTTGGGCATCATGCCACAGACATGTGGCATGATGTCCCACCCAGTCACATTATCCTGACACCAGGCCGACCAGTCCTAATACTAACCTCTTAATGCTGAGCACCAAACGAGGCAGCTGTTTGTACCATTTTTGAAAGTCTTTGGTATGACTCAGCCAGGGTTCAAACCCATGATCTTTCGCATCTGAGGCCACTGGAGCGTTACTACATTTGTTATGCATATAACTTGGACACCTAATCCCAAATAATATGGTAAATAATCTATAAATATTCAAATAAAAAAATATTACACGTGATTTAGAAAATTCCATAACTTCATAAAAAATGTAAACTGAAGCAAAATAAATAAATAAATGGAGAGAAAATATGTATTTATATCGAATGGTTCTGCATCTAACATGAGCTAACATAGAGAGATAATGAATGTTTGTATTTTAGTTTTTAGTATAACCAAAACGATAATCCAGAAGATATAGTCAAAGCAGCATTGTATTTGATGTGTTTGGATAAATTTTGCTGCATTAAGAATAAGTACAAAAGTCATTACTAAATCACAAGTTAAATGCTGCTCTCAATGCAAAAAAGTAACATGGTATGTTAATCAAGAAATGTGGCGGCCATGTTTCTGCCATTTTTACAGATTCAAAACAAGCCTACATAAATCTACAGTGAAAGAACATTCCTTCTTCAAAAACATCAATTCTAACATTAAAATTACAATAACCAATGGTTTAATGGAATTATGTTACCTTTGAATCTGACAACAATTATGTGACCTCAACAATAAACACATTTGTTTCCTTTGTATATTATTTTGTCTTTAATAAATTCAAAATAATGCATGTTGTTGTTCCTAACTTTGCTTAGAAATTACTCACAGCTGCATTAAGGAAAGAGATGATGATGATGATGTAACAAAATGGCGATATGAAAATAGCCCAAATTTTAAAATTATTTTGCTCTTAACAGATGCAAAAATTTTGAAATTAATTGTGCATGCTGGAGGTGGCTGCTATAAGATAAAATGTTATCATAATATTTTCAAGTCAGTAGCAGAAATTCCAATGATCTCTGCCAAGCACAATACATTTAACAAAGTCTAGATATGAAATGTGACCTGCTGGAATAGCAATATTCATAACACACTTAACAATACTTACCACTAGGTTCCTCTGAGTCTGGTGTTTCCATCTCTGTGTTCATATCTTCCAGATTAGTGGAAGGGGTACATTTGCTGTCTTCCTTTGTCATGTACTGTAAGTGTAAAATACACACTTGCTTGAAAGATAATCTAACATAAATACACATTTTGGTGGAAGACGGCCTAAAATGTATGAAAATGGAAATAACAACTTTGCTGGAAAACTAAGATGTAATTGTATATACACATTGTGGAAGACAACCTAAATGCCTGTACACATTCTGGTGGAAGAGAATTTAATATATATGTAAATACACACTAATAGAAGACAATCTATGTGTAAATACACACTCTGATGGAAGAGAATCTAAGATGTATGTAAATACACACTAGTAGAAGACAATCTAGGTGTAAATACACACTCTGGTGGAGAGCATCTAAGATATATGTAAATACACAGTAATAGAAGATAATCTTGGTGTAAATACACACTCTGGTGGAGAGAATCTAAGATATGTGTAAATACACACTAATAGAAGACAATCTAGGTGTAATTATACACTGGTGGAGGAGAATCTAAGATATGTAAATACACACTTATTGAAGATAATCTAGGTGTAAATACACACTCTGGTGGAAGATAATCTAAGACACTGGTTGAAGGCTGTCTAAAATGTATGGGCAGTCTAAAATGTATGTGAATGTAAACACATGCTGGGGGTGATGATCTTAGTGTTATTACAAACTTATGTGGAAGACAATTTAAGATGTGAGTAAATACACACTCTGATGGAGGACATCTAAGCATAAATACACAATCTATTGAAATACAATCTAAAATCTATGAAACTAATAATTTTCATTTCATGGCATTATGTTTTTGTATTAAAAATTCAATTTTTCTCTTTCATTTTACTGATATCAATAAACTGATATTAACTGGCATTCTATTCATGAGTGTTGTTCTATTCATTCATGAGTACTGTTTTATTCATAGTAAATGTTAATCTGACATTTCAGAATGTTAAGGTATTGAAATTCGTAATTAATGTTAATCTGACATTAAAGAATGTTAATGTATTGAAGTTAGTAATTAATGTTAATCTGAAATTACAGAATGTTAAAGTATTGAAATTCATAATCAATGTTAATCTGACATTTTCTAAATGTTAATGCAATGAAATTCATAATTATTGTTAATCTTACAATTCAGAATGTTAATGTAGTGAACTTCATAATGTTAATCTGATGTCTCAGAAAGATAAAAATATTGAAATTCACATTGATAATCTGACATTTCAGTATGTTAATGTACTGAGATTCATAGCTAATGATAATCTGACATTTCAGTATGTTAATGTACTGAGATTCATAGCTAATGATAATCTGACATTTCAGTATGATAATGTATTGATCTGAGATTCATAGTTAATTCTAATCTGACATTTCAGCATGTTAATGTATTGATCTAAGATTCATTGTGAATTCTAATCTGACATTTCAGCATGATAATGTATTGATCTAAGATTCATAGTAAATGCTAATCTGATATTTCAGCATGTTAATGTATTGATATCAGATTCATAGTAAATGCTAATCTGATATTTCAGCATGTTAATGTATTGATATCAGATTCATAGTGAATTCTAATCAGATATTTCAGCATGTTAATGTATTGATATCAGATTCATAGTAAATGCTAATCTGATATTTCAGCATGTTAATGTATTGATATCAGATTCATAGTAAATGCTAATCTGATATTTCAGCATGTTAATGTATTGATATCAGATTCATAGTAAATGCTAATCTGATATTTCAGCATGTTAATGTATTGATATCAGATTCATAGTGAATGCTAATCTGATATTTCAGCATGTTAATGTATTGATATCAGATTCATAGTGAATGCTAATCTGATATTTCAGCATGTTAATGTATTGATATCAAATTCATAGTAAATGCTAATCTGATATTTCAGCATGTTAATGTATTGATATCAGATTCATAGTGAATGCTAATCTGATATTTCAGCATGTTAATGTATTGATATCAGATTCATAGTGAATGCTAATCTGATATTTCAGCATGTTAATGTATTGATATCAGATTCATAGTAAATGCTAATCTGATATTTCAGCATGTTAATGTATTGATATCAGATTCATAGTGAATTCTAATCTGATATTTCAGCATGTTAATGTATTGATATCAGATTCATAGTGAATGCTAATCTGATATTTCAGCATGTTAATGTATTGATATCAGATTCATAGTAAATGCTAATCTGATATTTCAGCATGTTAATGTATTGATATCAGATTCATAGTGAATGCTAATCTGATATTTCAGCATGTTAATGTATTGATATCAGATTCATAGTAAATGCTAATCTGATATTTCAGCATGTTATTGTATTGATATCAGATTCATAGTGAATGCTAATCTGATATTTCAGCATGTTAATGTATTGATATCAGATTCATAGTGAATGCTAATCTGATATTTCAGCATGTTAATGTATTGATATCAGATTCATAGTAAATGCTAATCTGATATTTCAGCATGTTAATGTATTGATATCAGATTCATAGTGAATGCTAATCTGATATTTCAGCATGTTAATGTATTGATATCAGATTCATAGTGAATTCTAATCTGATATTTCAGCATGTTAATGTATTGATATCAGATTCATAGTGAATGCTAATCTGATATTTCAGCATGTTAATGTATTGATATCAGATTCATAGTAAATGCTAATCTGATATTTCAGCATGTTAATGTATTGATATCAGATTCATAGTGAATGCTAATCTGATATTTCAGCATGTTAATGTATTGATATCAGATTCATAGTAAATGCTAATCTGATATTTCAGCATGTTAATGTATTGATATCAGATTCATAGTGAATGCTAATCTGATATTTCAGCATGTTAATGTATTGATATCAGTTTCATAGTGAATGCTAATCTGATATTTCAGCATGTTAATGTATTGATATCAAATTCATAGTAAATGCTAATCTGATATTTCAGCATGTTACTGTATTGATATCAGATTCATAGTGAATGCTAATCTGATATTTCAGCATGTTAATGTATTGATATCAGATTCATAGTGAATGCTAATCTGATATTTCAGCATGTTAATGTATTGATATCAGATTCATAGTAAATGCTAATCTGATATTTCAGCATGTTAATGTATTGATATCAGATTCATAGTGAATGCTAATCTGATATTTCAGCATGTTAATGTATTGATATCAGATTCATAGTGAATGCTAATCTGATATTACAGCATGTTAATGTATTGATATCAGATTCATAGTAAATGCTAATCTGATATTTCAGCATGTTAATGTATTGATATCAGATTCATAGTAAATGCTAATCTGATATTTCAGCATGTTAATGTATTGATATCAGATTCATAGTGAATGCTAATCTGATATTTCAGCATGTTAATGTATTGATATCAGATTCATAGTGAATTCTAATCTGATATTTCAGCATGTTAATGTATTGATATCAGATTCATAGTGAATGCTAATCTGATATTTCAGCATGTTAATGTATTGATATCAGATTCATAGTGAATGCTAATCTGATATTTCAGCATGTTAATGTATTGATATCAGATTCATAGTGAATGCTAATCTGATATTTCAGCATGTTAATGTATTGATATCAGATTCATAGTAAATGCTAATCTGATATTTCAGCATGTTAATGTATTGATATCAGATTCATAGTGAATGCTAATCTGATATTTCAGCATGTTAATGTATTGATATCAGATTCATAGTAAATGCTAATCTGATATTTCAGCATGTTAATGTATTGATATCAGATTCATAGTGAATGCTAATCTGATATTTCAGCATGTTAATGTATTGATATCAGATTCATAGTAAATGCTAATCTGGCATTTCAACCTGTTACAATAAAAAATCATATATATGCACTTTTACCAGAAAACAACTAACATAGGGTACAATCTTCCATCATAGATTATCTGCCATACTTCCATTGAAAGCCAGTTTTTTTTTTTCTATTATTATTCTTTCTTTTTTTGTCTAAAAAGATTTTCCCAATAAGCCAACTCTCTCCACAATCCAAATTTATTCATCTGTTGCATGACTAGTAATAAGATTGTATCATATTTGCAATATTTATTGCAGAAACCAAACTTTTCTAGTAAAATATATTTCTTCAAGAATTGTAATACCTTATGAGAACTACTACTACTACTTATGAGAACTACTACTACCATGTAAATCTTGCCTTCCCAGACTAAAACATTTAAATGAAAAGCTTAACTTTTCTGCTCACTTAGTGGGCAGTCAGGCAGAGTGATCACCACTTGGTACAGGGATTGGCGTCAAATCCCAAGAATACCCAAGATTATCCCAAGAATACCCAAGTTAATCCCAAGAATACCCAAGTTAATACAAGTGGAAGGCACGATCTCTACATGCTCTACCTGTGGGGAGACTAGGATGGCATATATGTATTTTGATTGGATAAGTATTCTCGAAGAAAAAAATTATACTAGAAAAAATTGGTTTCTTCTTTGAGCATATTACCCAATCATAATACCTAAGTAGAATAGGTGAGAGTTGGAGGGAGGTACACCCTCTTACCTGGAAGATGCCATCTCCAGTGTCCTAAGGTAAGTGTGAAAGTTTCTTGATAGCCAGACAGGAGACGATTCTATCTATCAGAGAGTGGCTTTAGAACAATTTTCCTCCTACAAATCCAGCGTAAGTTGTGATGCTGAATCCGTTGTAGCTGTCAAATGACCTGGAAAGGTTGCACCATGACTATTGGTCCTATCATATCAACTCTTTTGGATGATAGATCTCTTAGATAAAAACATTAGAATGTTGAATCCGATTTCCTTCACACAGCCTCAATAATGTTAGTTACAGAACAGTTCTGGTCAAATGCTATCCTTGTGAAAACTGCTGTAACTTTGTGAGCCGAAATGCATAACAAATTCATATGTGCTGGGGTTATTTCTCAGTGTGTAACGTAATCTTAATCCAGGATGAAAGGTCTGTGCTGATTTCTTCTCATTCCTGTTCAAGAGGAAATAATAAGTGTGATCTTCCAAAAGGCAATGGCTGTCATTTTAGGATACAGCTTCAAAATGCAATGGCTGTCATTTTAGGATACAGCTTCAAAACTTATACTGGATCTTGTAGGTGGTTTTGAGCTGAAGTGTCCAGTGATTTCAATACTAAAATCAGGTTACCCATATATGGGGCCTATTCTAGGCACTGAAAGAGGATACTGTCAGAGTGAAACTGACCCATCTTGTTGGAACAGCATGTAATTCAGGTCCAATGATAAGGCATATATTTTGCTTATTCTGCCTTTCTTAGCTAATGCAAATGTGGAAACAGGTCTTATAAGCAAGGTGAGTCAATGATGCATTTGCAAATGTTGTGATTGATGAGTGATATTGATCAATCATGTTGAAACTGTAAGTAAATAAGTCCACAAAGAAAGATATTAATGACTTTGCCTGCTGACTGCCAAAGAAGTCAGAAGACCAGGTAAATCTAAACAAACAGATCAAACAGGTCTTTGGTTTGTGCAATATTTTCTCTTCTATGATAGCACAGTGTGCAAAGTGATCATGGAATGGTAAGTTTAACTGTGATGTGTGCTAACTGTTGCTCATCAAAGTGCCCAGAAAGTTAGCTACTGTGGTATGGATGTCTACACTGGAATAAAGTATTAAGGTGTACAACCAATAAGTTTACATTCCATTACCTTTCTCTGCATACCCAGTTAGTGTTGTATTCACTATACAGTAATCATTCCATGTTCCTGCAATTAGCCAGGATGATGGACCCAAGATAGGTGTGACAAATGTTGTGACTGTTGGCAATCCACCTTGTCACTTATGTCATGATAAGCCAAACCCATCAAACATATATCATATAAAACTAAAGGATAAAATGTAATTCCATTTTATGAGTTCCTGCTTGCAGGAAAATGAGGATGCCAATACATCAGTCAGCCTATGAGACTTTGAAATAAAACCTGGACTGTCATTGAGGACACCATTTTAGGAAAGCCAAACCAAAAACACAAAGGTCCAGGTACTTGTTTTGCTTTGCCATTTGAGATCAATCACCATAATGAAGTTTTTTTTACAGAATCAAAACTTGATTCGCATGTAGGTTCGCCAACCGCCAATGACAGGCTTAAAAAATGGCATCCATTTTGATGACGTGTGCATGTAAATAATGATTCTGAGAGGTCCACGCTCCTAGGTCAGTCCAAAAAGAAAGAAGACTTGCTCTCCCCAACCCTCTGTGTTCGCATGTGCTCTGCAAATTGTGATTGCCGGATGACGTGCTTGCAGAGGTATCACTGATGTAAGTCAAACATGCCTTTGTGATGCAATCTCGTATGGTTGCTAAATGAGAGTTGGTCCCACTGTCAAGGTTCAGTCTCCACTTGGACCATGTAAACATTGTTATAAGAGTGACCAAGAACAAAGATGTCTTCTGCCAAGATGAGCAAAAACTGGCCAATAAATGAAAACTGTAACATATGGATTGCTAAAAAATGTCATGGAACTGAACATTGCATAAATTCAATTTCTTTCCAAGAAAACACTCTTTTTACCAGGAGTCCTGATCTAGTCAAATGAATCTTGAAAGGTGACGTGGTTTAAAATGTTCCTGTTGACAGGAGATTGAGAAAGAAAGGAGAGTAACACGTAAAATCATGTCTTGCTCCAAAATGTAACTAGTTGTTTGTCTATAGCCTGTTGCAGGCAAATCACAGTTCTGAAAGCTGTTTGAGTGGGGAAGTCAGTCTTCATAATGGGCAGTGTTGGATCCATTGTTGTATTCCATTGCAAACCTGGGGAATAACAGCATTAATAAATGTCATTAGCCTGATGATCAACTGATAAGTGTTGCATTATAGCCAAAACAAAGCTGTGGCCAAAAGTTTAGTATGTGTGCCAAATATGATACTGAATCCCTAGCAACTATAGTTGATCACCATGACATCAAGGTAAGTCTTTCCCCATTCAGCCACAAAAGAGTGGAGCCTTTTCTCCATCAGAATCTGTTATAAGGTTAGGAAATGGGGCTTGTATGTATGTCAACAATGTTCAATGGTCTTGTGGTATGAAAATGATCAACCTCCACCTCTTAGTTGAAGGATTGTTTCTCAGTGGCATGCGCTCTTGGAACATCCCTGTAACCTTGCTGGTTGGTTTGTAAATCTCCCTTCTGTGCCTGTACTGCTGCATGGCTGTAGTATGTTGTGTCTCTGTTATGAAGTCGACCATCCTATGAATATGCACTTCTTTTACTGACTAAACTCATGGCTTACCTTGAATTAATAGTGACTTATCATGGATATGTTGTGGTTGAGGTCCCAACAATACCTTGTATATGGCTAAGTCTTGAGATGAAAGTAGGTCATGTATTTGGAGAATGGCATTCAATTCATTATATTGGAAAGGATTACAGATGTTTTATCAATGAAACCAGTGCATGCATCTGCTGTGTGGGAGGGTTGGTTGATTGATGGGCTTAACGCCATTTTTCAGCACACGATAGGCTATTCATGGCAGCCAGTATTAATGGTGGAGGAAGAAACCGGGAAATCACAGGAAAGAACCACCACCCCACGAGAAGCTACTGGCAAGCTTTCTCACATATCCACATTCGCTGAATCCTAGACTCGAACACACGCAGACAGAGGTGAGATGGCAGTGAACCGTAACGGACAGCGCTTTAGACCACTCAGCCACTCGGGGGCCCCCTCTGTGTGGGAGGGAACTTGAACTGTGTACTTAGCTCTTCCCCTCAATGTACAGCAATAGAAATAGTGGTGATGACCTAAGAAGATTTTGACTGTGGAAGCAATGGAAAGTAGAATCTTCTGTAGATAATTTTCACCTTATGTCAGAACTGTAGATATGTCAGGTGATGTAGAGAAAAGAGGACAGAAGTCTAATGGGAATAGGTGGGAAACCTCTATCCTGCAAAACAGTTTCACTCACCCATGTAAGAGTAATGATGAGGGAACCTGAGTGCCAGGATTGTCATTAAAGAGAAAGGTAGAGATGCTGATGTCTCCTATTCTACCTGCAAAGTAGAAAGAGAAGAATTTCAATGATGAAGACCCACTACACTTCCAGCATTCAGGAGTTGGATCCCATTAATTTTAAAATGTCAATAAGTTGAGTACCCAAAATGGACCTTGTACACTAGAAAAGTTGAAAGTACTGTGTGGTAAGATAGACTGGGCATCATCCGCAGGAAGTGTCTATTCATGAAGATCTTTGCACCACTATGACTCATGGAACTGGACATGCTCATTTTTGGCTGATGTCATAAAACTGAATTGTGGTTGTGGCCCATTATGATCTGAGTTATATGGACAAGTAAGGTCTTGGAGGAATATGGTATCTTGACTGGCATGAAGCCGTCTAGTTTTTGAGGTTGGGAAATGGTATGGGATGTATGATCCACATATCTGATCCATAATTCTGACATGGAAGACTGTAGCATCTTGTTGCCGCTTTCTATCTTGTTGCCCATGTGCGCAATCAGATGTATTTGTTCCCCAAGTTATGAGTGATGTCTATCCACAACATGCAAGTCCAATATGATGTCAAGGGGTGACAACCAGAGAAACAAAGCATGCTGAGTGGTTGTCTGACTGGTCTTGCCCATGGTCTATATCTACAAGACAATATGTCTTATAGTGAGTGTCCCGTTTTATGAGCAAGTGAGCATTTGTGCAGTGTGACCATTGAAGATAACCACCTGTAAAAGGGCAAACATGACCTTTACAAGTAGATTAGAGCATAGTTAGGAATATTTAGAAAGTGGAAGCTAAATCATCAATTCTAGCCACAATAATCCATAGAAGTGTGAAACTGACTGCTTAAATAGGTAGAATAACTGCAACATCACTTAAGTGCTTACAAATATGAACAGGAAGACAAAAAAATTTTTAAAAATAAATTCAAGTCATAGCTTACCCATAGGAAGGCCAGTGGGTTGCCTATACAAATAATCATCACTCAAGTGTCCCATGCATGAATACCTTTATTTGTCAGACCAGAATAGAAGCTATATAATAATATACAAAAGTTTCTATATTACACACAAAAACCTGCAAACAAAAAAAAAACTGAAAGGTAGATCCATCAATATCAATGAGACAATTTTACCTGCAAGAAAAGGCCCAATGATGTTCTATACAAATAAAATCAATAATATGTCACTTACATGACTAAGAATTAGTTCCAGCAAATGATCTAATGTGGGCAATGAGGCATCAATATATTTTTCAAATCAATTTACAATTTTAGGAGGGCTCAAAAAACAGATTATACAGGTAACTTCAGTACACCTGCCTCTGAACACATGGTGGGTCAGAGCTGCACCATAAGAACTTTATTTGGTAATAAGTTATAGCAGACCAGCTAATATGAAGTGTCCAGGTATAATAAACTTTAAAAAATTTTAGGAAGGCACAAGGACAGTCTGTACAAGTAAAATCATTGAAGCATGGCACCCTGATGCTAAGAATGACTTGGGATAGAAAACTCAACTATAAGTACCTTTTTGTAGTGGAGTTACACATTTATTATGAGTCTTCTACAAGTACTAGAGACTTGCACACACATAAATATAATAATTAAAGCCTGAAATTAATGTGAAGTTGCATAGACCACCGTTGCAAGTACCTAGATATGTGATGATGATGAAGTGTTAGAAAACTGTAAATGCAGAACTCTGTTGGCATTGGAAGAAAAAGTTGGAAATGCAGATGAGGTATACTTTTCTCAGAAGTGAAAAAACATCACCAACTTACAACAGAATATCTTCCAAGTATATTCTGGCTCTTGCGAGGACTCTTGAGTTGATGGTGTTTTTTAGCACAAGCAAAAGTAATAACCGAAATATTTTTGGAATTTGGCACCAATCCTGATATCAAGTGAAAATCACTCTTTTCAAGTGTCCCATAGGTGGGTAGGTAACTTTTAATTTTTTGCGAGGTAGAAGTACGTCTCCTAAGATATGATTGTGTAATGTATTTAAAGAATATGATATGATTGTGAAAGGCTGAAATATATTAAATGTTTAATTGTTATGCTTCTATGACAGTTTATCTGCTAGCCACATGAACCTGTGATATCTTACATACAACTTCAGAATGAAGTCCTTAACTTCATTTGGCTTTCATGGCTCAGTCTACACAAACAGCTTTGGAAACAAACATCTCTAATGCTATAAATTCTTGCCAGTTAAAAGGTTTAGTTTAATTATGATTTCTAAAATTTTGCTTGAAGGCCATTTTAACTGAAGAAAAAATTTCATAAACTGCTGGCCAGACTTAGATTCATTCAAATATTCATTTCTGCATTAAAATGCAAATATCTCGTGGGTAATAATCAATGGGCATAGTCTAGACTGGTTTACACAACATACCTGACTTGTTTTAAATTTCTTGGCTACTTGTGTCAGGAACTCTTCTTTCTCCAGTTTCTTGCCCTCCAGCCATTTCAAGTCCCCTGCTTGCTCCTGAAACGTCTCAATGTCAAACTTTGAACAAAAAGAAAAAGCAATCAACTTTACTGTAAATCATAGAAACATTTGTCTGCTGTACAAAATGCATTAAATATTAAATCCAAGTTCTTCTGCACATGACCACAAAATCTGCACATCAAGAAGTTATAATTGCTACACATTTACATTTGTCAACTTGAAATATTTGAATTATGTCTGAAGCGAGACAGATTTCATCAGTATAAAGCACATCTGAATGCAATGCTGTAATCATGATGAAAGCTAGTGTGTGGCAGCAAATGTGTGTCCTTACAACAGAAAATGACATAAAATGCCAACACATTCACAAGACCAAGTTGATATCCAAAAATGCCCTGTTAATTTTATGCTGATTAAATTAGAGAAACCTTAGCTCAAAATAAATGTCTTTCAACATCTGATCAGAGATAAAGTCATGCTTTTAATGTTTACAAAATGTATGTTTTAATGAATAAAATATGTGGGTACATATCTCAGATGGATTTCCTGTCTCAGTGGCTGTAATATTTTCACACTTTAACAGACAAAATACCACTGTGGAAAGGCCAAAGGCATTAGAAATATCTATGACAGATAGATTGACATAGTGTCTAAACAGCCCTTACCTGTGACAAAGCATTCAGATACTTTTCAAACCTTGGTAAATTCAAGTGACCTCCCTCATTGATGTAACCTACAGACAACAAAATAGTGCAACTTCATTACATCATACAGAAGTGTCTGTTAAGATTAAGAAGTGTATGAGCAAGCTGAATATTCTAATACAAATAGAACATTGTGAGATTCAAACACAGTGGAAAATGTAGAGGTAAGTATGAATTAAAGTACAAAAATTCTCCTGCATTTTTGATTTTAAATGTGAAATTCTTTTTATTTTGAGAAAGGTGCACTGACACAGTCAATAAGTAACTAGTTTATACTGCGTTGTATCTTGATGGTGTGAAATTATGCCAGCTAATCACTACCACATGTAACATCACTTATTCTGGGGTGTGCAATTTTAAAGTATGCGTTTGTGACTGGTTCATTATCATGCTGGAAAACTGATAATATGTGTTTTCCCAAAGGACACACAGAGACAGCAAACTGGGTTGGCCTGGGAAGGTACCAAATATGCCACCTTTGGAATACATGTCCCATGCTGTACCAAATAGCAGCTCCTTAATAAAGCAGACATTATCACAGCCAACACGTAGCATTATATGAGCCCAACAAATAATTCCTTGTCCTTGGCTTCTAATGGCAGCCTTGCTTTCAGATTATGTTGTGTCCAAATGATGTAAACAAGGATCTCCTTAAGTCATTCTCATCCAGATGTATGTATGTATGTATGTATGTATGTATGTATGTATGTATGTATGTATGTATGTATGTATGTATGTATGTATTATTAGTATATAACTTTATATTCTCTATACACATACTGTATAATTAGAACATAACTATGTTCTCTGACCCCCACATATATATATATATATATATATATATATATATATATATATATATATATATATATATATATATATATATATATATATATATATATATATATATATATATATAGTACACACTAAGTGTTTATTAGTACATATCTGTATATTCTTTGAAACAGGAGTCTCAAACTCAAATCACCATGATGGCCACATAAGGACTAGCACACTGGCCCAAGGACTGCATCAGTGACACTTTTTCATACAGTGAAAGCAGTTCATGTAAAAGATAGCCTGTTAAAATCTTAGAAACAAGAACTAAATGATGTAACAATTAAATGTGTATCAAAACTGGCTTACTCTGAAGAAAAGATTGGCAATATTATTTTCAAATTTCAGGTGTCACTGTGGGCTCCGTATTATCCAGTTTCTTAGAGCCAAATATAGTAGATCATGGTAAGCAACTATGTAAATAGCAAACAAAAAAAACCCATTTTGTTTCTTTCACATCAGTTATTTTACAAATTCCACACCTAATGTGACAACATTTAAATTTGATCCAATAATAACAATCTTTTAAAAGGAAAAAGAGGATATAATATTAAGGATTATGTTTGCTTTCACTTCAAATTGTCACACATCTGAAAGACCAATATAAGTACAAAGAATTCAGTCCAAACTGTCATAGATTTAACAGACCTATTTAAGTACAATGGCTTTAATCCATACTGACATACATTTAACAGACCAATTTAAGTACAATGGATTTTGGAAATGACTTGGATTGGAATTTTTAACATAGCTTTAACAATTCATAATACTGTTGTGAGTCTTTAGTATAACTCAGTTGGGGATAAAATCCACAACCGCATCCAAGTATAATGGATTTAATCCACTGTTATACATCTGACAGACCAATTTATGTCAAAAATGGTACTAACAGATGCCTTTTTTGATGCTTAACAATAAGAGGTTAGTGTTAGGACTGGTCAGCCCGGTGTCAGGATAATGTGACTAGGTGGGACATCATACTACATGTCTGTGGCATGATGCCCCAGTGCTAGACATCACTATAAAATGCCACACTGCAGACATTGTTGCGCGATATGACTGAGAAATTGTTAAAAACTACACTTAAAAAAAAATCACACCCCACCCCCAATTTAAGTACAATGGATTCACTCCATACTGTCATACATTTGGCAGATCAATTTAAGTACAATGGATTTGCTCCATATTACCATACATAAATTTATAGTCTAATATAAGAACAATGGACTTCATGGGGTTCATGGCAGAATCATGTTACATCTGGAATCATGTTATCCTTTACTGTATTGAACTGTGTTATCGCTTACTATATTGAACAGTGATATCCCATACCTTTTTAATAAACATTCTATTCGTTTTACATACCTCCACAAGATGGCAGCACCTCCATGTATGTTTTCCATAACATTGGCAGGGCATCATGGTGAATGTGAAGATGAGGTAGGTGAGGGATAAAGTCATTTCCCACAAGGAATCCCATCATTACCCAGTCATCAATAATTTTCTCCAAGTCATAATCAAATGGGATTTTATCCTGAAGGAAAAATATATATATATATATATATATATATATATATATATATATATATATATATATATATATATATATATATATATATATATTTTTTTTACAAAATAAGGCCATTTTCACCAAAATAGGCATAAGTCTAGAACTGAGGCATTTTAATTGATCAATTTTAGGACAGACTCAACACCAATGAGATCACTGCAGTAAAGACTTAAAAGTCCGTACTTAAAATTTCTCAATGAAAATATCCAGGTCTGATCTGTGATTTATCAAACATTTTACAGCTTAGTTAGTAGAGGTGAAATGATAAACACCTGCTGTATTTCAATATGATTTATGATACACAGCCTATGAAATAATACATAATACATATTATATATATATATATATATATATATATATATATATATATATATATATATATATATATATATATATATATAAGTGTGGTGGTGTCATTTTTAAAGTGTTGACATATTGATTTTATTTCTAGTAAGCAAATTACAAACATAGACTTATCTGTTCTAATGTTATTCTCAGCCTTGACACATACATTTTACTGCTCCACTTGATGAGATGTAAGACTTTTTTTTGTCACCATATCCTTTGTTTTGCATTGTTTTTAAAAACTTATATTACCAATTTCATGTCTTTCTTTAAATTAGAAGTCAATACTAAGCTATCTTCAAAACAGAAGAAATGGTACAACTTCCTAGTTGAAAGGAAAGCTTGTCTCAAACAAGTATGAGTTTGGGAGTGGAGATAACTAACAACCAAATACTTCACAATGTACTGCCCACAGATGCAAAGCAACTACACTCATTTCTGCCAGTGAAGAACAAATCTGGCCTCTTGCTGACTTTTGTGCTTTCTTTTGTTTAAATACAGTTAAAACATTTAGTGACTAATTACATATACATCCAAGTCAAACATATTCCCCATTTTTGGGGTCCCAGTGGCAAAGTGGACTAAAGTGCTTGCTATTACCAATCACTGCCGTTTCATTTATATCCGCATGGGTTTGAGCCTCAGGCTCGGCCAATGTGGGCATGTGAGAAAGCTGCCAGTAGCTTTCCATGGATTGATGGTTCTTACCAAGGGCACATTTCAAAATATGACACACTGGAAGAGTGTAGTCTTCAAGTCGTCTGTTGCAAGTAGACATGATGTGAAGCATCCAAGAAACTTTGCATAATGTGTTTATTAAATAATCAGTAAAGGACTTAAGTCATACATATGTAACAGATCTGGAATGTCTTCTTTTTGCTGATATATGTTGCCGGTGGCCGAGTGTGCTGAATGGATCAAGTAATCAGCATGGAATTGGTTGGGACATGGGGGCATATTTCAAACCATGTCAGTTAGCCACACTGTGTTTGTTATTTGTAGAAGATGAGTAGGTGTTGTCAATAGTTTTTCTATTCTACTGAGAAAAGAGTGCATGCTTCCTGCCTGCTGTATCAAATGAGTTCTCAATTTAAAGAACAAAAAGGCAAATGACTAATAATTATTCATGACCACTGAAAATTAAAATGACATTACTGGATAAGCTTTGTATCGTTTTTTGCATTGACATGGAAAAAGTACCAATATATCAACAGATCCTTTCACCACTAACTGTTAGTCTAGGTTTTGCATCTTGGTTTTCAAATGTGCCTGTATTAGATGTATGCCAAGTGAATATATCAGAATATTTCATGATAGAACAGAATCTCCTAAACAAGAGTCCATTGAAGGGACTGATGCTCAACTGTCTAAAGAATACCTTGGAATTCAAGATAAGAACATCTCTTGTTTTTCACTGCTGAGTGTTGAAACCATTCCTAATATTCTTTAACTCAGGGTTCTGAATATGCTAGTGTGATTGCCATACTGGATGTAAGACTGGGACTATTTTCTTTAGGATAAGCTGGACATCGTTTGAAAAACTCCATGCCAATATGGTCATCCACTCAGGCGATTTAGAGACATGGTTTTCAACAAATGCATTATGGCAGTCTGTGGGGCACCATTATCAGTTAGGATCAACTATATATTATTAGAAGACTGTTGGAGAAAAATGTATGTTGATATGACCATCAAATCTGGGGAATAAGTGACAAGATTTTAAAGATGGTCACCATAGTGCTGTCAAGTTTGTCAAAATGGGTTTGAATTAAATGTTTTGTAACTTTTCCTTCAGTTCCTTTTTCAATACTTCTGTGATTTAATTGAATTTCTTTTTCGAAGCATACAAGTGAAATGGATTTTAAAACAATCTCAGAACTAATTTAGTTGGTTTCCAGAATTATAAGAATTAACAACTGCTAGCAAAGTAAAACAATAATTAGATAAAAATGTATTTGATGCCAGAGATTACTGGGTAAAACTGGATGAAACTGAATAGGATTCATATTTCTTTTGATCATACTAAACTATCAATTAATAAAACATTTTCTTCAGGAAAATCATGTAATAAAGTTTTTTGACATTTAAATTTATTTTCTGTTATTGACTTCCAGGTCTTGATTTCCATTAGCTTCTGTCTCATATCTATCGTTAGGCCTAGATGTTCACTGCAGCTAGGCTGTTAGAAAACTGGCATCTAAAAATCTAATGGGTGTAAAGGGTTTTATTCAGTTTTAGTTGTATACTCTTTTGACTACAAGTTCTGCTGACCAACCTTAAGTGGTGAGAATTCAAAGTCCAGGTACTCCCTGAACAAGGACAGATGGAGAAGATGAAAGGTAGTTTCTTCTGGTGTAGCTGGCCTGTGTAAAGATAAAGAAAGAAAAAAAAAGACTATATCCAAGCAAATAAAGTACACATTGATTCAAATATGACAGTAAACTTTTAAGTCAAACAGAGGTCGTAACTCAGTAAAATTTGGAAGGCAAAAAGAATATCATGAATGACACACATGCTCAAGTTTTCTATACATACCTTTAGCACACTTACCCTAATATGTATAAATCATTATCTTATTTACACACTTACCAGAACTCTGACCTATTGACCAGTAGGGCCAAAAATTACTGTTCCTTTATTACCTTAAACACAAGCCTTCCACAATGTCTGGCCAAGAAATATACTTCAGAACAAATGTTATTCTGAAAATTCCAGTTTTCTTTGACAAACAATACTCTGAGTTATGAACCCTAAATTAACAAGCATCTTTCATACTCTAAGTACAAGCCCTCCAAAATTTTGGGTCAAGGTATGTTGTCTATAACTAAAGTTATTATGCAAAAACTATTTTTCTTATTTCAACCAGTGACCATTTTTCTTCTTTCTGTCAGTTTTGTTTACTGTTGACCTATCCACCCCCAAATTAATAAGCATACCATTCATAAAGTTTGACTCTGACTGTGGTACAGAACTAATACTATTGTGCAGACGTTTTTCTTCTTTCAGTAAAAGTGACAGAACCTTTGATATTTAGACCCCCAATCAACAAGGCTTCTCCATCACCTTGCAATCAAATCATCAATAATGTTAGGTTCAGGTAGACAGAATTTAAATTAATATTGGAAACCATTTTTCTTCTTTCAATCACAGTTGCCTTGATCTCTGACCTTTTGAGACCACAACTGATCGGCTTTTTCTTTACTACAAGTGCAACCCATCCATGAAGTCTGGTAAATGTAGGGGATCGGCAACTATAGTTAATGTACAGACATGTAACTAACATGAAACACATACATGGGCAATATCGAAACTAAATTTGGTTTCATTCCATGCTGTTCTTTAAAATATGAAAATGCAAGGAAAAATGTTTAAGTGAGACAAGGGCCATATCTACTGATTCATTATTCACCATTATTGGGCAAAAATGATTTTATCTAAAAAGCTGGGCTATCAAGTTTTTTTTAAATTCTTTTTGGTCTAACAGCTAATTTTGAAATTTGTTGTACTCTGTTCTTCTACAAGAGTGTCATTAAAATCCTGAACATTTACCCTCAACTTGTGATCTTGCACTCTCTTATGTATTACATTCTTTGTAATAATACTATTTTTGTCTAAAGATAAAGAAAGTATGATATATTAAAACAAAATTCTAATTTTGTAAATAGTAAATTCAAATTTTTGGTAAATATTTATCTTCTAAGAGATGAAGAATTCGTTAAAGTCAGTAAAATCTTTAAATTTTACACAAAAAAGTTTCTTTTTTTTCTAAATATTAAGACTTTTTTTCAAGCCATACAGTCCATTTGATGTTCAGTGTCATCCAAAATCCAAGACTTACAATGTTCAAAATAATTTCAAATAGTTTGATTAATGGAAACAAAAATTGAAAAAATTAAGTTCTGTAAAACCAAGCCTGATGATACAGAATTGCTTGTTCACTTATGTAGCACATACAAGCCAACCCCTGGTGAGGAAAAAGTCTAGTCCAAGCGGACAAAAAGAGTAATCTGAGCAGAAAAAGAGTAATCCACATATAACATAATAAAATTCAATGAGCTCATGTACAAAATGATTTATTTGCCCATCTGATCTTTTACTATCAATTACTGCTTTAAGTTTTTATACGTAGCACTTTGAGCCTTAAAAAGCAACAGACTCTAATATTGCATTTCAAAACACTTTTGTACCAGCTGACACTATGAATGTTTTGCACACCAGCAGAACACTAAATGAAGGGGTTACAATGCCTGGATCTGAATTCAGTTTTTTTTTTTTGTTAACAATACTGATAAATCTCTCAAAGACAGCAATAAAATAACAAAGAATCAATATTCCTTTCATAACCTGACAAAGAGGAAATTTTTTATCTTCCAGTTATTGGGTCTTTTAACTGGGAATAAGGTGCCATTGCACATCAACTCTGTCCACATGAAGTACAGTGTCAGGTAGAATGCCAACTTGATACTTCAGGAATTCTTCTTCTAATTTATTGGCAGCCTTTCCTGCAGCAAGGTACATTATATGACTGGGACAACTTGATATGTACACTGATGGAGACATTTTTCAAAATATAGAATACAACTCCTTTACGAATTCCAGTTATCATTGATGCAAAATCAGCTGAAAACCCCATACAGTTCTGCCAACTTGTGTTTATTCAAAGCATTATTAGGCAAATAAAAAGAGCACTCTTTGTCCTTTTCAATGTCCAAAGTCACACACACTGACTCAGTACAACTTTTTGTCATCACAATCACTACTCCAGTCTGTTGCAATATTAAATCGCCCAATGTTCATGGTTTCTGCAATTTTAAGTGAATTATCTTCTGCTAAACAACTAACAATATTAGATGATTTTGTTCCTGTACAGGCATATTTTCTGCAATTTTGGAATCAGGAAACATCTGTTTTGAACAAAGGACAGATGTAGTCTTCTACCACTAGGGGTAGTCTGTATTCTATTAAGAACTTGGCAAATAACGCCTCTTGCATTTATACAATTTGGGTCCACAATTTAGTTTGGTGTAAAAAAATTAATCTTTAAAGTTAGCATTGGAGATAATAAAATGTACTAATTCAAGGTTTCTTTGTTTTACAACCAAATCAATATTAAAATCCTTTCCTCACAGCCTGCAATGGATGTGAAGCTACCCTAGAATGGAGTGCGGTATTATGTTGTTGTTGTTGTTGTTGGGCTTAACGCCATTTTTCAGCACACGATAGGCTATTCATGGCGGCCAGTATTAATGGTGGAGGAAGAAACCGGGAAATCACCGGAAAGAACCATTGACACACGAGAAGCTACTAGGAAGCTTTCTCACATATCTACTTTAGCCGAATCCTAGACTCGAACACACGCAGACAGAGGTGAGATGGCAGTGATCCGTAACGGACAGCACTTTACACCACTCGGGGCCCCCCGGTATTATGTAATTCATGAATTCATATTTTCGTCTTTGTCTAATCCATCTGTGAAATTATCTGAAAAACACTTTTACTTTAACACATACATTGACAAGGTCAAAAGTCTGAAAGTAGAAACCAGCATGTTTCTTCCAAATAGGGCAGCTACTATAAATAGAATATAATAATTCCAGGAAAGTGCATGCAAGTCTATGGACAAGCATGCTCTTATGTTGTAGTTAAACATAAGCATTTTTTTTCTCTAGAATACAGTCTCTGAGATTAATGGAATGTTAATAAAAAGGAGAAAAGAAATTAATTTTTTTGGGGGGGATGTTCCAAAAACGTGTTATCCAAATGGATTTACACGTAAGGAATAATTTAGTGGAAAAGAGTGTAATGAGTATGCCAAAATTGTAATGGTTGGCATGTATAGTAACATATCAGAGTGAAGATTAGTCAAGATAGACAATTGATCCATTACCTTTTGTTTTTTTCTTTCCTGCCGCCAAATCTTACTTCTTCGCGCAGTAAAGAGAAATGTGGCTCATGTGTAGCTAAACCAAGCATCATCTGAAATAAAAACAATGATTCCTAGCAATACAAATTATAGGACTATTAAGAATAAATAGCAACATTAACTTGGAGACCTGGTCTTGTATTGACAATTCCCTTTATACCAAGCAATATTCAATTTAGAAAAAAAAAAACTCCACCATATTTAGCATACCAATGATTTGGAGGGTTGAAGTGATACTAATTCACAAAAGATGTGATGGAAGAATACAACAGAGATACTGTTACTTATAATATAATAAACATATAGTTGTAAACAATATTTATAATTTTGTAATAACATGTCTTATTTTTATGATACTAGAGAAATGCTGTTAACATCAGAAAGATCAGTTGAGAAATTATTGTAATTTCTTTGCAGAAACATTTCCCAGGACTGGTTCAAGTATTAATAACATCAAAATAATATCCAAAGGAAAATAAATGTTAGGTTTAATATTCTACCTCAAAATGAGTTGCCTCCCTTTACATAACAACTGTCCTGAAAAGGCAGCGGATCTGAACTTTGTTACAAAATTATCATACTTTTTCTAGTAATGCAAACTATACTTTGCAAAACAAAATGGATACTGCCATAACCATGAAAAGCTTGAAATCCCTGCAAGCCAAAAACGTAATCTTCACTTTTCCTAAATTTATTGGGGAAGGGGTTAACTGCAATCTGTCTCTAAGTTGCCGCAGTTAGTTTCCATATGCTAAAATATGAAATCTAACACTTCATATCTTGGCAACATATGCTGAAAATTTTTGTAAAGTTTTTAGTAAAAAAGGAATTAACAATATATGCATATGAAATGGACAGATCTGATTATGTAACATTTCATAGAAAATGAAGGGTGAAGTAAAATTTTGAAGGCAAAGTATTTAAGTCTGAAAAAAGTGCACAGACAATACTTATATGACCTAATTTTTAAAGTATATCTGTACACCTGTTTAATGTTCTTTTGGTCTTTTGGTGTCTGTGATTTGCCTGAATATGTATTAAGAACTGTCAATGCATCAATCATATTGCAAGCCATTTGTTATAGACCTTGAAATAGAAAATGATCAAACCTGCATTTTGTTTGTATTACATCAGAGTTCCATTTTTATTCTGTCTGCATTCCATTCATATTTCATCAATCATCTTGTTTTCATTTATAGCATCAGAAATGCATGTAGTTATTAATTTCATCCATACTATCTTTTAAAGCAATTGCCAAAGACTGGTTTCCTCTTTTCAGAATGATACTGAAATGCAATTACCAGAGTCTGGTTCCCTGTTTTTGGACTGCAACTGAAATACATTTACCAAAGTCTGGTTCCATGTTTTTTTACTGCAACTGAAATGCATATACCCAAGTCTGGTTCCATGACTTTTTAGCTTCTTAATGGAACTTTCTAACTATAACATGTCTTATTAAAAGTGTACTTTATAAAAAATGAAAATGTATTTAAAAAAACCCCAAAAGACAGTATCAAATTTATGATAAAAAAAATCACAACTATAATAACTGTAAAAATATAGTTGTAAACCAGTCATTTCCAAAACTTTTTCTTGGATATCCTCAGCACCCCTTACCCCGTAAAAAGCATTTTTCAGCATTAGCATTCCCTCTCTGCAATCTCACTGCTACCCAGGTGGTGGTACCACCCATTTTAAGAACCACTCTAGTAAAGTGTCAGAAATTTATTTTGTTTTGTTCAAAAAAAATTATACTGGTAATGATGTTATCACATTAATTGTACTTATCTGTTTGATTTGACAACAATACTAAAGCTTGTAATGGGTACAAATATTTTCTGTGTCCAAAATCTGATAACGGATTATCATACAAAAGCTTTTGATGATAGAAATTTAACAGAAGCTATTAAATAATCAAATCAATTTGTAATTTCCACTCAACAAATGAAATACATTTGTATTTCTTTTCATTTCTGTTATCATTCATCAATCAACATTTCCTTATTTGCATTGTTATTGTCTTTCTTTCAAAAGCATTAATCATTTCTCTTGTGTTAATTCTTCAATACATTTTGTCTGCATTAATTCTGCAATCTAACTACATTAATTTGTATTACATTTACATTTCACAGGAAAATGACTTGTTTCAGTGTCAACGCATACTCACTCCAGTTATCCTTGCTTGAGTTAATGCTGATGGGACATAGCCACAAAGGATGTGTTCAGTGTATTAAACAAACCAAATCATATTGCTCTTATATTGCCATTTACTGCCAAGTTCAGCAAAAACAAAGTAGTGATTCTGCAGTGCAATTAACCAGAAAATATTTGCAACTAATGTGTAGATTAAGCAGTCAAAAGATTTCCAAGCCCTACAGTCAACAGGTTAAATATGCCTTTCCAAGCCCTACAGTCAACAGGTTAAATATGCCTTACCAAGCCCTACAGTAAAGAAGTTAAATATGCCTTTCCAAGCCCTACAGGTTAAATATGCCTTTCCAAGCCCAACAGGTTAAATATGCCTTTCCAAGCCCTACAGGTTAAATATGCCTTACCAAGCCCTACAGTAAAGAGGTTAAAAATGCCTTTCCAAGCCCTACAGGTTAAATATGCCTTTCCAAGCCCTACAGGTTAAATATGCCTTTCCAAGCACTACAGTCAACAGGTTAAATATGCCTTTCCAAGCCCTACAGTCAACAGGTTAAACATGCCTTTCCAAGCCCTACAGTCAACAGGTTAAATATGCCTTACCAAGCCCTACAGGTAAAATATGCCTTACCAAGCCCTACAGTCAACAGGTTAAATATGCCTTTCCATGCCCTACAGTCAACAGGTTAAATATGCCTTTCCAAGCCCTACAGTCAACAGGTTAAATATGCCTTACCAAGCCCTACAGTAAAGAGGTTAAAAATGCCTTTCCAAGCCCTACAGGTTAAATATGCCTTTCCAAGCCCTACAGGTTAAATATGCCTTTCCAAGCCCTACAGTCAACAGGTTAAATATGCCTTTCCAAGCCCTACAGTCAATAGGTTAAATATGCCTTACCAAGCCCTACAGTCAACAGGTTAAATATGCCTTTCCAAGCCCTTCAGTCAATAGGTTAAATATGCCTTACCAAGCCCTACAGGTTAAATATGCCTTACCAAGCCCTACAGTCAACAGGTTAAATATGCCTTTCCAAGCCCTACAGTCTACAGGTTAAATATGCCTTTCCAAGCCCTACAGTCAACAGGTTAAATATGCCTTTCCAAGCCCTACAGTCAATAGGTTAAATATGCCTTACCAAGCCCTACAGGTAAAATATGCCTTACCAAGCCCTACAGTCAACAGGTTAAATATGCCTTTCCAAGCCCTACAGTCAACAGGTTAAATATGTCTTTCCAAGCCCTACAGGTTAAATATGCCTTTCCAAGCCCTACAGGTTAAATATGCCTTACCAAGCCCTACAGTCAACAGGTTAAATATGCCTTACCAAGCCCTACAGTCATTATGTTAAATATGCCTTACCAAGCCCTACAGGTTAAATATGCCTTTCCAAGCCCTACAGTCAACAGGTTAAATATACCTTTCTAAGCCCTACAGTCAATAGGTTAAATATGCCTTTCCAAGCCCTACAGGTTAAATATGCCTTTCCAAGCCCTACAGGTTAAATATGCCTTTCCAAGCCCTACAGGTTAAATATGCCTTACCAAGCCTTACAGTCAACAGGTTAAATATGCCTTTCCAAGCCCTACAGTCAACAGGTTAAATATGCCTTACCAAGCCCTACAGTCATTAGGTTAAATATGCCTTACCAAGCCCTACAGGTTAAATATGCCTTTCCAAGCCCTACAGTCAACAGGTTAAATATGCCTTACCAAGCCCTACAGGTTAAATATGCTTTTCCAAGCCCTACAGGTTAAATATGCCTTTCCAAGCCCTAAAGGTTAAATATGCCTTACCAAGCCCTACAGTCAACAGGTTAAATATGCCTTTCCAAGCCCTACAGTCAACAGGTTAAATATGCCTTACCAAGCCCTACAGTCAACAGGTTAAATATGCCTTACCAAGCCCTACAGGTTAAATATGCCTTTCCAAGCCCTACAGTCAACAGGTTATATATGCCTTACCAAGCCCTACAGTCAACAGGTTAAATATGCCTTACCAAGCCCTACAGTCAACAGGTTAAATATGCCTTTCCAAGCCCTACAGTCAACAGGTTAAATATGCCTTTCCAAGCCCTACAGGTTAAATATGCCTTTCCAAGCCCTACAGGTTAAATATGCCTTTCCAAGCCCTACAGTCAACAGGTTAAATATGCCTTACCAAGCCCTACAGTCAACAGGTTAAATATGCCTTACCAAGCCCTACAGTCAACAGGTTAAATATGCCTTTCCAAGCCCTACAGTCAACAGGTTAAATATGCCTTACCAAGCCCTACTGTCAACAGGTTAAATATGCCTTACCAAGCCCTACAGTCAAGAGGTTAAATATGCCTTACCAAGCCCACAGTCAACAGGTTAAATATGCCTTTCCAAGCCCTACAGTCAACAGGTTAAATATGCCTTACCAAGCCCTACAGTCAACAGGTTAAATATGCCTTACCAAGCCCTACAGTCAACAGGTTAAATATGCCTTTCCAAGCCCTACAGTCAACAGGTTAAATATGCCTTACCAAGTCTGCATCTAGACCATACAGACAGTGCCGGGTGTTAGGATCATAACCTGGCTTGCACCTTTCTGATCGAATGAAGTCCATGATTTTGTGTTCTCCTTCCCCTGGGGTCTGAAAAAAGATGAATCTTTTGCTGAGGAAATCATCTTTTTTTAATTGCAGAGTAATTCACCACCATAAACATATCATTGCTAATTGTAGGAATACTACAGAATTATCGTAAGTGCCAATTATGATGAAATCTGTCCTTCATACATGCCTGAAGTAAAATGACTTTTCTATACTAGTCATTTATATCCATGAACTAAAGTAACAATGCGACTACTATTGTGCAAAAGAAAAAGAAAAAAACTCCAAAAACAACAATGAAACAAAAGTCACAAGAGAGGATAGATGCCCTACTAGGGACTGACGCCGAATCTTGAAACCATCTATGAAATTCTTTAGCAAAAACATGATTTTTAAATTAACAGCTCTGGTAAGCATATTGGAATGCAGCTTGGCACCACTGGATAAAGGAGACAATTTTGGAAGTCTTTTGGGAAAAACGCCATGTTATAATGATCATCTGCTCAGTGGGAATAGAGGCAAGAAGATTTTTATACAGTCATCATGATAGCCATTGCTGGCACCACTTTTATTTAAGACCAGCTAACTATCATAAGAAATATACTGGTGATGTAGTCATCCTTCTGGAGAGCTAAAACCACAAAATTATCAAAATATTGCTTTCCATTCATGAATTACAAAGACTTACAATATAGCTGCTGCAGTGGCCATACTGGACATCAGATCAGTACCATTTTCATTAAATAGCAACTAGAAAACCTCACAAGTCTTCCTTTAGTGATATAAATATCTATTCTGGAAGTGTAGTCATAACAAGATTTTGGAAATTGTTGCTTTTGTATCCATGCTTGCACCATTTTCATTTAGGATCAACTAGACATCATTAGAAGTCTTCTAGTAACTCCCTATGTTGACATGACTCAGGAGGAGTAGTGATAAGGTTTTCAATATGGCAGCCAGGTGGCCATACTGGATGTCATATATTTTCATTTAGGATGACTTGGATATCTTAAGAAGTATTTCAGTGAAAACCTGAAGTTATTATGGTCATCCATTCAGGAGAAATATTGATAATATTTAAAAGATGGCTGCTGTTGTGGTTATACTGGACATCTCACCATTTACATTTAGGACCAGTATGAGCATGCGTGCGTGTTATGTTCGTGTGTGAAGTTTCAATGCAGTTCATCAAGTAGTTTAGGAGAAATAGAGATAACAATCTGCGCTAACAGACTGACTGATGACAGATGACAGATGGACAATGGATTTGGACATAAGAGCATCACATAATCACATAAGCTTTTCAGATCTATCACAATGAGAGGTAAAACAAAGCAGATAAATCATGCCAACAATATATAATTTTAAATACTTAACTGGAATGGGTAACATTTCATTCTGTCAAAATTATTTTGGTGTAATATGTTCTCACAAAGAAAGGATTGGATGAAAATAAAAGAAAATAAAAAGACTCATTTTTTTGCAAAAAGAGTGGTAATAAAAGTAATTCACCCTGAAATATACAAAGGTGATGTTACATACCATCACAATGGTAATGAAATCAGTCCACTCTACAGTGAAATATATAGGCATGTTATGAATTGTGCAATGTACATCAAAATGTGATAATTTGTCAACAACTTGCAGAATGAGTGTACTCACCAATCCTATTTTTCAAAAGGGACTATATCATAATAAATTTTGTAATTAGCAGAATTTACATTGGTTATAGGCACATTCATCTGTAATATAGATTCATATACTGAAATCAAGCTAAGATTCTCATTTGCCCTTGTTAAACATACAAATAGCCCAACTATATGTGTTATCTATTCTTTGCCAAGTGTTGTGTTGCTATAGCAACATGTACCTGATGACCTGAAAGGTAGACTCTGACTCCTTGCCAGAGTGGGTCAGTTGAGACTTTCTTCACAACAAAGTACTTCAATTGTTCCTGAAGATCTGCCATAAACTTTGTACCTATAGAAACAAAAGAGACATCATCACAGTCTATCCCCCTGAAGTGTAAAATTGAGGGTTAAATACCTCTTGGTGTCAGGACTGGAAGTCAAATAAAAAACATGGGAGTAAAAAATGTACTGACAAATTTTCATCTGACCCATACTTTTTCGGCTTGAAATAGGATATTGCAACTTGCACAACATGCTTTCTCTCTCTAAAAATACAAATAAACCAACATGCACAATTAACATACAAATGCATTGTTCATTCATAGGATAATTTTATTAGTTCATTTTCCTTTAAATTTAAAAACGTACCTTTAATAGTCTCCTTAGAATCTCTTTGTAGCAATATTATAGACCAATACATTATGTATAAGCCAGTACAAAAAGCCAAATTAATCTTTCTAACCAAATGACAATTACTTTACTGCCTGTCATAAAATGTATACTATCAACGATTTTATTGTACTTCATTCCAAAAATCAAAGAGGCTAATGATTCATCTTCTCCTTAATAAGTTGCACTCAAATTTTTTGATCTTGTTTTTGTTGCAGTAAAGATAAAAACCAACAAAATCTGCAATGACTCCTGATTTTGTAATCCAAATAATGGATTTGTCTTTGTAAGTTTACTGATTTATTTGCTGTAAAAGAATGTTATGGGTGATAATGGTTATTTTAAAGATATTTTTTGGAGAACAAGGGCAGATTTTTTGAAATTCTAAAACCCTGTCACTAAAGGATTATTCATTTTTGCAGTCTTCACAATCTTGTAATCAGAATTCACACCAGTAATCCCAAATGGACATGACATATTTCAGTCATGGGAATTATTTTCACCATTTTTCATTAAATTTAGATCCACACTTAATCTTTTGTGTTCTGCTTCTTTCAGTTTTGTGGCTAATGTTTCTTAGTGCAGTTTTAATCTGGAGATCACTTTCTAGTGCAACAAGCATTGAGGTTAAATATCTGGACAACATCTTGCTGAGCTTGATGGAAATCCTGAGTTCTAGCGAGATATGGAGAAACTACTCATAACATTTTCTGTGCTAGTCTGGTTCTCTATATCGTATGCTCCCTATAGAGGAGTGCCATGCAGGTAGCATATGAAACAAGGAACCAGACTATGCCTATGTGTGAAGCATACAAGATGCTGTACATCTAAAGTATTAAACATATCCTGATTGCATTTTGCAAATCCTTTGCATCACAAAAATACATGGCAACCAAGAATTTGCATAAATTTTCTCCAGCATGTGTCCTTGACGCACAAATGTGCATAAAGGGAAACATTGTCATAAGAACCAGAATATCAAGATGGAATTCTATCACTTGTTTGCAAAGTTCTGAAAGGATCTGAAGTCATGTAACCATAGACAGTAAAATCTCTACAGCATTTCTGTGACTGTTGCTTGTATCCCACTTCAGCAGCCACATCAATTCCTTGTCCTCTGTAATAATCACTTATACTAATACACAACTATAACTCATGCTACCAATGTTCATTATTGTCTATAAAAACCTATCATTCAACTGGAGTGAAGAAATGGTCAGTAAAATCAATACCTGTAGTAACAACCCATATTATTATGGTTCCATTTGGAAACACAGAAAAAATATCAAACCAAACAGCTCTAATCCAACAGATGAATGCCATCGTAAATGTTTATATGCGTTGACATATATTTCTTGTGTGCATATTACAGACAGTTCCATCTGTGATTAAAAAAAATACATCTAGACTACCATTTTCTATTCAACTTTTTATTACCAATTTCATGTCTGCACTAAATCTGGAAGGCAAGAGAAGAAATAGCAGAATTTTCTCATACAAGGGAATTATTATCTAGAACAAATCCATGTGCAGAACCAGTGACAACTAAGAACCAAATCCTTCACTACAGTAATCCCTGCAGATGCAAAACGACTGCATAGCCAAGACACTCACTTCTGTCAGTGAAAATTAAATTTGTGACAACACCAACTCCACTTCTACAAATTAAAAAGGTATTCAATTAATGATTACATATATCAGAATAAAAAGAGACATATCAAACATGTTTCAAATGAATGACTTAGGAATTTTACAGGTCATTTCATGACCATTTTTGTGCACATTTTCTGTTTTTTTTTTAGCTCCTCCTTGGAGTGAGTTTGGATGCCAATACTTCTAGTGCATTACAAAGTGGATAAGCTACAGTAAGTTCTGAATGGTGGTTATTGTTTTTCTCTGGCTTTAAGAAACAATTACCACTCAAACTAAATGTAACATTTTACAATGTGTGTGTGTGACACAGGAAGTGAAGCCCACCTATTCAGTTCAAGTAGACATGATGTGAATGTCTTCTTTATATTGATATATGTTATCAGTGGCTGAGCACGCGTATCAGACAAAATAATTGCATGGAATTGACTGGGGGTGGGTGGGGAAGGGGCGTGGCAGATTTCAAGTCATGGCAGTTGGTCACCTTGTTTATGATAATTTATAGAAAAATCACAATCAGAAATTCTGTACATTGCAAGCATTAATATAGCTAGTCTAAACAACAACATATGGCCATGTAAAGAAACTTGGGTTTTTTCAAAATCATATAAATAACCCTCACTTTCCTCATATCACTGTGGGTATAATTGGTGTTCCTGTACTCATATTATTACAGTGGATTCCACTCTTGTAAGGCCTCTTTGGCAATGAAAATGTGGCAGACAGGGACCATGCTAGACTCTAATATGTGGACAAAATGAATTCTCCCTTCAGCCAGAATAGGTAAATGTTGGCCAAAACAGTGAGAAGGGAGTTTAAACAGTTCAAAACTTATAATTTTTAAAGAAGCCACATTTGGTCTTACAAGAGTTGAAGATGACCGAATCAATATTCACAAAATATTAAAGCATTTTTTTTTGTGCTTAACCAGTTGTATTGTATAACAGTTACAGTCACCTTAAAAATGGATCATTGCCAAGGATTAGCTACCAGTTCCAGTGTACAACTCATCTTTGCATATGTAAATTGGGTAATATAATGGAAATAATGATTAAGCATATTAGTTATACACTGGGATGCTGAAAATGAGTACTAACTCATTTCCAATTGAGCTACAAACATTCCTTTAGGATTTTTTAACCATTGATCATGTGTGAATATTTTGCCAGAATTCGGTCAGTAGCAATTTCTGGCACATATGATCATCAAACCACCACCAAAAAAGGTTTATCTTTGCACCTATCTCAATGGACAGAAAACTGACACAAAAGTTAAGTTTTACACTGATAATTAATACAGTGAACTGATACAAAATGGGAGTCAAGATGGTATGAAATCAAGGTACAATTAAGTAATTTTGCTTTTGGGTATGTTATCGTGAGACCTCACACTCAAAGGTGACAATTTGAACTAAACACATATGGACTCTGATGCATAAAAGGGTGGCCTCTACTGAGATAGGGGGACCATCATAGTTTACTTCTTGAATGAAAGAAATTACTTGTTTACTTGTTTCAGGATGAGCTGTCTTTAACCTGAGAAATCTGGATTAAAAATGAAACTGCAAAGCAACAAACCTGGAGTAATACAATTGGAGTCAAATCTTTTTTCTGTAGGGAGCACTTCCCCTTTCTCTCGTGCTTTTTTCTCTAATTCTTCTGCTTCTCTAGCAGATCTGAAACATTCATCAACAAAATGAAATTATTAAAGTGTTATTTTGTATGTAATTGGGATTTTTAACATAGCCTGAACAATTTTTGTAATATCGCTATAATGTCTTAGTGTGACGTTTATAGTGTTATCTAGCACTGGGGCATCATGTCCCATTCAGTCACATTATACAGACACAATGCCAACCAGTCCTAACACTAACATCTTAATGCTGAGCACCTAGTGAAGCTGCTGCTACTACCATTGCTATAAGTCTTCTGCTGGGGCTTGAAATCATGACCTCCATGTCCAAGGTGGACACTAACAACTTACGCCACAGAAGCAGTCTAAATTATTAGTAAAGACACAAAATTTATACAAATGCAGTAAATGATCAAACGGAGCCTCTGTAATCCCAGGTTCCATTCCACATGTCTGAGATGCAATGGTATTGGATATACTTACTGACAAGTAGGACACAAATATAAACTGCACAGATTCTGATGAACCCTAACATAATGTGCTGACAGTTCTGGGTCTATGCAGTTTGTATGAACTAATCAGCTGAACAAAAAATATAGACCTTGATCTCTTGTCACAATGTCTGATGATAGAACAGGGTTTATGTTATTTTGCAGTTGGATCAAATTCTCACATCTGCATTTATCATATCAGGGCTTCTATATTACAGTGGTTCAAGCCTTGGGACTGATCTCTTCTGGCCGCTGACCTGTCATATATTATCAATACTAACCTGCTGGACCTCTGACATCTTGTAACTGTTCCTATTAACTCAATGCAATCTGCTGCCTAATTCTGTAACTTTATTTTTCTTCTGCGTTGTTTAAATTCTTTACACTAAATCTACCCGATCAATGCCTGGATTATGCAGTACAGGGCAGTGTATGATTCTAATGATCTGGGACCAGCAAATCAAAAATTTTCAAACAGAGTATGTGGTAACCTATTCAAAGCTAACATTTTTCTTATCCATTCTTTTCCAATTCAAGAACCACAATTAAATCATCTTCTGACCTGTCAAGACCACATATCTGTTTGCAGAAACAGCTGTACAACCAATTTTAACTAAGTCTAAATTTACACTAGATATGTATTTTTACTTTCTCAAATCTCTAAACCTCTTTTTTCATCCCTCTAACCCTCTGCTATGCTTCCGAGCCTTTTAATGTGCACATATTACATATGATATTGGTTGAATAGGTGCAATGTTCCCACTACTTATTTTGAATAGAGGATTTCTGTAACCACTAAGACGATGACTCGGAATATACTGTGAATAAAAAAAACCAGTATCTATGCACTAGAGCATTAAAACAAAATAAACGACTAAGTAAATCAGTAAAAATTGAAAAATTTCACAACTTATTTGTATTCAGTATTTTAGAAAAGTATCAGAAAAATTGTATGCATGATCCACATTTAATAAAGTCTTGTTATCATTGAGGAAAAAAATGTAGAAATTGAGAAACACCAATAACTGATGGAAATACAGTGCTTCAACTTAATTTCATGCATGCACCAGACTTCAACTACAAGTGAGCCATATGAATTATCAAGTAAGCCGTATGAATCAGGTTAATGTATTGTACATGCCAAAGACTACTGATGCAGCATTCAACTACATTTCTGCATGAATGGGAACACCACGCAGGTTCCATGAATGGGAGCACTGTACAGTTTCCATGAATGGGAACACTGCAATTTCCATGAATGTGAGCACTGTGCTAGTTCCTTGAATGGGAGTACCATGCGGGTTCCAACAAACAACTAGAGGCCCATGAGAGCCGGCTCAAATGGTTTAATAAAAAGTTTTTACTAAGCATGCATACAGTATTAAAAGAACCAACTTAAACTATCTTCCAAACTTTATTATATCATGTCAACTTCACCTCTTTTACCATATCCTGATAAAAATTCTCTTCAAAAATAAAGGCATAATTAACATGAATACTTTCTTGCTCATAATTTAAGTCATTCTAAATATTTATGATATAATCCTATCTACCACATTCAGGTACTGCAGATATCTTTATCTTTGTCAAATTTATACAAGAAATTCAAACACATTGTTATCGCTGGCACTTACATCATGTATGTATATCATTTCTGAAATAAATATTCACTTCTATGCTTTTAGTTATCTACAATTTCCTCATCTGAAAGAATAACATGTCCACTGTTCACTCGTCTGCATGGTATTTTCCTAAAGTCAAATCCCAAAAACAGAGAGAGAGAGAGAAAGAGTGAGAGAGAGGGGGATTCTATTCAATTTAAATGCTTTTGCAAGTTTTAGTCACTGAAAGCATTCCTTAGTTCAATTTTTATATAGCATTTATATGTACTGCATACTTCAATTATTTAAATACCCCGAGTTTCATTCATGTATCGATACTTTACAATACAATTGTCAGTCTCTTATTTCCATTTCTTATACAAAAACTATGATGAGAATATTATTTGAAGCAAGTTTTGACAACAAGGAATTAAATATTTTCATTTTAACTTGTTATCAGTTAAATTTTAATCATAGAGGGCCCTGAGTGGCCAAGTGGTCTAAAGTGCTCTCCATTACGATCACTGCCATCTCACCTCTGCATGGATTCGAGTCTAAGATTCGGCTAATGTGGATAAGTGAGAAAGCTTGCAAGTAGCTTCTCGTGGGTCGGTGGTTCTTTCAACAGATTTCCTGGTTTCTTCCTCCACCATTAATACTGGCCACCATGTATAGCATATCGTGTGCTGAAAAATGGTGTTAAACCCCACAACAACAACATTTTAAACATAATATAAGACAACATGATATGCTTGCTTGTGCATCATGTTGGCCAATGAAACCTTGTTCTCAAAAGTTGCCTTGTCAAAAATTGGCTTGCTGTATGTCACTGATTTCAAGGTGACTTGGTGATAACTGTCAATAACATAACTAGCAAGACTTCTATTAATGGTATATTTAAAAATTAAGGTCATGATTTCTAATCATTAGCCATAAACCATAAATTGTTTTTCTAACAATCCTTGTATCAGGGTTTTCAATAGACACATACTCTAAGGTTCTGATTCCTGGAATTTACATTTGAACAATTTCTGGCAACCTGTGTTGTTTTATGACCCAAGTTGATTTGGGCAAAAGCATCAGACAATTACCGCTCTTCCATAATTTCCTACTCAGCATATACAGTCCAAAGTAAATTGACTATATGCCAGTGACTGACATTTGATAGACTACTGTTTCTACCTTTATCAGCCAATTATTGTACCTTAATGAATCATAATAACTAGGCAGAGCTCACATGTCAGTGAAGTCATGCTTAGGTAAGTATAAATAAATCAAATTTATATTGTTTTGAGATTATCTTTAACATTTATGAAAGAAGAAGAGAATCAATTCTGATTGAACTCATTGTCAGATCTGGTTATTTCTTTGATTCACCATCAGTATCCATGTGATTCTACTGTCAGGACGACAAAAATACAATTTTAAAAGCAGTCTACTGCTTTTTAAAAATAAAAGACTTTTAATGCTGGAAATATTATTATTATTATTATTATTATTATTATTATTATTATTATTATTATTATTATTATTATTATTATTATTAATTTTATTAATATGGGACCAAACAATTTGTATATTTGTGTGTATTATATCCACATATTGCAGAAACCATTGTGAACTGGTCTACTGGGGATCAGAATTCTTGCACTGGTGCAATAATATGTGGCTGAGATTTATGTACCAAGCAATGATTTCAATAAAAACACCTGAATAAACATTTTTTTTTCTGTTCCATTGTTTGTTATATTGTTATTCAAGAGTTCATGTGTACACAACAGGTTGTTAATTGACTACCTTACTGTTGTAATGGGGGGGTTTTACACCAAGTGTGGGGTGTTTTTATAAGGGTATTGTAAGTAATGAAGGTATCACAGATTTTTAATAAATATTTGCTGACCTTTGGTGGAGGTGATAAAAATGAGAGATTGACCAAACAATGATTTCAACAGAAACACCTGAATAAACATTTTTATTCTGTTTCATTGTTATATTGTTGTTCAAGATTTCTCTCTGACAAAAGTTTTATTGGCAGCTGATACCATATGATTTCTCCCAATGACATGGCATGCTGACAAAGAAACCCACTGATTAATAAATGTGAAACTTGGGATTAGGTCTTACATCTAAACTCAGAAACTTTCTCCTCATGCTATCCTTATACAAGAGGAGTATTGGTGGTAAGTCAGCAACCTTAAAAACTTGGCCATGGAAAAACTGAAGTCTGAGCTTTCTTTTTGAGTGCAGTTATTTTTTCACAGCCATGTTCTAATAACACAGGAAGATACTATCCATTCAAACATGGGGAAATTGGACCAGAAAACTAATGATAGCACATCAAGTTTGTAAATGCTCAAAACTGTCAACAGTGGTCTCCAGTCAGTGATCTTGTGAAGGAAAAAAAGGCTTGTGAATTATAGAATAAAATCTTTACAGTAAGCAATGAGATATATGCCTCCTTCTTTTGATTAAACTGGTAATACACTGAATCATATTAATTGATCACAAAGAAGTGCATTTTCTTCTCTGATCTGACAGTGATCATTCATACTTTCAGACTCCAAAAGAAATAGAAATGTTGAGTAACAATTCTAAGGAGAAGGAGAATAAATCTATGAAAGTCTTTACCATCAGTTTGCTGAATGAATAATGGACAATTCCAGCTACAATATCATGGCTCAAAGTCAAATAACTCTTTGAGATTTCCATTTGAGATTTTCATTATGACTCTCAGTTTTGTGTCAAGAGTCAAATGTCTCCAGAGTTTTGAAACCTATTGAAAACCCTGAGTATGCAGTCTATTCTCCAGCTATAAATTCAATTCTTTCTTTAATCTATATGTAGTAGGATATCTATCTTTTTTAATTTTAAATTATTGACAAATACATGTAAAATAAAAAAAACAGAGCTGTTCATTTGTAAAATAAATATACAAATTTCAAGAATACATCCCATAGTTTATTTTCTTAAAAAATGTTTATTGTTATATAATACTATCAGGTTTGAATTCTGATTTTTTTTGCTCAAATTATGAACAAGAAAGCAACAATAAGCATACTATAGTTCAAAGATTTTATCTTGTTCTCATTTTCACAAAATTAAGTATATTCAAGGACAACATTAATGTTTACTTGAATTTACTTGTCCAGTAATGAGTAAGACCCATGACTTTAATATGGTGATCTTGTCTAGTATTGAGTGAGATCCATGCATATTCAAGTAAATTCAAGGATATGAGATGGAATTTCAAAACCCCAAAACACTCAAGGTGCATACAAACCCAACACAGCCAATCAGACGCAAAATCACCTCTAATATGAACATGTCTCACTCATAACAAATTAACCCAACATTATTATGATATTAGCACCTCTTATTTACCAATTTGATTTATAACTGGATCAGAAATACCACCTCTTGAGTGGCAAGAAGCTTGGTCAATCAGATGCAAGAACACCTACCTCATTCATATGTATGGATCACACACATAACTGACCTTCTGATGATTTAAGTCCAAGTTCAATCAACACTGGATTAGAAACAGTCTCTTCATTGGCTACAAGATCAGCCAATCAGATGTGAGATTGCCTCATGAATATGTATAGATCACTCACATAACTGACCTTACAATTTAAGTCCATTTACCAAGCTGAATTAACATTGAATTAGAAACAGTTTTCATTAGTAACAAGCTCAGCCAAGCAGATACAAGATCACCTCATTAATATGCACAAATCTCACTCATTATTAAATAACAGCTTTTATTATATAAACCTATACCCAAAGTTTGATCAAAATTGGATCACATATATGGTATGGTAATAACCTATGTAAATCTGATGTAAGATCACCATGTTAATATGTACTGACTCACTCATCATTGGACAAGATAATGATGTAAATATGATAATAATGTAAATATGCATTGATCTCACTCATTAGTGGACAATACAATGATGTTAATATGCACAGATCTTACTCATTAGTGGACAAGATCATGATGCTAATATGCATTGATCTCACTCATTAGTGGACAAGAACATAATATTAATATGCACAGATCTCATTAGTAGACAAGATCATGATGTTAATATGTACTGATCTCACTCATCATTGGACAAGATCATGATGTTAATATGTACTGATCTCACTCATCATTGGACAAGATCATGATATTAATATGTATGGATCTCGAACTCAATACTAGAAAAGATCACCATGTTAATATACATGGGTCTTACTGGACAACATCATAATGTCAAAATTCATTTGTCTCATGCATTATTGGATGAGATCATGATGTTAATATGCATGGATCTCTCTCATAATAAATATCATTTGAGATCTTGATGGCACTGATCCATATTCAAAGTCAGATCAAAATCAGATCTGAAATATAGCTTTCCGAGTTGCAACAAACTCAGCCAATCAGATGCATGATCACCAGATTAAAATGCATCTCAAACTTTACTGAGATCTTGATGATATAACCCTTACATGAAGATCTGCAAAACTGGACGAGAAAAATAACCTCCAGAGTCGTAACAAGCAATTATTGATGGATGCATCATAACATAGGCAGGGCCATGCCATACACTCACTTGACTGTCAACCTCTTAAGCAAAATGTAAAGGATTTAAGGATCGAAAATAGGAGCGATCTATTTCTTTTTATTGCTGTGGTAGGGTGATGTTACAGCCTTTTCACTATCTTTAGAAGAAGTCAGCTTAAATCCACTAGTACAAATGGGGTCAATGCAAAATTGTAGCAAAATTATTTGTGCTGTAAGGGCTGACTACAATTTTAGATCTGTAAAAAAGAAATATGGCTAATGAGATGGCTGAGGGAATTAAACTTCAGTGGTCATCAGGCAAGGTTTACTGGGTAAGTTCGAAAATTTTTTGCACTGAAACATGTTAACCTTCTGTTTTAAAACATGACAACTTTTTTTGCATGAAGACAACTTTTGGTCTATTCCTATCAAGCAGAATATGGACCACCATACCTGAATCGCCTTCCTCTCTGCTGGTTCATCTTTGCTCTTGGTGCTACCCCATCAACCGCCATGAAGAAAACCTTTCTGGGTTTGATCATCCGGAACAGGAACTGGTAAAAATATTAGCAAAGAAATTAAATGAATTTGCATTACATTTTCAACATTGATTTCCATAAGCTTTATCAAGACACAGCTTTGATTTCCAAGCAACTTTTTACCATCACATGGAGTTCTTTTATTCACTGATGATTTGGAATATGTGCTAATTCATTTTGGAGGCAATTATCCTTTTGAAGCATTTCCTTATAAAAAAAGTTATGAAAGGCAGCGATCATCCCTTTTTTAATTAAACCTTACTGGTCTTGGCAGAAAATACAACAGTGTAGTAATGAGCACAAAACTCACTTCCATATGGCTTTTAGTAGTCCATATTGTAAACCTTCATTATCATGCAGGAAAAAATATTGACTAGTGATCTTTGCAACAAAATGGTGGCCTCTGTGATAGCACATAAGATATTAAACAATAACAAAAAAAAATTCTTTTATATATAATAGAAAAGGTATCATAGTGTGTTAATAAAACCAATGGTTAATTTTGTTTCTCTTTGCTTTAAAGAAATCATTTTTCTTAAAATCTGCTTCAGAAACTATAATCATTGTACACCCCATGATGCCAGATTTAACTGGAGTAGACATCAAGCAACCTTTGAGTGACAGCTAGTAAGACCTTACAAAAAGATAGTTCAATCAGCAGTAATTACCTTCAGTTGCATCTATAGCACATTTCATGCATCAGTAATCACCTTGATCTGTCTCATGAGCACAGTTCATGTATCAGTAATCACCTTGATCTGTCTCATGAGCACAGTTCATGTATCAGTAATCACCTTGATCTGTCTCATGAGCAGTTCATGCATCAGTAATCACCTTGATCTGTCTCTACAGCATAAGCATGCATTACTGTCATCTTATTCATGTACTCATTCACATATAATACAGTTAACCTGTTATCTGTCATCTTATTCATGTACTCCTTCAGCTACAATACAGTTAACCTGTCTTCTGTCATCTTATTCATGTACTCATTCACATACAATACAGTTAACCTGCTGTTTGTAACCTATGATAATATAGATGGCATAGTCATTTATATTGAGAGTTTACTGTTCCAGCAACATACTCATTCCTACTACAAACTACACAATGCCATAAAGGGCTGTATATAGCATGGAAAAGTATGGAATCAGCAATTAAATGAAGATTTTTAACGTATGTTAATAAAAAATAAAATACTGGTCACAGTGATTCTTTGGTTGTAAGGAGTGGTATAATAATGATGCACCCAATTATCAAGTTTCATGACTGTAATGCAATGTACACCCAAAATATTATTTATAAATACAAAATTTAAACATTCTCAAGAGGCAGGAACTAAAGGTCACAATAAAGGTGCAGCACTCATTAAAATGCTCCACCTCAACAAGTTTCATGATTCTAAGCATACTAATACAACATGTGCAAAATATCATGAAGCCATGAAATAAATCAAATAAATAACCAAAGACACAACCAGATTAATTGATGGTCATGATGTGCTTCCTTAGTGACAATGGTGAGGATTATAACCAATGAATATCATCAATCTTACAATTCCAACATACAGAGTATTTTGGAAATGAAAATTAAACAAACTTTGACCACACTGTAGTGTTAAATATGCATCATAATGACCAACTACTATACTTATGGTGAGCCACAGTAGCTCATTTCATAGTGTCAGACTTGTAGTGTAAGGGTCACAGGTTCAATGCCTGCCCAGGTCACATTGGGTTGACTGCCTGAGCATGTCCTTGGAAAAGACACACAGTTCACATTGCCTGTGGATAATATAGTCAAATAATAATGTGTACAAAAAATATAATAAAGAAGGATTTTTTTGGGACCGGAAGAATTTTCAGGACTGGACCAAAATGCCCGACATATGCAGGTTGTCAAAATAACCGAGGTCGAGATAAGTGGGTTTGACTGTGATGTGTACTATGGCTAGAATGCAGAGTATAAAATGTGCAGAACATATATCATTATAAAATGAACAACATCTCTCCTTTCTGGACTTCCCTATGGTCAAGCATGTTGCAAACCAAATCTGAGTTAGTCCCAGTCATCAGTCATGTGGATTTGTAAAGCCATGTTGATGGGACCAGACCTGGTTTTTTAGTGGCTTTAATAGCACTTTTGATGCAAAAACTTAACCTAAGCCAGTTAAATGTGTAATGAAGGTCACAATAACCTTTTTGCTGTAAAGATGTGACACTAAAAGTGATGCATACAATTGTTATTTTTGATGATTCTAGGATCAACAGACTTTGAGATATAAACTTAAACAGCATAACTGAACCAAATTCAATAAAGCATAAACTATGGGTTACAAGAACCCATTTTTATGATTCAGGTTAAATAGTTGTCAAGAAGCATCTCTTAGCAAATCTGATCCTAGATATAGCTGTATACATACAGGGGGAATAAACATATTTCACATTTTGTTAAATGGAAAAACTTAACTTATGCCAGTCAATGTGTAATGAAGGTCACAATGACCTTTAGCTGTAAAAAAATGTGGCACTAACAGTGATGCATACAATTGTTAAGTTTGATGATTCTAGGATCAACAGACTTTGAAATATAAGCTTAAACAACATAACTGAACCAAATTCAATAAAGCATGAAATATGGGTTACAAGAACCCATTTTATGAGGTCAGTGACCTACTTTTATAATCATCCTGCAGTATCAGAACTGCCACCTTGAGTGGAATGAAAATTAAAATGCCAAGATAATCAGGATTTGGAAGAAGAAAAAAAAACCCAACAAAACAAAACAGAATCAGTAATTGCAACCATATGTTTGCAAAAATTCCAAGTTTGAATATATTCCTCATAGAACTTCCGCATCACTTTTGCTCTCTTTGAAGGAGGCACAGCTATTGTAAATAAAAAAGGTATAAACCATAGCAATGTTTACCATCTTACGACAATAATAAAAACAAGGCAGCAAAATAGTGATTATGTGAGATTGATATAATGCCGATTGACTTAGAATAGTAAATATTTCCACTTCTGATTCACTTGTCCCTCTCTTTATCAATTCAATTATATTTTAATATCAGACTTAGCTATATTTTATATTCTGACATTTTTAACAATTCTGATTTTTGGTAAAATTTGGAAAATCTGAATATTAGGATTTGAAAAAATAATTGGGATGATCAAGAGAAAATTGGGCTAAGTGGTATCCCAGTAGTATGTGTCAATTTGCATCTCAGGAAGATTCATCATACTTGGTATGTGCGTATGTACAAAAACAAAACAAATCTACACGAATGGAAAAAGTTATCCCTCTTAGGCCCCTAACACAGAGTAAACATACTATAAAACCCACTGCCAACTGTTGCCTAGCATCTAGGAAGAAAAACAGTTACATTACTGTGACAATGTCCATATCTATATGCTTTTATATGTGCAGGTTCTGAGGGTATTACAAGTCCTCTCCTTCACTTCAAAAAAAGAATGAAATTAGAGAAACCAGAGAAGCATCAACATAATCAAGATGCCAATGCCAATATGATGTAACTGAATGGCCAAAATAGTAAATTGGGACTATAATTCCATATCAATGTAGAGGAAAAAAAAAATAAGACTTGATAAAGCTTCATACCAAATTTTGTTTCAGGCAAATAAATCCTTAAAAAGGAGTGGATATTGAGGGGCAGGTTCAAAATCAAAAAAGGGCCATAACTTCATAACATTTTATGCAAAAGAAAAAATGAAAACTAAACTTGACCTGGGCCTTAATGTAAAGTCTCATACCAAATATGATTTCAATATATGAAGTTCTTTAAATGTTCATGAACAGTAATAAACTAACAAACATAGTTTTCTAACAAACAGGGACCACATATCCATAAACTTTTGAGAGAAAAATTTGAAAATGAATTTGAACAAGGTATACTTAATGAAAGCCTCATATCAAATCCAGTTTTAGTCTACAAAGTCATTATGAGAAATATAGTTCATAACACCAACATTTTGCCAGAAAAAAGTGAAAATTTAAGTTTGACCTGGGTCTTTCTTACATAAATCTTTCTACAAAATTTGAATTATATCAATAAAATTGTTCAACAGTTATTGAAAAGAAGCAAAACTAAGTTCCAAATAAAACAAGGGCCATACACAATTTCCCTGGAAAAACTCTGAAAACTGAAACTGATCTAAGTGTTCCTAATGTACCTACCAAAATCTGTTTTCAATCTATGTCTATGAAATCCATCAAATGTTATTGTATACAAATGGTACCAAATGGCAAAGGTCTGAGTCAAAAAAGGGCCATAACTTTATACACTGCGGTTCTAAACTGGTGAAAATCAAACCTAAAAATTTTCTGAATATAAACCCTCACACCATATTAGATTTGAATCTGTTAGGTCCTTGGAAAATTACTGAAGAGAAATTAAATATACTTATAATACAAACCATGTACATGGGCAACAATGTACGCTGCATTCACAGATATGAAAATAATATCCTCAACATCAAAGATAACTGAAGCTCAAGAAAATGTTTAAAGAGTATGTCAATTGTGTATAACCAAGGATCCAAGTATAAAATATAGTTTGATATAAATGAACCAACATGATATTGAAATGCATACACATATACAATGGCACATGAATTTTTTTTTACATCTACAGGGATGAGCAAATTTTTTTTTATACACTAGTTCAGGGCAAGTGGTTTCAGAACATTCACTAGTCTCACCTTTCTCTTTACTAGTCCCACCTTAGATTTTACTGGCCCCAAAATGGTAATCACTTAATGATATTTGATGAAATGTATTTGCTTAATCCATAGAAAAAAAACCAAACAAAATAATAAACAACAATTATTTCTTAAAAGAATTTAATTTTTCAAAAACGGTTGTTATACATTTGGCTTCTTCAGGTTCATGTATATATGTTTAAACTGATGGATTTGAAAATAGGTCCATGTATATATATGTCTGCCACCTACACCAGCACTAAGCCAGCAGTTGATAGCTGTGTCTGGGTTAAAGTCCTCAAGCTCTGGTCCATTTGCAGCATTGTTCATCTGTGTGAATTTCCTACCTGCGCCAGTTTTGGATATTGCTTGCAGTAACTGCAAAACATCTTTCCTTCCGAGTCAATATATTGAAGCCTGGGATAACACTCAACACAAAGTGGCTGAAAATTTCTGTTTCTTAGTAGTGTCATATTTGACATTTTTTGCCATCACAGATTATTGCTTATGTCTCTTTGGAGAAATAGCTACAGCACACTCGGTGTCTGTCTTACGTTTAATCCGTCCATTTTCAAACAAATTTACCTTCTCCAAATCGCCATTATTACCTTCCTTACGAAAATAGTTTAACATACTCATTTCATCCATAGAGTATCTATCAGCATGCTTGATAACTATTTCTAAATTGAACATAACATCAATTTTCTCTTAAATACGAACTGAAATTGCTCTTTTTTTAGCGTACTTTTTTTGTTTCAAACACAATATCACACATGGAAGTTAATCATCTGTATAATCAATTATAAATTAAGGAATCATTACTGTCATTTAATCAGTTCATAAAGGAAACTGACAATGATGTTGGTAAAATATCTATCATTAATTTAATTACACTGACTCGCTGGATTAAAATCATAGTGAGTTGCTCGTTATGATCTAGTCCAAGTTTCCTCTTATCATTGCCACCCCATTTTTGATATTTGGACATTTATGTTGGGGTGTAGGGTCCGAGTCCATTCCCTATCGAAAAATTAGAATTCACGACACCATTTGGGTAGCCGCTTACTAACCGGCCTAGCAAACTTCAACAACGTTTTATCGAGATATACCTGCATGAAATGGATAGGAATATAATTTATTTTCTCAGATATTGCAAGTATAGTATTCGCTATAGCTTTAATAAGCTGACAAACTAGCTGAAACAATAGTATTGATGAAATTTGACCTATAACTCGTCATTTGTATTCCGAGTCACATGACCACACAAAGCTCGTGACCCAAATGTTAGTGACTTCAGGGTTCAAATTGTCACGTGATATCAACAATTAACCATTTCTAATGATGCTGTGGGAAAACAAACCGAACATATAAATTAAAGTCACATAATATTTAGAACACCGCTAATTGATCAGACTTTCTTTTGTTTAACATGTTTTGATTTGCCGATAATTTGGTCGCTTAGCCAAATATGCAGTCAAGCAGTAACAGGATGTAAATGTAAAGAAGAAAAGGGGCTAGAATCAAGTATTCAGTATGCCCAGTGGGCATGATTGGCCAAATAAAGGTAGATATAGTGATTAAAGCACGAAAAAAAGGACTAGCCCAACTTTTTAAAAAACACTTGTCCTGGACTAGCGACCAGGAAAATGTTACTTGCCCAACTTCAAAAATTACCATTCTGAATGTTGGGCTATGGAATTTGCTCAGTCCTGCATCTAAAACTATAAGGGCCATTAACACTGGCTCTCTGAAGTACATACCTCCAGATAATACATGATGTCAGTGAAAATCTTCTCCTCCGTGATTCTAAAATGCGGGTTGTCATCTTCAGGATGTGAGCACACATGAATAATACCATTCATGTCCAAGTATAGATTGTCAAATTCTGGAATCTGTGAGAAGAGATTAAGGTAATTATAAGGTATATAATAATTACCTTAATTATAAGGTAATTTGTGTTCCAAATAAGATCGAATTTTTATCAGAAAATGACGGCATGCAGAAAAAGCAACATTTTCCTAACAAGCAATGGCACACACATAAACTCATGACCTTACAAGCTAAAAATCTGGCTTGTACTTAAAGTGTTGATCATCAAGTTATGATTGCTGTATCTTGTTGTGACCACTCCAGTACCCTAGTGGTTAGAGTGTCTGCCTAGGAGGCAGGAGGTTGTGGATTTGATCACTGGTTGAGTCATACTAAAGAAATGGTACTAACAGCTGCCTCACTTGGCGCTCAGCATTAAGAGGTTAGTACTAGGACTGGTTGGTCTAGTGTCAGGATAATGTGACTGTGTCAGGATAATGTGACTGGGTGGGACATCATGCTATGTTTCTGCAACATGATGCCCCAGTGCAAGACATCAATATAAACTGCTGCATTGCAGAAATTGTAGCCATATGACTGAAAGATTGTTAAAGTTAAATTAAAAATCCAAATCACACACACACACACACACATACACAGAGGGGTAATGCTACCAGGTGAAGTGTGGGCAAAAAATCACATGAGAAACGTAAACTATGCCTTCTTCTGTTAGGAAAGTGAAAACAACTTTGCCCTCTGATTTTTTTTAAATGTAAAATATCTGTAGATTATTTCTTTTGAGATGCCCGCTCGCTGCAGCCATTAAGTTCCAGCATTGCTGTAGACCAAAGTGAAATGTATTTATGTTGTGTTAATACCAATCAGGTTACAGGGACAAAGAAATGATTGCACAGTCACATGCAATTTTAATAGTTAACTGACCATTAACCCTTTTCAGAGCAAGATATAACTACTCAATTTGATGAAATCGGGACTATTTTTATTATGATGAAAATATACCAAATTCTGTTTCCAAATTTAAATATCAATATGTAAATAGTTTTTTGCTTTTAAAGAATATGATCAGTGAAGAGTTTTTTAAATTTTTTTATATTTTTTTAATAAATGGAGATTTTAATGGGCGTATTTTGCATATTTTCTTTATAAAATAAGTTTGAAACCATTCTTTATACATCTCAAAGGGCAAAGTCATTTTCACTTTCCTAACAGCAGGTAAAGTCTACGTTTGTCAGGTGACTTTTTCGCCCACTTCACCTGGTAGCATGACCTCTGTAGTATGACTGTGCTTGTAGCAAAGCAACAATTACAGCTGTGCAGCCTTGTTTTAAAATATAAAGGACAGATCTACAAATTTTTTTTAGCACTATCTTCTAATCTAGCATGAAGCTCATCTGTTTTATGGTTGTATCATTGATTTATCTACCCATGTGTCATGTGTCACATATGCAAACTTTTCAGATTTGATGCACAATAATTGTCATTGTAAATTGACATACCTCATTATTATGTTTCTCTGATTAACACAAAACAAATGTTTGGTCTAATTACTTTAATCACTAAGTCACAAGTCTCCCAAACAGAGAAAATATGTGCACACCAGTTTCCTACATTAATTATAATAAGACAAAAGGTTATAACTGAGTGTGGAGCTTGGAGTTGACCAGACCTGTAACTGTCAGATCATTTGGCGAAACAGGTTGTTAGAACCATTTATTACCAGTCCCAAAAAAGAGTCAGAAAAAATAAACATGCAGGTATATACAGCTTGCATTTACAGCATACAGATACCTACAGATTACAAGTACAGCATGCAGGTACATACAACTTGTATTTACAGCATGCAGGTACATACATATTGCATTTACAACATGCAGGTATAGGTTTGGATTTTGACTCAGTTTTTTGCCTCGCGTCAAACGACTTACACGAAGCCATTTGTAGATGAAACACTGCTGTATATTCTAATTGCAAGATGTACCTGTACACTAAATGCAAAATGTACCTGTAGACTGTAAATGCATGATGTGCCTGTAACCTATAAAGGCAAGATATTTATGCTAGAAGTTTTATTTACCTGTAAATGCAAGCTGTTTGTACCTGTATGCTCAAAATGTAATCTGTATGTTCCTGCATGCTGCAAATATTAACTATATGTGTGTGTGTGTTTATGATTTTAACGTAGCTTTTAACAATTTTTCAGTCATATCACTACGATGTCTGCAGTGTAGCAGTTTATAGTGATGTCTAGCACTGGGGCATCATGCCGCAGACATATAGCATGATGTCCCACCCAGTCACATTATCCTGACACCAGGCCGACCAGTCCTAACACTAACCTCTTAATGCTGAGCGTCAAGCGAGGCAGCTGTTAGTACCATTTTTGTAAGTCTTTGGTATGACTTGACCGGGGATCGAACCCACGACCTCCCGCATCCGAGGCGGACGTTCTAACCACTAGGCCACCGGAGCGATTATATGTACCTCTATGCTGTAAATGGAAGTTGTATGTATCTGCATGCCATAAATGCAAGCTGTATGTACCTGTACACTGTAAATGCAAAATGTATATCTATGCTGTAAATGGAAGTTTATGTACCTGTATGCTGTAATTGTAATGTGTGTGTATATATATGCTGTAAATGCAAGCTGTATATACCTGCATGGTGTAAATGCAAGTTGTATCTGTATGCTGTAATTGTAATCTGTATGCTGTAAATGCAAGCTGAATTTACCTGTATGCTGTAGATGCATGCTGTATATATCTATGCTGTAAATGTAATCTGTATGTACCTACATGCTGTAAATTCAAAATGTATGCTCTTGTATTTGTAAATGCTATGTGTATATACCTGTCTGCTATAAATGCAAGCTGAATGTAAATGTATGCTGTATGTTAACTTACAATATATGGTGTATCTCAAAATATACTTAATTCTGCAAATGTTTTAATTTCTTTTTTCATTTGTAACAATGGAAATGAATTTACTGCATTTCAGACCTTTCCTAGCTTCTTCTTCAAGACTTAATCAAATGCTCTTGGCTAAAGCTTGTTCTTAATATTAGCACCAAGTTGAGGATCTTTATCTTCTGGAGCGCACACTATTTTCATATCAAAAAATCAATTTCCATTGTGGGATAAGGTGTAGGCAGAAAAGAGAGTTATATTATTTTTTATTTCCTTCTCATTAGTTTTAAAAAGACATTTCCAAGTGGAGAGTTAAAAAGTATAACTTCTGGAATTTCCTATATGCTTGTGTCATACATAAAATATGCTGCAAAACAGTCACAAGATTCAATGCACTAGATCCGAAATCTGCCAGTTCTTATTAACAACTGGTTGAATTTCCCACCAATTACAAAAAAAAAATGATAAACTCTGTCATTTATTCAAATCATAAAGTAAACAGACCCTTATGTTGATAGTCTCATTAATTTCATTGCATTGACTAGCAACCCCAGTCAGCGCCTATTTCGTACAGGTAAACTGGGTGAAAATCGGCTTTTTTTTTAATATTGTGTGCACTAAATTTGCATTAAAATCAATATTGATAAAAAGATTTTTATGAAATAAACTTTATTTAAAAGGCCTTTGAATTATCTACAAATGCATATCAAACTCATTAATATATACATGTTGTTATTTAACCTTACGGCCATGTAATCATCGATCAGTTAACAAAATTGTCGGCTTTCAGTTAAGTGCCATTTCCTGTGTGTGCGAGTTGATACCAGTGTGTTTGTTTTGCAAATGCGGGTCATTAGATCCTCATGAATATTAATGAGAATTTGAACTATGAATGGCGAATGAATAACGTTTCCAATGGTGTTTTGAAAATTTGCATATGATGACCCTGTGCTGAGAAAATAGTCCCTAAAGTCTCGCTAATTTTTTTCAACTCACGAACATTATATTTACATTTTCAATATACCATTAGAAAGTACACATTCTAAGCTTTTTTTGATACCAAATTTGTTTTTCGGAACGTATATTTAAGTACCCGCATTTAATTTTGAAAGTACGGAATTTACAAGTTGACCTCTATAAGACACATGCGCTAGGTCGCCATATTGGATCCACGAGGATAAACATAAACATTCAATGTGAATAATCGGCGATCACAAGACAAATGCTGTGATATATGTACACTGTTCGAGTGTTCTGTATCGGTAAGTAATTATTTTGTATTTATTAAATATTTTTGTGAAATATAGCATAAATTGTATCACATAAATGATCGTCCTGATGTTGACGTATATGTAGATTTAACAGGTTTACTCTTGAATTATTTTACGTTTTTTTTCTTTTTCAAAACTTTTATCAAAATACAAATTAATGTCAAATTGAATGCAAATGATTTTTTAAAATTTAAAAACAAAACTGCATATCTGTAAATGAAATTTAAACAAATTACTTGGAAATATAGGTAGAACGAATAGAGAATAAAAATTTGTTTTACAGATCTACATTTAGTAACATGATAAAGTACTGCACAGCAATTTTATATGATGAACCACAGGAGTCTGCAGTTTTATCAATAAAGCATGACGAAATTTTTAACAACATGAAATCACCTTTACGTTATTTAATAAATATTTAATAATACTGTAAAGGTAATTTCATGTCAGAAATTTTGTCATGCTTTATTGATAAAACTGCAGGCTCCTGTGGATGGCCTATATATCTTTCTAAATATATATAGTTTTTTTAACTGTTCCTAAAACATTTTATTGTTCATTTTCAGTGCAGAAATATGAGATTATCCTGGACCTTACTGCCAAAAATGCAGGCATCAGTGTGGATACAATATCATCAAAATCTTGTATAATTATTCACAGACAGTCAAATGGAATTGTGATATAAATTTTCAACTTGTATAAGAAAAATTATCATACATTTGCTGAATTTTGCTGATTCTGGACATCAGTGGACATTCTTAGAGCATAGAAAATTTGATGAACTGTTTACAATGTATGCCAATGTTTTCTTCTGAATTAAATGATGTGTTAACACATATCTTGTCCAGTATCTTAATTGTCTGGTAGAATTTTTTTTTTAAACACCTTATATTCTTCTCTATACTGAAATCATGTGGACATTGTTTAATTTACTGCATATATTTGAATTCTACAGGCAAAATTATATAAGACTGCAAAGTTTCATGAAGATATCTTGCTTAGATCAAAAGTTATGATAGAAATACTTATTTTGTTAAATGTGTCAGGTCCATGACTCAGAAGAATTAAACATACATTTATATAAGGCAAAAATTCACTGAAAAGCCAGTTTTTGCCAGTATTCAAATAGTCATAACTTTTTAACTAATCATCGTATTTAAAAACTTAAAACTGTTCTAAAAAGGTCTGAATGAGCTCTATAAGAATCAACCATTAAAATGCAAATATATTGACTTTGTAATTTTGACTGGGGTTGCTACATTGACATCAGTTGTATATGATCCACTCATGAGTATTTGTTGAGTAAATACAATATAACAAGAACGTTTAAAGCACTATATTAACCTACTAGTTTTGATTTTCATTTCTGTTTTTTTCATTTTTTTTTTTGCAGTATTCTCACTGGCAGATAATTTAACTTAGCCCAATATGTTGTCAAGCACAGACATAAATTGCGCATGTGTCAGTTATTAATGGCCACATACAATGTGAATGAAGTAATTTAGTTTGATTTAGGCATTCAGTATGCCTGCAGGGCAAGAATATCCAAATAAGGGTAGATACAAAGCTTGAAACATGAAAATGAACTCACGCCCAGGTTGCTTTAAAATTGGATAAAATGTCATGTAACTTTTATGTCAACTTCTTTCGAGATTGTTACATATTTTCTGAAAATTTATCTGCTCAACACAAATAATTAAGAATAATGTGGCTATAAAACTACATTTTTTGGGTCATAGTGCGATTACGCAACGTTCTTAAAGGGAAATCTAAATATCAAAAGAGGTGTTAATCAAATTTGTGGTTAAGGTTCATGGTTGCTAAGACGATGATCTACCTGAAATTCCTTGACAACCTCGCTCAGACATGGGTATCTTTCACTTATCCATCTATAAAACTTTGGAACACCCATATTTGCTATTTACTTGCTGTAAAACTTGTGCAAAATAATTATCACTATTGAGACAAATACATATTTTGAAAGTACGTTTCAAAGATCTCGCCAAATCTCGTGCACATCTCGCTCTTTAGTTGGGTTCCATAACGTACCGCTTTAGACCATGAACCGGAAACTTGCTCTGAAACTTCTCTGAACCGGCAACAAGAGAAAGATGCTTTGCAGAAGCAAAGTCTACAAATTTGGGAATATAAAGGTCATAATCTATACAAATATAATAAAATTCCTGAGTTTTACAAGTTGTAGCTCATATTTCTTTAAAAATCAACTATTGCAGTAGAATGGTAAATGTTTTGGTTTTAATGACATTTCATGCCTTTGGAGAAGGATTACCGACATCATAACTTCCATGGCTGGTAGTACTACTAAGAACACCTAATATGTAATAAATAAATAAATAAATATATTTATTAAATCATGAAGACCTTTTAATAACCCATTTACGTTGCACATCAAACCGGTAAATGAGGTCAGCTGCTTATTATATATTATATATATTATACAAGAGTATTCGGTCAGATCACGTAATGTTTACTTTACTTTGACACTTATAAATGGATTCCTTGTTCACGGCTTTATAAAACGAGATTAAAATGTTTCTTCTTACTTTGTAATACAAAAATCGTACAGACATTATAAATTAGCAAGACCTTTTAAAAAATGAAGATCCCTTTTAAAAAATGAAAATCTAGATTCATTATTGGTTTGACGTGTCAACGTACTTCCATGAAGAAGTACGTTGACACCCACAGAAAAGTAAATGTCCAAAGAAAACGAAAAGATCCAAGAAAACAGCTTCTACCCGAAAGATAGGCAATTCTGCCCGGACGTAACTATACGCCCCCAAACCAACATCCTCGCTGACAGTGTCTATATCAACTACTTCTACTTCGCCTTTGCTTGTGATGATACCCAAGCTTAATTTGACAACGTCTTCCGATTTTGAAGAAAAAATAGAAACTTATTTCTAAAGAACTTCTCCTTCGACGACGACGACTTCTTCTTCTTTACAGGCAGAGGCAGCTGCTGAAAGGTCCTTTCCCTCAAGACCAATATCCAAGACAGATCGTGAATGTTACAGAGTTTACTGGATTTATCCAAACAGGAACTATTACGATGTTGTCCTCTGCAAACCCTTCTACGTCGAATGATAGCCATCATGAAGATGACCTGACGTACAGACAATCAGTGCAGACGCTTTCTGGTACAAAAGGACCTGTGTCATACGATTGGTTTCAATGATTTTGCTGCTGAAAGAAAAAATTCCGTCATGAAAGGAAGTGGACACAGAAAAGAAACAGAAAAATATGCATTCTCTTTTAGTCAAACACTGAGACATGTTTTCGATACTGTTGAAAGCCTATCCACCCACGCGAAAAGAAGCTTCTTAAGAGATCATTAACACGGAGTGTGGACGTTGTTTGAATGTCTTGAAGGGACCAGAAAGAACGCTTAGGAAAATATAGAAACATCCCTCGCCAAATGGTCAAAAAGGAAATACCCATCAAAAAGGAAATACCCATCAGTCAACGCGGATAAACACTACTCTGGCTTAAAGAAAAGACGGCACCTTTTTGGGACAAGTAATCAGGAGGATGAAGAGGAAAATAAATTGTTATGGAAAGACGTCATACATTGGAATCGCATGTAAGGACGGGAGCTGACTTTTGTGCCCTGAAACGCATATCATCTTTTTCTTCCAGATCTTTGTGGTGTATTGTGTCATCTGTGTTGCCGTCGCCAATCCGAGTTTTCAACAAGGATATAAACAGTTGTGTACCATATTATTCAACATTTACGTTCTACCCAATTGATCTCTAAAATATTCTGGTAACAACGAGAGCCAATCATCCCCATAATAGCAGCAACAACAATCCTCTTTTGTAAACTCCAATGACCTCGAGGGACTCCACGGTAAGTAGAGTAGTATAGAGAGCTGACGTCCTATCTCGGAGACCCCTACCCCCAAAACGTTGTACGTTAACATTTTTATCAGCATCCCTTTTTAGCTCAAAATGATGACTTTCACATCCTAAGGTTGTTTCTAACGTATTTCTGACAAAAATATGTTTTGTCGGGGTAGGAGTGTCTCTGAGATAGGATCAGCTCAACTCTTTATACTACTATGACAGTCTCTTATACTTATTAGCCGAGAAAATATTGTAATTTTTAGACAAAATGTCATATTAAACAAATAATTTATATACTGACATTCTTAACCCGACATGTTGGATTTTATTTGACAAACAGATTTTGTAAGAGATTTAATTTAATCAAATCAGCGTCAGGTTATAGTTGTATAAAATGTAAAATAATAAGCGATTGTATTAAAGGAGCCGGTTATTATATATCACCAAAATATGGATGGGGTGGTTATTCGCGACTGAAAATGACATGAGAATAGCGGGTTGGGCAAATAATCTGATGATATTTATTGATAATATGGTCGATATTTTATTTGATAATAACACATTAAAAATAAAGAAAGTAGTTGTAAATCATAATAATAAAATATTTTTTCAAAATGTATAATTACAACACAACCCCCATGTGAACTTCTAGCTTGCCATATGATATGCTAGCAAGTTCAGGGGCATTTGAATTAATCCCCATGTGATCCATTAGATTGCTATAAAACAAATTCTAAAGACGCAATAGACAGCATATATTAACCCCATGTGAACTCCTAGCTTGTCATATGACATGCTAGAAGTTCAGAGGTTACATATAAACCTATCATAGGACACTAAACAGTTTTCCAATATGGTCTCATAAGTTGTCAAACAACATCTTAGCAGAATCAGAGGAAATTCGAAAGACGCGAAACAGGCAGCACGGTTTAACCCCATGTGATCCCCTAAGTTGTCAACCAACATCCTAGCAGGATCAGAGGTTACATATAACTTATCTTAGGAAAGCACAGTTTAACCCCATGTGAACTCCTAGCGTGTCATATAACATTCTAGTAAGTTCAGAGGTTACAAATAAGGACGGATATATGTGATTATATATGATTATTATTATGATTATTATAAGATCTTAATTAAGGACAGCACAGCTACATATAACCTTATTTTAAAGACGGACATGCAAACATTTATATATCTTAATTATTGACCGCACATATAACACAAATATACAAACACACAAACACACAATACAAACGTATCCTAACTTATCCTAGCGGGGTAATCCTATCTACGTTTAACAAATTTCGTACACTCCTCCTATCAGGGCAACACATGGGAGTGCAAAAGTGCACACACCCCGTGCTTACATGGTGGGGGAGTGTATTTTGTCTGTTGGATAACGAGGATTTTTCAGGGTTCCCAAGACTTTAAATAGAAGTCCAGAGTCTACCCAACGATTTCGTCCGCGATGGGAATCGAATTCAGGGCGTCAGGACGAGAATCCAACATTCGAACACTGAGCTATGAAGTTCGTTTATATGTATGTATGTATGTTTGTATGTATGTATGTATGTATGTATGTATGTATGTATGTATGTATGTATGTATGTATGTATGTATGTATGTATGTATGTATGTATGTATGTATGTATGTATGTATGTATGTATGTATGTATGTATGTATGTATGTATGTATGTATGTATGTATGTATGTATGTATGTGTGTGTATGTATATATGTATGTATGTATGTATGTTATGTATGTGTGTGTGTATGTATGTATGTATGTATGTATGTATGTATGTATGTATGTATGTATGTATGTATGTATGTATGTATGTATGTATGTATGTATGTATGTATGTATGTATGTATGTATGTATGTATGTATGTATGCATACTTATCTAGATCGTGTAGTGAACTAGGATAATCTAGATCAGCTTCAACAAAATATGCAATATCTTATGGATTCATTTTCAGTTTCTTTAAGAAAATGATCTTCTAGAGTTAACCAATGAAACCCACCGCAAGGCATTGTTTGTGACAGGGATAACCCATAAAGGTTCACACAGTCCAGGAAATAATATAACTCGACAGGAGATTTTTATCGTGATTTTCCGATTTTTTGTTTTTAGCTACTGCAAAATTGTTTGTTATAACGCAAATTCCGCCTCCGATACCTTTTTCAATAAAGTTAAACATATTGAAATCTGTTGAAAGATCTAGTTGTATTTTATTCGTTTTTTTGTCGAGAGTCCCAAGACAGCCCTGGATCAGAATAGTACCAACAAGGGCTTAATTCGCAATTTGCGTTACTAACTTGACGAAAGCTCTCGAAAACATTTGCTAGCAATAATACATCTGTTTTCAAATATATATATATATATATATATATATATATATTATATATATATATATATATATATATATATATATATATATATATATATATATATATATATATATATATATATATTGTGACTATTACCAAATATTGTACAGCCAAATTTATTCCACATATCTTGTGCGTATTTGTATTCGTCATTTTTGAGTTGCAAGTAACATTTATCATTGTTGGGCAGAGAAGTTTTCATTAAATCTGCTACAGTCGTCGAGATACTCATACGGAAAAATATATTTTTGTCAGATCGACATAGTCTTCACCGAAGCAACTCTTTAGGTTAGCTAAATTGCTGCAACCTTTACCAATCTCATCTAATGATGCTTCCATAAATTTCTTACTGTCAATAAAGCGTAATTTGCCAAGCGTGACTGATATATACTTTCCAAATCGTTTGGAATACATTTATTAACGTTATTTAATTTTAGTTTAGCTTTTATATTTTCATCACCAAAAAGCTTCTGCAATGATGTGACTGTCATAGCCATGAAAGTTATATAAAACTAAGGGAAAAAATCTGGAGCATGAAATTTTAAATTACAACTGTCATGAGTTGCTCCATGATATTAGCCGGTCAAATGACAATGGTCTATCACTTTATCACCTGAATTTTTCACAAACATGTTAATTAACAGCCTCATCAAAATCTAGTTAGTATTGTTATTCTCATCGGAGCTGTTTTAAGTAATCTGATAGACATTTTATTAACTTCTTTATTAAATTTTGTTAGTAACCATACTGCAGGATTTTCACCTCTGTATCACTTTACCGGAGATGAAAATTTATCGCTGGCGCAACTAACCACTTTATAAGCTACTCCGCAGAGAACATGTTGTTGCATTTTTCTATTACTGGATGTTTTGGATGATTTTCCGATCCAACCACAGGAACTAGTAGACAAGTAGAAATCAGCGTAAATAACAAAAGGAATATTTAGCTCACGATCATAATTTTTAAATTTCAATATTTTTGTCATTTTCGCTTGGCATAGATTTTTTGGGAATATTAACGTAGTATTTAAAATGCTTATACATTCTCTTATCGCTAGAAAAACAGTGCAGACATCTATGACAAATATTTCTTGTTTTTATTTTGACAGTACATTTTTTTGCTTGCCATTTACTGAGATACTATTTTGTTTTTAAAACTTTGGTATATGATTTTCAGCTACTGAAAAGTTGATACCATTGAAATTTAGTTCGTTTTGTGCGGTAAATACTTGTTAACGCGATCAGCATTTTGTTCATCTAGAACATTGCAGATGGAATAGACCACTGAAAGCATCCGTCATCATTGTTTTTAACATTTATTTATCTTTTTTGTTTTTAATTTTTTGAGGGACATCGACGTACAAACTACCAAGGATTACATTATATTTTGCTGTGTGAAATAAAATATCTTTAATCATTTCAAATTTCCAACCTGACCCTGATGAAGTAAATTCCGATAATTTTTGATTTATTTATTGATGTATTTTATCAACGACCATGGCAATGTTTGTTCCAGTTAATACTTTTCTCAATTTAGATAGGGTTTTGAAATTTCGCTGTCAAAACTTGTTGTTTCGAAGATTATATCACGTACATCCTCAGCTGCATATAACTTTGATAAAATTTAGTATTGGTTTGATTCTTTTATTGGCCGCAAGTTCTCGCGCTATAAAAGGTGTAAAAGATGAAATAAATTTGTAGAGCTATATTTGCTATATTGGTTTGATCATCAAATTTATAACAATGAATTTGTTTTAAAATTGGAGATATAAAATACCTTATAGTATAATGCAAAAATGACAGAAATCTTGAGATATCTGCCACTGACAGCGGAAGAGCAAGAAAGGTATCATATACATCTGTAGTATAACTTATATGCTGCAAATGTACTTATCAACATAGCATCTAAAAAAGCTACTGGCATACATACATCGGTTGTATGTTAATGTCAGTAAAAGGTGATAATGCAGAAAGCACTAAAATGTTTAGGTAAGATTTTATTTATTGTTAATTTGTTGGCGATATTCCAGAAGGACAACGTGAATGTAGAGCAAATTGAGCAATTGCAGATGATTATATTGACAATCTAGGATTAGAAAATGATTTTCAACCTCATCAAATGTTTGATTTACAAAAGGTATATGATAAGGGAAATATTAGACATTGATAATCTAAAAAGTTGTTGGACGTTTAGATAAAAAAGGTACTTGGAGCAAAATCTGATCAAATCCGTTATCTATCGCATCGTTTTATTTGCTAAATTTTTCATAGAGATGTGTCATATAATTTAGTTATTATCAACAAAATTAAATCCGATAATAGTCTAGAAAGCCTAGATTTAACATATCAAGAAAATAGTAAAAGAGAAATTTTGTGATAGTAATGATATTAAAAATTCGGCTAGACAAGTAATATCAATAAATTTTGAATCTAATAGAGAATTGAAATTTAAGTCAGTGACAGCTGCCGCAAAGCACCTTAAGATTAACAAAATATCAACGAGAGATGTAGCTGACGGCAAAACAGGATCGACAACGTCGATGCTAATATTTGATAGATTTATCTTTGGATACGATTACTAATAATATCTTCTATATCATTTCGAGAAAGACATTTGTGATTAAATTCCATGACGTCGTTGCGATTAAATCGTAATGTCATCATCTTTTTTGTATCAAGTTTTATTTCATCTGCTGCTGTTAATGTTATCACAATATCAACAAAATTAAATTGTGTCCCAGCAAACAATTTTACACTGCCTCAGCTAGTTTTTTTTTTCTGGTTCAGTATATTAACTCTCTGTTGATATTTTATTTCCTCTAACATATAATTTAATTAGATACAAGTTTATTATAATAATGAGCATAATTAAGAGATTGACTCAAGTATATTCGGAAGATTTTGTTTTAGTTTCTAATGTCACATTAGAAAACATTGCCGATAATAGATTTGCTAGTTGTACTGAAAAAAGATATTTTGTATAACAATGACGATGGCGAAGATAATGTTGTTGTTAGTAAAAAACATTTAAGGAAACCAACAACTGGACGATATGATGTTAAGTACCATATTGCTAAAAAATATTAAAATTTAATTTTAGTGTACCCGAGCACCAAATATTTTGGCAACTTATAAAGCCCTTTCTAAATTTAAAAATGCTTGGACAACAAAGAAATATAAAATATGATTTTATATTTGTTAAAATGTTTAATTTAATGTTAATCTATGATAAGGCAAGAAATTTACATTTACTTTTTTATGCAAACCAATAAAATATAAGTCAGTAGTGATAAAATATGAAGAAATTTATAATAATATTATTTAGTCGATGAAATCTATTTAGCTGGTACCCACCTATTAAATTAATCAATATACCCTCGCCATTTGACTTAACTTTTGTTGCCGCGCTTTTTAATAACTTTTCAATAGCAAATATATCTTATTCTCTTTTCTTAAAAACTGTTGGTAAGAGGCTCTCTTAATAAATCTTTCAATAAGTATGTAACTGGTATTGTTAAAAGTTCTATACCAGGAACAAATACTTCTTTGCTGCAGTCATGAATATATCCTTTTTGAAATGTCTTTTTCGTTAAAGATATCCTAATTTTATCACTAACTTTGAAATTGTGACGCTACTATAAGATTTTGCAATCGCTTCATTTGGTGACATTTTTATCGTTCGGTGTTTTTTGTTATTATACTCAAATTTTGTTTTTTTATTTTTTTTTTTTTTTACAAATTTTCAATATATTTACTCGTATTTGTAGCTGTCAAATACTTATTAATTTTTCTTTTTGTGTGCTATTAAATTTCTCGACGATGACGCTTTTCCTCTCATTTCCAGTAAGTTTTTTTTAAAAATGTTTTTCCTCCAAAAACTGCTCGAACTTTTTATTAAAAATCTCAGCTTCATGATCAGTACAAAGTCTGTTTGGGATGATTTCTGTTGTTGTTATTATTTGTTTTAGCGCATCAGTCGTTGATCTCCCTGTGCTACCCGAAACAGGTATAATAAAAGCGTACATGCTAAAAATCATCAACAACATTAAAAATATATCTCCTTTCTTCGTTAGATTGATCTAGATTTTACATATTATCATTTATGTATATATGATTAAATTGCTTGTGTGTAAGTTTAAAATTCTTTATTTAATATTTGATTCATTATATTATATTGCAATGAATAGTTTTCTTAGAGTCAGCATTCTTTTTTCAATAATGAGATATATTCTTATAACTAAGTTTGTTTACTTGATACGAAGTAGTATTACGTGAGAATCATCATTTAATCATTCTTGCAATGGCAACAGTGTCAACAGGAAGTTAAAATGATTGGTCAGTATCAGCGGCATACTTTCTTTGCCTGATCACTATGTGTAAACAACCTTTTCATTTTTGATTTTTGAGTGTGTTTATACTGGCCTATGTGTGAAAACTAGTGTAGTAATATACCATATGACCAATGATGAATTGATGTCTTGGGTGTTATATATGCAATCTTAATATTTTTCGGGCATAGTCATTCTGAAACTTTAAAGGAACAAGGTGTATTCTTTTTATTTGTTACTAGGATTGTTTGTTTTTCGTCTGATGTTTGGATTTGATATTTTATTCTCCTGGAAACTCAACACGTTGACTTTTTAAAAGAAAAATTATGTAAGATATTCATGGAAATTTATATTCTGGAGTTATTGGGAAACTAAGACTGTGCAAGTGAGGAGTTGTTGCTCTTCGTGTATTGGACAACATCTGACGTTATCACTTTCTATATTTGTACGTCGTCGGGACTCTAACCTGGATTCTTCTATGGCTATTTAGTGATAGGACTTGTGTTTTCATTCTTAGGATAAAATTTTGGATTATATTCCCATACTGTAAGTCCTATTTACCAATTTTTACATTGTTGTCTAGGGAAATAAACTGTTTTGTTAAAATATACAAAGCTTGTTGGCGTTCACTTTTTTCTTTGTTACTGAGTACGATCGCTTGTCACGTAATATAACTAATCTCTCGCCCAAATGTTATCAACGGCATATGCGAGAACTCTACGTCACGGAAAATTTTTATGTCTGTGTAGCTCTACGGCAAGATCATCATATAAGTCTCTATGGAAACCAAGTTTATATTTTCTCCAATAAAACACTGCAAAGCCTTCGGTAAACACGTTCTCGTATATTTACATGTTTTATTTCACGCAGTTCGTGTAACATTACTTTATCGCCGTTGTTTTTATTTTTTTCACTGCCAGGAAGTTCAATATCTCTGTAGCATATATCATGACGCATTGATATTGCGTCAACTTGATTGTTAGGCTCTTGTCCTGGCAGAGGATTTTTATTTTCTTCAAATTGTTTATCAAGAGGAATATGACCTGGCAATATTCAACCAAATTTTGGTTTTGGCAGTTTGCCAGTTAATTTACGCATATCATCACATGTTCTAATTATTTCTCTCTTGCTGAATTTTTGGCAATAGGCAAAAAATTTATTTTGCTAGAGGCATACATCTCTATCATAATCGCAGTCGCACGTCATTATTTATTTAGTCGTCTACCAAAATGATCCCCGGTCAGCCCGCTAATGATATTTGAGTTCCATCGTCATCATCTTGACTTTTTTGCATTGAGTCGAGTAAATACATAAAGGGCCTAGTAATCTTTTTATTCTCATCATCTTAAAAATTACATTATATTGCTCGTTCTGGGTATTGTTTTAAATTTATTCTAGCAGATTTATTATTCTAACAATATTGTTATCAAATATTCCATTATTTTGTTCCTGATTGCCACATCGAGCTTGTTGCTGAAATGCATTAAATAATTGACGTGGTAGTTATTCAATTGTTGTTGTTTCGACTCGCCATGTGGAATCGGTGTTATTCAGAACTGTTATTTCATATGCTGCTGAAAATGAACTCTATTCGTCTGTACATGCAGCTTATTATCTAATTCCAACATTTTAGCGATTGACTGAGTTATTCGTGGCATCCAGAACTCAAGTTTGTTTATGACAAATTGTACATCAACCCCACGAAATAGAAATAAACAATCATTTTTTTCTGATCGATCTAAGATAAGTGTATGTTGATAATGGGATTTGCTTGTCATAAACTTGATATATTTTTTGATATAACCATCTACTATTTCAGAATAATCGAGTATACTTTCTTGTTTTATTCTCCATGATCCCCATTAGCCATTAGTAAAAGTTTTACCAAATATAAATATATATTATCTATATAAGAGGAATCCCTAGCAATTCTGATAACGTAACAAGGATATATATTTATCATCAACAATAAATTTGTAGAAATGAGAGCGAACCTAGAAGAACTTAAATGAGTAAATTGCAGTGACTATGCGTCTCTATAACTCACTATTGTACCTAATTTAATTCCGTCTGACGAATAAGCATTTTTCTGCTTATAAATGTTCCTTTATTCGTTGTATCAGTAATTATTAATCCAACTCAGAATCAGGCATGATTAATCTTGTACAATGTCGTTTGTGATCATACGAACCACCTTGAGTAAACTTACCCATTATTGTTCTACTGAGATCTTTTGCAACTTTATTTTCATAATCAATTTTATGGCCAGTCTTCATATAGATATGTCGGTAAATGTTTCTTTTGTTGTGGTAACCTAACTTATTTTTGCGAATAATATGATATAAACGCTTCACTTACACTTAACGACGTTAAGATTTCAGTATCAAGCATGTATCATAATAACACTATTGGGAAAGAATATTTTTCTGAGAAATATCTACCAAACCACGCGTAAACAATCGGATCAAGATTACAAAACTTAAATGGTTTTACACAAGCAAATTCGGATAAACAAAATCAAGTAATTGTCCATTTATCTCAACTCTTGTAATCTTGTATGTGGGATGTTCGATTTTTTAAAGGTATTTAGAACTGTCTCCAATTTAAGAAAACTTCCAGGATAATACGCAGCAATATCGACAGATAGAACTTTATGACGATCGTATCGGGTGTTCCATAATCCGTCATGTCATTATTCGACACAACTTCGTTTGATATGTTCAAGGAATTCTTATCGTGTCGGTTTCCATGAATTTCTCTTCCCATGGAACTGTAAAACATTTTATTTAGTAACTGTTCAACTGCAGCAGAATTATATTTCAGGGCAAGAGTCTTCATTTCTTAATTTCTTCATGGAGAGATTCTCTACGGTAAATCTGTCCGTTAGGTTTTACAAATTGATTGTAATATGCGGATTCTGAAATCTGAAATAACCAAGCAGATACAGGGTCTCTCTTACTGATATAACTGATAGTGTAAAATATGTAATTTTTATAAAACCTGACTGTCCAATATGGTGGAAATATTGTTACAGCATCAATCTGCACATGTGCGTTATGATCAATGATTGTTATCGTAGCTCCTCTTGATGGCTACTTTAACTCGTATAAAATCTCTCAGGATCAGTGATTGTACTGTTATTGGAAATTTTTATTTCTTTTCTAGCTTAGCAACGTCACTGATAGATGCTTCTGTATCCTTGAATGCTTCTGCCAACTCATTTATTTTTTTTTTTACTTCTTAGGTCAGTTAAACCGTTTCCGTGCATTGCTTTTGAAATACGTTCCATAACTCGCTCAGGCAGTTTAGTCCCCTTTACAATTTCATTGGTTTGAGATTAGGTTTATAATATAGCGGATATATCGCTTATATAACCGCAATAACCGGATACGCTCGCTCATTATACAGTTTATCAATACGGGTCAGTGTGCCTGTCTTGGATTTGTTTTATTAATGGTACAGTATTATTTCCAGTATGAGGCCCTATAGGCTCTCGTCTGTCACGAATAATCCAAATATCATCATCTGTGTGCACAATAAATTTCACTTGAATAATATATCTCTGATTGGCGAGATAGTTAATAATATTTTACCTTTTTCGTCCCTCAATATTTGTATTAACAACACTTTTGTCGTTCATGATCCTGAATGTCGACTAAGCATGAGCGGTACCGTCATTGGGACACTCTTTATTACCTTCACTGATACGATCTATTATACCGCTTTATATCAAAGATCTTGTTTAATTAAACTTTAATTATATATAGACTGATTCATGCGTGAGTGAATTCTGTGGCCAACATATGCAAAGCTATCGTACAAGGAGTCTTGAACCAAAATCTTGTTTACGATGCGGTGTTGGAGTCTGAGGAGAAACACGGTTGTGTAAAAGTGGTGGTAAAAGAAACAGAGAGTTGAAACGATATAAAGATAAGAAGGCGTCAGGTGAATATCCTTTAAAAACTGCCGAAGACTATTGTGGCCAGATTTCAAGATAATCATGTAGACAAACAGTATTATATATACAAATGGAGCAAAACCATTTTGTTCAAAATCCCATCATTAAAAGTCATGAAGCTTTTATAAATCTTGTAATCAGACACTTTCAATGAAAACAAAATTTAGGTGCTGTTACTAATACTGTTTATTTCAGATTCCGTACTGGAAATAAAAATTATCACTCACATAGATTCGTTTTTGTATGTTTTCATGGGATCATCAAAAAGGGCGTGTAATTGATCACATAAATTCAGACCCGAAAGATGATTTTTTAAAAAAATAATTTGTGTATTGTTACACAAAGTCAGAATTTAAAATTCTGAAGAACTGTGTATATTAATAGTTCTCCAAGATTAGTTATATCTACAAACACAAAAACAAATGAATAGTTTTTTCCATCAATATATTCGGCTTCCAAATATTTTAACATTAAACCTACTTCACTACAAAGTGTCGGTAAGAATATTACTAAATCAACATATTCAGATAAAAACGATCAGCGAATAAAATTCAAGTGAGCCACAACTTCTGAATAAAGCAAGAATATATTACAGTTGACAAAGTGAGACAAATCTGTCATCGTTGCTTTAGTAATCAAGTCTCCGTTTTTTATTGCGTACATGACCACACAGTTGTAATATTGTGTCTAGTCCTTCAAACACTGAAATCTGAGAAATCCTACTTAATTTATATGATCAAACGCAAAAATCTGAGTCACTTTGAGAGCGTCTGTGATTGTCACATTACCTTAAAATCAAATCACAACGAACCATTATTTAGGTATTTTACATAAATGGTGTGTGGAATATAGTCATTATCGATTTTGAGTATGAAATTTATCCGTTATAAGAAGCGATTGTAACATCGCAGAGAAACAACATTGATAGGTTCTGATACAATGAAATATCCCGGTGGGACGTGTATCTTTGTACGGCATTTCCTTTACGGTATTAGATTTACCATGGTCGGCATGATAACTGCCGTCGACAACTTCACATTCGAGATTGACCGCGATCATTGATATGATGTTGACTATGCCTTTGAAACATGACGACCTTAGTTGTAAGGATTATTATTGTATCGGAGGATATTTTGTGGTGGGATTTTCTTTCTCCATGACTCAAGGGTCGCGGAAAACAAATCTGCGATGTTAAATTCGATTTGTTTGGTTGACATTATACTGACCTTCTTCTAAATATTTTTTTATACTGAAACGCGTAAACAATTTATCAGTACCATATTTTTTAATAAATACCTGTTTAGAAAACTTTGCGTTTTCATCTACTACATATATATGTGGATAGTCAGATATTGCTGCGTGTAGATGCTTAATTGAATCAATGATATTTCTTTTCACGTTGTCACTGTAATATTTTGTTAAACTAAAATATTCACGTGTTAATGAATTCTATTAAATTCATTTTCGATTGGACCAAATAAAACATTACGTCTAATGCCAACACGAAGAAAAGTTGATTCTTCAAATCTTATCTAATAAACATTTGCCAATAAAAACTATTTTTTGCTCGTCAACGATAAAATATTCATCAATTGATGTTTATTTTTGTATTCGGTAGTTTTCATGAACTTTTGCTTTGTCGTCAAAAATTCATCTAATCGATGTTCGGGTGGACCTTTATATGGAGGTGCAATATCTGGCCATCGTAACACCGTTCTAATATAACTCTGATAAATATCTATAACATAATCCGGTGTTAATATTTCTACCGCAGATGACAACGTTCGTTAGTGGACGTTAATTGCTATGTTTGATTCCTTTCCGATAAATGATTTAATTTTGCGTTTGAATTCTTCATTGATTTGTTCTATTTGATAATTTCCCGTTGGAATACTGACTACTTTCCATTCAGGAGTTTCATTATGTTTTTATTTTTAAATTTGCAAATACTAATGAATTATTGAGTTGCAATCCACCAAACAACGCTGACATAATGTTGGGTCAACTAATATAAACCTGTAATCTTTCTAGACCTATCTTCGATACTAGTATTGCAGTTGGAAAATTATTACTGAATTCAGGCGAAGTCGAATGCACCGATATCATTGTGGTTCTTACCGGGGCAGTTTTTTGAACGATTTGTTGTAATAATTCCTGCTAACGATGTCAATATTATAATATTATTGTTTCAAATCGTCGACGGTGTCTGAGTCACTACCGAAGACGTAATTGTAGGTCTTTATTGTGATGCTAAAATCTTCGTCTGAGATCATCCTATCGCTGAGTAATGAAGAAATCAATGTTTAAAATTTAGAATATGCGGTCGTAGCTGAGTGTAATTTCATCATGTATTTGTTCAATTTTCATTCGTTCACATGATTGTCTTGTTTGTGTTTATGTTAAGTATTCTAGCGATCGACGTTGACGATGAAACAATGATTGTTACAACGATCAGCACCGTCGTCATCAACGTTGATAATACTACTCCGGTTCCAGCCAGTAGCGTAGAAACCTAAAAAACGATGATTTCAACGACGATTCCACGTCTATGATATTTCTTTATATTTGTTGTATAATTATCGATGACGGTTTTTAATTTAATCTGCCTTGTCGTTACCTGATCGTATCTGTAAATGTAAGCACTGATTGGGCTCTCATATCACACTATATTTTAGTTGTTGTCTAAGACATCGACAATGGAGGTGTTTTAGCTACAAATTCTATGCACCACCAGTAAGACGCCGTAGTTAATTTTTTCAAATTGCTCCAGTATAAATTCTTTTTTATTCGTCTTTATTTAACATTACAGACGCGGTTCGAGAAAAAAAAAACATCAATTGAAAGACTCCATGGAAATGTAACAACTATCTTGAATTTTGCAGAGCTGGAGATGGACATTCCAGTGACCTCCGCGATATGTTTGATATAGTTATTTTGCAGTGTCCACGTCGATCATCAGGATGATAATGTGTACATGATAATGTTAGCTCGTCTGTGAGGAATCTTAATCAGATTGGCTTCTTAAACGATATTAGGAATTCCACTAATAATGTCGGTAATCCTCGTATTTATATATTTGAGATTTATTAATGGCCCTGTTCACGTTTCTGTGAAAATTCAGACACATTTGTCTTGATTAGTAAAATCATACCATTCCATCATTGATTGTAGCTAATGAAGTTGTCCATGATATTTCCTTATCATCGACATATCTTTTGTTGCAGCATCGAGATTTTCTATCGATTCTCCTTTGTTTGTAATTTTAGTATTATTCATGTTGAGAACGCTGTGCATGGTATCACCGAATGTTAACAGTCTCGCCTCTTTTTGCCCTCCCAACAGTGTGTGACCATTTTGGGTTTGTAAATATGTGGTACGTCACAAGGATGTTTCCCTTGGATACTTCCCGTGGAGCTATCTTACCATGTTCTTCCATGCTCTTACATCCAGAATTGTGTCTGCCGATTTCTCAGACAACCGATCCCCTGGATAATATTACGAATAAATTACTTCTGAAATTCTACTTGGAGTCTCCTTAAATTTGTTTTCTCTTGCAGAAAAAAAGCGTAGACTGATTGAAGATTTTTTCGACGGGCATAGTAAACCCAGAAATTTCATGTAGAACCACATCCATTATCAGAATTAAATATTTTCCCGCCTGAACTAGTCTCAAACAATGTAGTTTATCTGAAAACCTCAGATTACCCAATCCGTATTCATGGTAACTCTCAGAATTGACAGATTACCATACAGATCGGAAGATAACCCTCGTTTGTTCAGTTTAAACAAACGTAGCCTTAATTAAAATCGTTTAACTTATGACAGAGCAGGTACCAATCCGTGCATTTTGATGATTTAAACACTTGGAGATCCCCATAAATCTGGTTAATCGTACAAGTGTCCAACCAAATGTGATCTACAAAGATCGACATAAATTTGCCCTATTGCATAGTTGATCTTCTCGTAAAAGTCTTTCTTTTACTTTTTAAGAATTAGTCCGACAAATAATTCTATCTCTAATCATTTCATCCTGTAGATTTTAAAACTTGCTGTTCTTTGCAATCAATTTAAGTTCAGTTACATATTGGTCAACGGTTTCTTTCTTCTGTTGGATTCTTGTATCGAATCTGTGGCTTTTTACTGTGATATTTTGCTTCTGACTGCAATAATCCTTAATCATTTTGATCAGCGGATCAATTTTTTTTCCCAGCTTCATTGGCCTCGGATATAATTGTGTTGTAAAATATCTCTACCATTCTGACCAATAATGTATAGGAAAGCACTGAATTTTTCTTTGTCTTCTTTATCTGCAAGCTCAACATCTAAGTAAATCTGCATAGTCTGCTTCCACCTCCTATAAGTTTCAGCTAGATGGTGGGAATTAAAGTCCATTTCAGGTGGCTGATTGAGTTTTTCCTGATGTCACAATTAACACGTTAGCTTGTGTATCCAAATTTCAGCACCGTTATGGAGATGTACCTCTTAATGGTATAAATCCATCTTATTTTAAAATTTCGTTTCTAACAGGATGTTATGGTTTGCTAAATAGCACAATACATGATTTGGTCTAACTGTTTAATAGCTAGACTATAACTGATTTAAACAGTGAAAACACACGCACACTAGTTTCTCACGCTATTGTTACCAATTTCATATAGGGCTACAACTGAGTGAGAGCCTGGAGCTGACCCTAGGTGACCTGCAACTGTCATACCACATGTAGCAACATAATGTTAATACCGTATATTACCACAGAAGCTGAACGAAATTCGAAGAAAGCGGCCAGAAAGGTCTTGAACACCATCAAATAAGCCAAGTACAAAACGGAAACTCTAAAGTGCAGTCTCTATGTAGTAGTTATATAGCAACACCAGGTGCCGACTGTGGTCACATGATACACATGTGAATTTTAGCTAATATTCGGACAATATATAAACAAAGTATGGTGCATGGACGCTGGTGAAAACCAGTAAAATAGAAACATTACTCCCATTAATAAGAACATCCGAAGAAAATAGAAAATTTAAACCCCAAGAAGAAAAGAATAGAAAATAAAAACGAGACAATATTTTACATCAATACTCATGTTTAAATATAAAATATGTATGCCGTTTTGAAAGAAATCATCAAAAAATTTAGAAGCACTTTTCGAACTCGTTTTAACTTTATTTTTCGAAGCCAAAATGAAGATTTTATAGCAGTTTGGAAAAACATTACACTGATTAAAATGAAGATAACGAAAACATATGCCATTACTTACTTGTTTTAATAAAAAAATGTCTAGAAAATAATTTTGTTGTACTTTTCAGTGACCGAAATTTGGATTTCGGTTACGATATTAACCATTCGTAGCAATTTTGGAAACAAAATTTCTTCTGAAACATTATTAAATAAATGAAATCTTTCGTATGGCTAACAGTTAATGTAATTTTAGGCATTTTATAGATTTCGGGAATAAATAAACTTAATAATAAGTTCAAGGCAACTTTGATTACATTAGTTTATATTAATTTTGTTGAATTTTTCCCAACTTATTGTAATTTACATTAAGTTTTCGTAACTTTTTTCAACTTTTCGTAACCTTTCGCACTTTTCGCAACTTTTCGGGATTTTATTTATATATTAGTCACACCCAATCATTTGGGGTTCTTTCATTCTGTTCCTTTTGTTAAATTCCATTCCAAATGCCAACAGAAAACAAACACAATCCATTTTAGACACAATAAGGTAACTGAATTTGAAGTAACCCTTTAGAGAAAAAGGCAGTTTTAAAATACCCTTGTACAGTTTGACACTCCAGACTCAAAAGAGGGAAGTATTACAGGATGAACTTAAAATTAAAAGCGATGAACCAGATCGCTCTATGCAATTTTGTTTAAAATACTATAATAATATAAACACCACATTGGTTAGTTACAAAGAAAACTAGGAGTATCCGTCCATTAATCAAGGGTGGGTGGTTAACCTGTAACAATATAACACTATTGTTACAAGTTAGACCCCCATCCCTTGATTCATGGACAGATACTTCTAATTTTCTTTTTAAGGAACCCGTGTGATACTCACCACCTGGTTACATTTTTATAGCTGCAGGTAGGTCCTTTTAAAGGGGCATAAGTTATGGCGGACTTTTGTGGAGGTCATTTCTTGATCGAAGGACCCAGACTGAGATGTTGGAACTCATTTCGGAGATTGGCTTGGATTTGCAAATAATTTCCAATTATGCACTTAACATTTGCTGGTGTGCTTGTTTGTCTTTTTAAGTAATTGATCCAGGGCTCACAACTTGAGAGTTCCAAGTCTATTTTGGAGGGTATCTGGCATTAACTGGAGAGGACCTCACTTTCAAAAGGATGGAAAGGAGAATAGAAAAGTGTGTACTCATTGTTTCAATACATATCAGGATTAAATTTTTGACATCTATGATATCACACTAAAAAGAAAATATTTTTTTTTTCAGTAAAAAACATTATAGTGTAAATTTAAGTTTAAACATAGTGTAAATTTATATTTTTGTTTCTTTAAACACTAAAAGAAGCACTAAATGTGAAAAAAAGTAAAAGAATAAAATCAACAGTTAGTTACATTTCCAAGACTGCTCACTTAGAATGCCATCTAGTCTTTTCTCCAAGTAAAATAGCATCTCCATTCACACTCGGCCAAAATGTCATTTTTCACTTTGTTTTCTTCTGACATTACTGGTAGTGAAGGCTAACTGTGTGAGGCATAAATAAGAATTACATTTTCAGGCTCATTTCAAACTGGACTATCTGATGTTTATTAGCAAGTTATAAATTTATTTTGATTGACCTTTGTATGCAGAAAATCCTTTTCTTTTGACCCATGGCTTTAATCCTTCAGACTACTAACTTTTCTGAGTATCAATCTGTGTATCTATTGGTTATTTAATTGAAATTTAAGTTGTTGATGCATATGTGGAATGCATTTTCTCCACAAGGTAAGAGTGACATGTGGAAGCCATCTAGTAAGGACTATATTACTAGGAACCACACATGTTAATCTGAATGGACCAATGCAAATGCAGCATTTATAAATTTGAAGGTGAATCAAATTGTTCAGCACACATTGATGCTTGTCTACCATACCCTCAGTGTCCCAAATATGAATGTGTAAGACTTCACCTGATAGACATAAAATTGGCAATATGGTATTAACATGTCACCAGAACATGACCCTAAGTGGTTGCTATCAGATCTTCATGTAGAACAGTGGAGATCTGATTTTAATCAGATTGCAAATTATTCAACCCATGGACCCAGCTATTTTAAAGTACCCAGAGTCTGCCAGATTCAGTTTTAAATGAACCATTTAGATGAAGATATCGGCAAAATTATGAAGTGAAGTAGTAGGATTGAATAGGAAAATATATTTACCATTGTAACCGTGTACTATACAGATTAATTTATTATGAATTAATCAGATTGAAAATAATTTGCAGCCCCTGACGACCTTTTATAAAAATCATTGATGCTGTACAGTGCATAATGTCTTTGCATTGTAGCACCAAACTATAGCACCAAAGTGATCAAGGCACAAAACTAATCAAGGTGCTATAGCACCAAACTAATCAAGATACTATATTGCAGAACTAATCAAGACATTATAGCACAAAACTAATTAAGGCATTATAACACAAGACCAATCATTGAATCAAGATAAAGATTGTTAGGAGTGAAGTGATGGTGTTTCTGGGCTTATATTAGGACTATAAAGGATATGTGAACAAAAAAAGAATATTAAAATCATTTTAATGGTCTGAATTGTAAGTTAGCTATGCTTGTTTATAAAATGGGAACCTGATTCATATGGATGCAACAGATCTAGTCCCTTTTATGGCTTCAATTGAACATTGTTTGCTTTAATTCATGCATAATGTCATGGTAGGGATAATATATAATATCTACATCAACAAAATCAAGTAGGTTTTACCGTTTATTCTTCTATGTGCTGAATATGATATTTTTCATGTATATTTGTATTGTGTTTCACCTTTGTTCATAATTGAGGGTAGCTGTTTAGGCCTACCTGACGAATGTTATTTTGAAACAAATATGTTTACTTGGATTTGAGTCAGAGCCTTGGTTTTTCTCTTGGAAATTCTATTGCCAATCTGAATTTTATCAATTTATGCTAACTTGAATTTAAGTTCAAGGCCTGACCTTGTTTATCTGTTTTGTATTTTCTGGAGGTTAATTTGTTTATAAATTAGATAGGAAAATTACCCATATCCTGGTCATTTTATTGTGAATTAGGTTTTAATATAAGGTTCTGAAAAACAGAATATTCATTCCTATCTCACATTTAGTCTCTGGAAACATATTCCATTGTGTTCAGATATAATATGAGATGAATCATTTATTTAAAAGTTATTTATTGCAATTACAAAGTGCTCATTAATATTTTGGACAAAATATTTTGGGATTATTTTGAATTTATTCAAAGACATTAGATTATACCATTGTGATACATCAGGACTCTTGGCACATTGATCTATTTCATAACTATTGGTACATTAGCACATTGGAATTCATTTAGAACAATTAATACTTTTGGACTTGTGATAGAATATTTAGGATTATTTGGGATTTAATTCACAATAATTTAAGTTCCTCTTAAATTTTCACTTTATAAATTAGTTAATATTTGAATTTTACAAATTTTTTTTTTTAGCTAAATCGGCTACTTAGTTTAAGACCATAAAATTGTGACATAATGTAACAACATATCTTGGCAAACTGAGAGTTAAATTGCTCTGCAAGTAAATGAAACAAAAAACCACAGCAAACTGAGAGTTCAGTTGCTTTGTGTAAGTAAATTTGTTAAAATTTCAGCTAGACTTATAGTTACACAGACAGTGACAGGTACTGTAGAAATTCGTGTACAGATTTGTACCAAGTCTTTGTAACTTATTTTATGCATGGCATTATTATATTTGGTTATCATTTGATAGTTACTGTTTTCATTAACAACATTTTTCTAATGACATAAAATGTGAAGTAGGATTCTCTTTGTGTGGAATGAGTACTGATTTCTGAAAAATAATATCACAAATGCCAATTTTTTAAATTTATATACAGAAAATTAAAAAGAAAAAAGATCAGATGAAATTCATCTCGGAATGTGTAAATTACATGTATGTTTTGTAATGGGGTCAGAATAGCAAAACCTTGTTGACTATAATCAGCAATGGCAACCAGCATGTTTATTTTATGGAGAACCAAATTGCCTTGAGAACCAAGGACATAAACCATGCATAGCATAAAACAAGATACTACAAGGTATACTAAAAATTACTTTACATAAAGTTATGCAAATGATGTAAAGGAAATTATCAGGAAAGTGTTTTGTGAATTTTGCAGCTGGATAAATAGTAAATAAAAATAATAAAATTATTTATAAAGGTACGGGAATATTTTCATATAATGTGTTAAGACATGTAAAGAGATCAACATTATTTATATACATGAAATTAGATGCACACATGCATATAAATAAAAATTCCTTTTATGTCTCAAAAGACTGAACTGTAACTGAAGAATAAAATGCTGCTTATTTGATTCCTCTATATAACTGCTATATACACATAAAATCAACATGTCTGAATCACCAGAAAAGATTTGAGGCATTGAAAAACATATATAAAACAAACACAAAAACGTGTTTGTTAACTCATGTGAAGACAGCCATGTAGAGGTGAACAAACACGTTTTTGTGTTTATTTGTTTGTTTTGTATATGTTTTGTATTTGCCTTTGAAAAAGACTCATTAAGAGTCGAAAGTGCTCAGGCTAGTTAGTTATTAGTTTCGTCGTCAGTTTATTGCATCTATCTTTATCAATCCCTGACACATGTGATCCCTTGGTGGATCCAGTGTGCTTGAAAGGGTTGTTATTCGCCATATGATTTGTATGCTTTATATATATATATATGTATATATATATATATATATATATATATATATATATATATATATATATATATATATATATATATATATATATATATATACCTGTTTTGAGTCAAACTAACAGAACTATCTGTGTATCCATCTAGCCATTGCTAATTTGAGTTGTTATTCCAGCATCATTCCAGTGATACTGACCCAGTGGCTGGGAGCCCATCAGTATAGCAATCCAGTAATGTTCACCCAGTGGCAAGGAGCCCATGATCCATATAGCAGTCTACCAATGGATGATCAGAGTGAATTTCCCACTGCAGCAAATGAAGAAAATGAAAATGATCAATACACTAAAACCATTTTAAAACGATTTCTTGATAGATTGAAAAATATTTTCTCCTGTTTACCGAAGTTCAGCAGGACAGTAGTTGATGTGATTGTATCTGTAATAGTTCTGCTGATTGTGATTAGTGGGTGTATTAGCATTGGCTTGTATGCACTACTCTTCCACAAGCCAGCTCCTGTGATTGACAAGTCTTATAATTCTTTTAAAATTCCATATCACTTGGCATCTCAGAATTATTTGGCATACACCACAGCTGCAAAGAACAATATGACCTTCCGGTTTGCTGACTTGAATCTAACATCAATTGTTGCAAAGGATTCCAGACAGCCAAATAGTATGGATCTTACTAGAGTAGGAAGGAGTGCTATAGAGAAAGAATTTTTGGAAATACGAGAACTGAATGAATTACCTGATGTCTCAAGGACACGGCGTAAAAGATTTTTGGGGCTTCAGTATCAAGTGACATGGAAAATGGAAATTGTTTACTTGTCTAAAAGTCCAGACAAAAATATCTTCACCCAGAACCAGCTCCAGAAAATACATGATATAGAAAAAAGAGTGATAAGTTATGAAAGGTTTCCAGATTTTTGCTTTAAAGATGATGGTTTGAATGATCCTGCCCTTGATTTATTGAATAATTGTGCCCCCATAAACTCACTTTTGACATATTTTTATCCGTCAACAGACAAAAAAGGGCATATTTATTATGATGGCCTTGGTGATAACATTGTGGATATTGATAGTGCTCTTAGCCTAGCCATGTCATCGGAGAATTTTTACTACTATGTGGATGACCAAGCTGATGCCATGAACCGAAAAAGTAGTTTCCTGAGGTCAGAGGTCTTGTTTGGCTCACCCCTTAAAGGTAAGTTCAGTGAAAATTTTTGTTTACTTATGACATGGTTGGTCTTTGCTTAATTTTGAATGGCACCAATACATTGTAGACTGTATCATGTAAAGAAATTAGGAGTTTATTGGCGTTCCTAAGGAGGCATAAAGGCAGCTGACCAAGGTTAGCATTGGTATGTATTGAACCTAGATGATAATATTCCTTCTTATTATATAATAATTTTACTCTTTATTATCACACAATTGCAGGATCAAGGAATAGCATTTTAGGCTCTGTCTGGTGTATATTTGTACCTATCTAGTATCTTAATTTCTGTATACTTTGAGTTGTGGCATTGGAATCAGGAGTGAGTGTTATTGCTTGTTATTAATTGGTGGGTCTTCATGTGGGTGTCTGCTACACATGAATGCTTATATCTGAGACATTTCATAACATTTTGGGTAGATGTGCACAATGGTTGAGAGGGTATGGGAGTTGGTGTTTGTTGGCAAAGCAGTTGTTGCCATAACCTGCAAATCTTTGTTGAAGTCTCACAAAGAGGCCTTGGAAATGTTTAATCATGCATATTTGGATGCAATTTTTTTTATCTGGGATACAGAAAATCACTTTTGCAGGAATCCTCTATATATGAAATGGCTGGGTGGCAAATTCAAAGGCTTGTCAGTCAAGTGCCAACCACATGCTGAGTGAGAAAACGTGTGGATCAATTCATCAATTTAGCTGTGCTGATATTTATAATAACAGAATTCAGTATCTGAAAGGCTCCAGATGTAGATGTTGTCATAAGAGAACATTAGAAGAACATGATTCAATAGCTGGGTGTCAAGTTCAAAGACTTGGACTAGCTGCTGAGTTGTGGGAAAATGTGCTGCTATTTAAAATGACTGAATTCAGAGTCAGAAAGACTCAGAGGTGTATATGTGATCATTAAAAGGGTACATCAAGTGAACAACTTTATCTTTAATTATCTTGTTCATTTCCTAGTGTAGCCAAATAAATAGGTCACATGGGCTCAAAACTATTTTATGGTGCCTATGTGTCGATCAGGAATTATGCTTTGGCCAATACAGGCAGTTCACTTGACAGATCAGTGGAATTTGACAGCTCCCTTGGTGACTGAGCAGACATTTTTAGAATCACATTGCTCATCTTTGTATCATGATCAAGGAGTTAAAAAGGGTGTCCTAAAGATTTTTTGCTTCACCTTAACCCTGTTCAGCACACTGTGGAAGATGGGGGTCCCACTCTTAGCAGTTAAAAACTCAACAATAAGACAAAAGTGATGCAACTCACTTCAGTGCCTGGAATGTTTGCACATTAATGCATCAGCAGATAGAACAGAGAAGAGCAGAAGCTCTGAGTGAAACTTTCCAAGCAGAGGAAGAATTAGTTGAGGAAGAAGAGGACTCACAGAATTAGGAGCTGCCTACACCTTCATCTGGATTGACCAGAGAGTGACATAAAGATGGTTTTGAGTTTGCATCAAATCACAGCTAGTGCTACCAAATCTTCCAAAGGGTGTGAATGCAAATGAAACTCCACTCTATGGAAAGAGACATGCAACTATCACCAGTGTACCAACCAAGATCAACCCAGATGTGATCAAGGACAAATTTTATGAAGACCTGGAAAATCTTCACAGAAATACTGAAAATAGAGAAACTCATTATCCTTGGTGACTTCAATACCAGAGTTTTCACAGATCAACAGACATAGCCAAGTGTCATTGATCCCTCTTAATCTGCTGAAAGTTGCTCTAGAACCTACACATTCCCTGCAGACCTGTTGCTCCTGAAGTTTTGGTTCCTCGCTGAGAGTAAACCAGTACCATCCTCCAAGTCACCATCGACAGCAGTATATGGGTTACATGGAACTGACTCTCTATCACAAAACCATAGTTATAAATATTTTAACTGATCCGTGATGTTCTACATTAGAGACACAGTTGAATGTGAATGATATGTTACACATGCAAGCACATACATTTTATTACACATTAAGTGATTTCATGTATATGGATTTTTATTAAGATTATAGCTACCTTTGTACTTGAATCTGTGTCTTGATAAGCTTGATGAATTAGAAGAATTCAGCATTACTCATGCATTGCATGCAATGTATAATTGAATTCATTTTGTCTGTTCAGTTGCAAAAATGACAAACCTGAAACAGACTATAGTCTCTGTGATACGGAAAAGCCTGGAACAGAAACTCAACCTGTACATGACATTCATTGAGATTATAAAGCCTTTGAAAGATCATGGCAATATTTTGTGGCCCAGACATTATGGTTCTGCAATTCATCTATCATGCCTTAATGTGACCTTGATGATCAATATTAAATGCTGGACTGGTGGTAATCTCTTTAATCTGAGAAGACTACAGGTAATGAAGAAGTTACAGGTAGTAACTATTCATTATCTCTAATTTGCTGATGACAGTTTCCTGCATGCCACATCTCACATACAACAGAGTATGGACCATTTCTCTTCAGCTTTGTGACAATTTCAGTCTCATAATCAGCATCTAGAAGACAGAGGTGATACATGAACCAGCACCATGAAAGCCAAATGTACATCATACCATCACAGTAAATGACCAAACAATTGTGGCAGTGGACAAGTTCAGCTATCTGAGCAGTACACTGTCACATGCAGTCCACATTGAAAATGAAACCAATGCCAGAATTTCCAAAGCAAATGTAGCCACTGGCAGAAAATATGCAAATGTGGGAGTGCAGCTGCATCAGTTTACAGTAAAAACATTGAAGGTCAACAAAACCATTGTGTTGCTGACCCTGCTGTATGCTTACAAAACCTAGACAGTGTACATACCTTGCCAAAACCTAGACAGTGACCCGACACCTTGTCAAAACCTAGACATGGTACAGACACCTTGCCAAAAAGCTAGACCATTTTCACAAGGTCTGCATGAGGAAAGTAGTGAGGATAAGATCGCAAGATAGGGTTCCAGAAACTGAGGTTCTCACACAGGCACATTCCCAAGCATATACACTCTGCTGATGAAATCATTGATGAGATTGGCAAGCCACTTCATTAGGATATCAGAAGAATGACCAACAACAAAAATTTTCGATTGTGAGTTGAAGCAGGGAAAGTCACTCTTGAGTCTGAGGTACATCTTACCCAGCATCACTCCACCTAGCATATTTCAGCAGACTTTGAACTGAGGAGAATTGCAGAGGTAGTGCAGAAGCTTGAGCAGTGTAAATCTCATAGATGCAGCACATCATCAGTTGATCTGTCAAACCCAGGTGACATCTCTATTAAACATGCCAGAGAGTTTAGAGGACAAATTGGCTTGATGATCCAATCATTTCCTCACAAAAACCAAATCAGTGATGTCATGGTCATATTAAAACTTTAAGGATGAACAAAAACAGTCTATTGATCAATTTAATATCAATCTCCCTAATATATTTATGTAATAATTGAATCTCTCTCTCTTTCTCTCTCTCTCTCTCTCTCTCTCTCTCTCTCTCTCTCTCTCTCTCTCTCTTTCTTTCTCTCTTTCTTTCTCTCTCTCTCTCTCTCTCTGTTTTGGAAAATGTGATGATACATCAGATTGCTTTGCTTTTATTTAAGTTTGGTGATGACTTCCTTTGATGAAAGATGCTTTGTTTTTATTGAAGATTGTAGTCAGCTTGTTTTGATGACAGGTGTATGTTATTAAAGTCACCACTAAAATCAACTTTGGAGGACCAAACAAATACCTGTTTGTTTTTCCACCTTAAACATCAAATAATTAATAAATATTGAGAGAGAGAGAGACTTATATTTTTTCACTTGCTTAGTAATTAGACGAATGATCAGTGCTTCATTGGTAATCAGTTTTCTTTTGATTTTCAGAAAAACTTTTTGCTGTTTATATTTAAAAAAAGATTTGCCATTGTTTGGTTGATAGTAGCCATTCAGAGTTCCAGCCTTCAGTGGTTGGTCAGTTGTAACTAGTCTGTTAGCATAGCTATTTGTCTGTATCAGAGTTACAGTACTGAAACCTTATCTTAGCATAAGTGGATTATAATATAACAGTGCACTAGTGAGATGGTTTGTCAATATGAACAAAGAATTTATTTATGTAACACTAGATAGATTCTAGCCCAATTTATGTCCAAGTTTGTGGCTTCCTTTTATGGTGCCTTTGAATTTCTTCACTCCCTACCCAACATTGTATACACAAGTTTAAACAGCTAACAATGTTATTAAAAAATTACCAGATGGTATATTTGTTTGCCAATAAGGTAACAAATCACAATCTGTGACAGTGGCAAGGCCTGGTGCTATCCTGGATTAAACTTTCTACTTAGTATATTTCATACTTTTAAGAAGAATATATTTCTTCTGAGTACAAGAAACATGTATGTATGTTAAATTTCAGGAGCCATGCCATGATCATCTTTGAATTGATTTGTGGTCTCTTCCCCAAAATCATAATAAACTTGATTAGCACAGTATTTTTTTTTTGTGTATTTGTAGGTCTTGCTAGGATTTTAAAAATAGGAGTCCAGGACTCCTAATATGGTAAAAATAGGAGTCACACCAGCAAAATTTGCAGTCCCCTCCCAGAAGCATGAAGTGGCTAAATGTTCATTAAATGGCAGGAATAATCACACATTGGTAATTATTTATTATTCTTTAGAAAAAAGTATATATTAAAATTGAATTCATGTACAAAATCATATTATCTTCAATATAGCTCACTTTCGTCTATGTTGCATTTCAAGCATCCAAACTGTCAGTTCTAGCAACATTAACACAATTCTGAATCTCCTTGAAATCTGCATTTTTTTGTTTAAGCCCAAAATACTTGTCTAAATTTGCAAATGGCATTTTGTCCAAATCTCTTGATTTCGAGTTCGCAGGCAATATTTATACGGCTACAGTCAGAAATGAAGTCAATAACAGTGACAGCACTGGGCTTTGCCAATATCACAAATTGTGATTTTGTTTTCCTTATTTGTGACAAAATATACCATATAGCGATATTTTTGGCATAATAATTTCAATGTTCTATAATTATTTGATAGTGGTAACAAATGAGTATTTGTTTGGTCCTTCAAAGGGAGCCTTTAGCATCGCCTTCAAAAACAAATGCGCCTTCATCAAAGCAAACCAGCGACCTTTGATCAAAGATGTCAAGCAACAAACTAAAATAAAAATGTTGCTTCACTTTTCATAGTGATTAGAACATATTTATTCTGCCACAAAACTTTCCTGTTTGCAACAAAAACGTGCGTACAATGGACTCCTGTGTGGGTGATTTTCTGTGTGTCCAAAATCAAAAATTTTCATCCAAATTAAGCGTATTCTATTTTGAGATCTGTATTTGTGTATAGGTATGTATCTTTACATTCAGGGGCCCCGAGTGGCCGAGTGGTCTAAAGCGATGTCCGTTACGGATCACTGCCATCTCACCTCTGTCTGCATGGGTTCGAGTCTAGGATTCGGCGAATGTGGATATGTGAGAAAGCTTGCCAGTAGCTTCTCGTGGGTCGGTGGTTCTTTCCGGTGATTTCCCGGTTTCTTCCTCCACCATTAATACTGGCCGCCATGAATAGCCTATCGTGTGCTGAAAAATGGCTTTAAGCCCAACAACAACAACAACATCTTTACATTCAACTGTCATTCCCTCCATTCATTCACCCACCTACTTTTGTTTCAAATTATGTGGCATATCAGGTATCTCAATTTTTTAAAAAGTATAATGAATATTTTGTAGCTGGTACATTAAAGCAAATCTGAATGTGTGATTTGTTATGTACATGTTACTGTGACTTACAATTGCCATATCTCAATTTTTTTCCCCCCAGATTTTATGGGAACTACAGACAGAAAAGATCTGCAAACAGAGAGATACAAAAATTTTATTGTGACATACCTGGACTTTTTGTCTAAAGCATCCACAGAGTAAGTAGAAAAATAAGAATGCAGTTATGACATTTATTTTTGTACTTAAAAATGTAACATTTGAGTCACGAGGTGTCAGAATAAACGTGTAATGATGGAATGTAATTATCTACTCTTGAGTTATTGTTCTTTGAAAGTAACTGATGTAAATTGTTATTGTTATTTTGGAGCTTAACGCCATTTTTCAGCACACGATTGGCTATACATGGTGGCCAGTATTAATGATGGAGGAAGAAACCGGGAAATCCGCGGGAAGAACCACCAACCCACAAGAAGCTACTGGCAAGCTTTCTTACATATCCACATTAGCCGAATCTTATACTCGAACCCACCCCACGCAGACAGTGATGAGATGACCATGATCCGTAACGAAGAGCGCTTTAAACCACTCGGCCCTCCTGATGTAAATTAACACAGGTTACCTACGACTGATGTAGAGTAACTCATGATAACCCACTAGATAGTGTATCTGATGTACCACAGCATAGGGTACTATCACAATTTACTGAGAAGCATTTTCTAATACAATACATAGATGAATATGCAAATTCTGTTTACATATTACACTTTTAACAGAGATGTTTAGGATTTAGCTGGAAAGTTTGTTTAAATAATGAAGTATAGTTGTATAAATAATACATGTGTTGCATGCATTAAACATAAAGTATATATATTCAGTCACCATAGTACAAGTGAAAATAGGATATAACAAGCAAACACAAGGTGATTCATATACTTAAAGTTACATGCTGTTGCTTCAGGTCATAATTCAGGTCATTATTATACATTACCTGCCATTGTTGCTGATCATATGATTCATTTTTATTCTTCATATCTTTCTCTCTCTGTCACTTTGTTGGTCAGTTTACCATAAGTCCACGGAGAAAGATGGAGGGATTATAATCCATTTAGGTAAAACTATCAAGCTGACTGACTAACCAGCAGAAATCAAGAGCCATAGGCAGATGGTAGAGTTTTCAGTGATCTGAGTATTTGAAATTTACATTTAGGCCAAGTTATTTGTTAAAAATAAAACATGCAATTAATAACATCAAGTATGTGCTACTTAGTCAAAGAGTGTATGATATAGCTCTCTTGGCTCAACAGGCTTTTGCAACCTTGTATCATTAGTATTGTGTAATACTAGAAGAATGCAATGAAAATGCATAACATTATAAAGACTTGGGTTCTTGCAAATTACTTTTCAATCAGCTTAAAAGGTTTTTATGTACGATGAGGGAATTCAGATGAATTGTGTAGCATGACTTGCTCGTTTAGAAAATGTAGCTTGAATGTCGGAATAGGAATATTCTTTTTTTGTCATTTAATTAATCACTAATAACTATAAATTCATCACTAGTCTAGAAATTACAGAAGTTACAGTATGCTGTTGAAACTATAATTATATATGTATTGGTATGCCATGGATGCTGCCCAGTTTGATTTGATATACCAACAGTATTGCTGTATCAAATTGCTTTACACCAGCACTTCAGAGACCATGTGGTTTTTAATATAAGTTTAATTATCTGTCTGTCTGTCTGTCTCTCTCTGTATATATATATATATATATATATATATATATATATATATATATATATATATATATATATATATATATATATAATGTATGTATTAATCCATTAACACTAGTTTGCTATTACTACTCCTTCTAAACTTATTGGAATATTGCCATGAAACTTTATGTACACATTGATCACATATTGATGGCAAAGTTGATTCTAAATTAAAAAGGTGTTGCTTGGAAATCAAATATGACCACCACAGTGGCTATTTAGTAAATCTTTTTATCACTTTTTCTCCTGATTAAATAGTCAAATCAACATGGCATTTTCACAAAAAAAAATACAATGTCTAGATGTACCAAATGAAATCTGTGCTAATCTGACATACAACATTTCTGCTACAGCAGCCAGCTTGGAAATCTTATAGTTACTAGTCCTGTGCGGAAAGTCATATTAACATAGGGTTTCATTTTATGAAGTCTAGTTGGTCTTCAATGAAACTGGTATTGCTCAGACGTCCAATATGGCCACAACTTTCCCATTTTTTTTAAATATTGCTATCACCTCTTCTCCAGAATGGATTTTCATATCTACATGGAGTTTTTACTAAGCTTTAATGTTGTCTATTTGGTCCTAAAAAATAATTTTGCAGACCTGACATCCATTATGGCTTTTGCCAGAAGACTACTTGTGTCCACTTGATCCTAAAAGAAATTTATGATATGATGTCACAACGTAAAAAGAAATATGTGTTTACAGTCATCTGCTTGTCCCAGTTTGTTGTTACTGACCCTGGCACTTTTTCCGCAGTGTTAAAAAAATTAAAAATTAAAAAAAGTATTAAAATTCCTCAAATTGATCTGTGCATCTAATTGGGGTGGTTTAGCCCAGTACTTGAAGCAATTAGTACATTACATATACTCTATACTGTAAACTAATTATCATATATATATATATATATATATATATATATATATATATATATATATATATATATATATATATATATATATATATATATATATATATAATGTTACTAAAAAGAAATACCTGATTTTAAAGCCAGTGCAATAGGAAACACAATTTTTTGCTTTATGGTCTTGATAGAACCAGATTGAAAACCTTGTTGTTACTGTTCCGACTTAATGGATGTTCATATGGGGTTTTCACCATTAGATTTCTTTTATAATATATAATTGGTCCTAAATGAAATGAGGATAGTCTTGCATATAATAGCTTTCTATTGATGGCCATCTTAAAAAATCTTGTCATCTCAACTCTGCCAGAATGGATGATCATATTGACATGGCATTTGTACCAAAATGTTTGGAATGATGTTTAGTTGGTCCTAAATGAAAATGGTGCCAGTCTTATTATCAGTATAGCCACTACAGGAGTGCATTTGAAAATCTTGTTGCTTTAAGAAAATCAGAGATTGTTTCAACAGTAAGCAGTTAAAATGAAATAATTGTCTTATTTTGAAGTCTTGAAATGTTTTCAGCTAGCAGAGCTTTAGTCCCTCTAATAGCTGATGATTTTGTATAAATTCTGTTTGAAGAAAGCTCTTGGTTGTTTCTGTAAAATCTGGTCATAGGAAATATTCTAACAATAAATAAGCATAAAATATCTGGCATAAAATAATATATTAAACTTTTCAGAGAAAATTATTTCTGCTTTTGTTCAAATAATATCTGCATATATATTGTTAAAAATTTTCAAACATCTTGTTGGCATTTTTATTTTGAGACTTGTACAAAATGTTTTCATTGTTTAAGAAATAAAACTTCTCTATGTAAAAATTCAAGTAAAAAAAAATACTATAATGCTTGACTTTGATGGATTGCATTACCTTCATGCATATGGCATTGTGTTTATTCTCTTTCACCAGGTATAGTTTCCATTGCTACTAATATTAAAAAACCATAGTCTTGCTAAAATTAGTAACAAAATGTAGATCTAGTTCCATGACAAGTTTATATGCCCAAGGAGGCAATTAAGTTTAGGTAAATGATTAAACCTAATGATAGTTATCTCCCCTGCTTTCAAAAGCATTTTAAAGATTCTGTCTTTTAGAGGTCCAACTTTGATGGAGTTAATGGCCTGTTTCGGTTAGTATTATATTTCCACCTAAATGGATCCTGGTAAACAGGATACATTTAGCTCAAGAAGTATTTAAGATATTCAAATTCAATTGGATATGAAGGTTGCCTTGTGGACATAAATGTCTTTTATGTGTTTATTCTCATTTTCAAGAGTTTTGTCAGCCTCCACCATTGGTAATCTTCAGTACTTTGGTTGCAGCAAGATAACTATACTATTTGTTGGATTCCATCCACATTTTATCACGTCAGATTAATGACACTTTGAGTAAGTTCTAATTTCCAGCTTTGTTTAATACTGGCCACCATGAATAGCCTATTGTGTGCTGAAAAATGGCGCTAAGCCCAACAACAACAACCAGCTTTGTTTACAGAAGTTGTAGCCCATGATTGCAAATTCTTATAACTTTCATTCCACAGTATCAATTTACTGAGCTTTGTTGCTTTTCAACCAGATTTTTGGCATGCAGATTTATATTGATGAAACCTTGAATAGGTTCACTTTGAAGTGTTCTGTATTATAATTTCAAAGAATTAAGGTCTGTGATTGCCAGTCATTATAACTTTGCTTTCTCCAACATAATTTGACTGAGAGATTTTAGCCAAATTTATTATGGATATTTGCATGTATGAAACCTTGGATAAGTTGAATTTCCAGCATTCTATATCATCATTATTGCCAGAATGCCCATCATTTCCACATTTTTGGGACCGCTCTGGTGGCCGAGTGGTTAAAGCGTCTGTCTCAGATGCGGGAGGTCGTGTGTTCGATCCCCAGTCAAGTAATACCACTTACAAAAATGGTATTAACAGATACCTCACTTGACGCTCAGCATTAAGAGGTTAGTGTTAGGACTGGTTGGCCTGGTGTCAGGATAATGTGACTGGGTGGGACATCGTGCTACATGTCTGTGGCATGATGCCCCAGTGCTAGACATCACTATAAACTGCCACACTGCAGACATCATAGCAATATGGCTGAAAAATTGTTAAAGCAACATTTAAAATCATAATCACATCACATAACATTTTTGGTTTTACAACATTTTTGTACTTAATAGTCATGCTGATCAGGCTGTAGAGAGCAGGGCCATTTGCAATTCATACCTCACTATACTAGTTCTAGTTTCTATTTTCAATAATAATGTGTTAATAATATTTTATCAGCTTTAAAATAAATATCCAGATAAACACTTTGTGAAATGTAAAGCAGTATTGAAAAGTTATGATAATATTACAGTTGCAATACAAAGCAGAATTTTGAAAAATTGACATGCTTTAGCTTTTAATTTGTCATTAAACACACTCCCAAGTTGACAAAATAACCCCCTCCCATTCTTTGCTAAGTTATCTGTACTTCTAATTTTCATTTAAATTTTAAAAATATATAATTTTGTCATTTAAATATTAGAGAGAATAATAGCAGTGTGTGAAGGCCCCTTTGGAGGACTGTATTTGAAAATCTCGGTATGTCAAAAGCAAACATTGATTTTTCAATATTTTCACAAGTGCATTTCTTATGTTTTAAATTCAGGGACCTGGATGTTTTATATGGAGGGAAGGAGATATTTGACTATGAGGTAGACAGAATGTTTTGGTCCGACATGAGGCTTGCAATTTATGGCCTGGTGTGTATTTTCCTGCTGATGTTAGTTCTGTCGATGTCACCATGGTTGACTATTATGGGCATGCTGAGCATCCTGCTTAGTTTCCCGATCGCTATCTTCTTCTACAGAATCGTCTTCAATATCATCGGACTGGGAATTCTAAATGGGGTTGCTGCTTTTCTTATCATAGGGATAGGTGAGGTGAAATTATTAAACACACTATAGCATAACAGATTTATGATAAACCTCTTTGGACTTTCAAAATTCATTATGTTCACTGCTGTGGTTCTTGGCAATCCTGTTGTACTTTCAATCAGACTATATCCAGGTTGGGTTGACTGATATGTTGTATCTTTGGACAAGGGAGTTTACTCCAACTGCCAAAGTATATTTGAACCTTTCTTAGTTGATGTACCATTAGACAGATTGATTAACCAGTCAAGACAAAGGATGATAATCATATGTGCCAACCATTACACTTTTGGCGTAATCATTACATTTTTTCACTAAATTATGTATTACACGTAAACATACCTGGATTACACTTTTTCAGTATGTCCCGATCCAAAAATAATGAATAATTTTTTTTGTCATTTTTATTAATGACCCAATAATCACACAGACCATATCATAGAATAGATGGCTTATACCTAACTAGGAGATAAGAGTACATTTGTCCTAGACTGGCATGCACTTTCTTAAGTGTTCTGTTCTATTTATAGCAGCTGCCCTATTTCCAAGAAACATACCTTCAAACTTTTTACCTAGGTTTCTATTTATAGCAGCTGTTTAGCTTAGGATAGAAAAGATTGGTTTGCTAATTTTATCTTTGTCCTATTTCATATGTTACAGAACCAATCTGTTGGTATCTGGCACTAAAAGTCAAGTCAGATTTATTCAAGTTGATGCGTGTGTTGGAAGCAGAAATGTTTCTTTAAATAATTTCACAGATGGATTAGAAAAAGACTAAAATTAAATTCAGAGATGAATACATGAATTACAAAATAAAGCATTCCATTCCAATACAGCTTCACACCCATTGCAGGCTGTGTGGAATCGTTTTTAATATTGGTCTTGGTAGTAAAACAAAGAAGCCTTGAATTAGCTGGTTATACTAACTCCAATGCTAAGGTAACTTCTTTATTTTCAGCAGAACTCAATTGTGGACACAAATTTTATAAATGCAGAAGATTTATTTACTGAGTTTTTAATAAAACACATACAGTCGATAGAAGGTTACATAGGTCCTTTGTGCAAACGGATGTTTCCTGATTGCAAAATTGTCAAAAATATGCATGTACAAGAAGAAAATCATCTAATATTGTTAGGTATTTAGAAGGAGATACTGAATCACTTAAAATTGCAGATTCCATGAAAATTGGGATGTTTGGTATTGCCACAGACAGGAGTAGTGAATATTATGACAGAATGTTTTTCTCAGTCTGTTTAGGAGACTCTTACAATGAAAAGAGGAAAGTCAGAGTGCTCTTCTTTCCACTGGAGAAGAAGTTTTTATTTGCTTGAAAATGCTTTGAATCAACACAAGTTGGCAGAACTGTATGGGGTTTTCAGCTGATAAAGCATTAGTGATGACTAGAATTCATAAAGGAGTTGCATTCTATATTTGGAAAAATGTCTCCATCAGTGTACATGTCAGGTTGTCCCTGTCATTTGATGCACTTTACTGCAGGAAAGGCTGCTGATAAATCAGAAGGAGAACTTAAAGTATCAAGTTCTACCTGACAATGTACTTCCTGTGGATATTGTTGATCTGCAATGACAGGTTATGAAAGGAATATTGGTTCTTTACCATTAAAATGCTGACTGTGAGAGATTGTTGAGTATTGTTAACAAAAATAGAACCATATTTAGATCCAGGCGCAGTAACCCAGCACTTAGTGCTCTACTTTGTGCAAAATATTCATAGTCTCAGTTGGTACAAAGTGTTTTGAAATGCAGCATGAGAGTTTGTTGCTTTGTAAAAGGGCTACATATGTAGACTTGAAGCAGTTACTGATGTTAAAAGACAAAAGGGGTAAATAAATCATTTTGGACATATGCTCATTGAATTTTATTATGTTATATGTGGATTACTTTTTTTCTGCTCAAATTACTCTTTTTGTCCACTTGGATTACACTTTTTCCTTGCCAGGATTTGGTATGTATGGATAATAAAGTTCATGTTAATAGTTTTTAACTTGGTCCAAGGCTTCACTTATTATGTTTTAAAGGTATCATTTGTTGACATGCAAAACAATACATGTGGAATGAGGGAGTGACATCTTGACTGCAGCACAGACCCAGGAGCAATTGTTTAGTTATATAATTATTTATTATTCCAAAAGAAAAGTTATATTTTTTTTTCTTTTCGTAACTGTAAATATTGAAGCATTTTGTTAAACATAATGACCAATCAAGCTTAGCCAGCACCAAAATCTATTGATTGTCCAACAAAGAAGTATTTTAGTCATTTTATCATCGAATAAAAAAAAGAAAAATTATCTGTCTACTAGACTATTGGTCTTTGAATTTAACTCCTTTAAAGTGTTTCTTTGGCAGTTTGATGTAAAAAAATAAATAAGACAAGTTGATATTTGTGAAATCCCATGACTGATGTCCGTTTGCTCAGAGTATGTGCTAGTCAAACCTTTGATCTATTGGACATGTCTGCCAAATACAAGGATTTAAGAATCTCAGGTCAAATTGTCTGATCTATTAGACATGTCTGGCAAATACAAGGATTTAAGAATCTCAGGTCAAACCTTTGATCTATTGGACATGTCTGGCACATACAAGGATTTAAGAATCTCAGGTCAAATCCTTTGATCTATTGGACATGTCTGGCAAAAACGAAAAAACAAGGATTTCAGGATCTCAGGTCAAAACCTTTGATCTATTGTACATGAATGACAAATAAAGTGATTTCAGGATCTTTGGTCTACATAATAATTGAATTTGATATTGTGTTCATCATCATTTAATTACCAGTCTTGCAATTCACTCATACAACTTGAATTATGTTCTTGATCTAATTGCAAAACGCAACTCATTTGTTACCATGGATCTAAATGCAAAATGCAGCTGCTTGCTACCATTCATCTAAATGCAAAACTGAACCTAGGTGTTATGGAGGAACAAAGGTAACTCTATATGGCAGTGCTCTACAGTTTCATATTTTGCATAGGTTAGGATTTTAAAGAAAAAGAATTTCCCCGGGTTTCCTCACTGGTTATACTGGCTATTTAAAAAAGACCTTGTATATCTTAGGTATTGTTCAAAGAACCTTAAATTCCCTTTATTTTGGTGTATAATTGATGGGTGTAATATAGGTTATAGAGTATATAGCTTGGCCTTACTCAAGATTTGCACCTTTCAAAAAAGTGCTAGCTCCACTTGGTCATTTACACTTCCTGTAAATTGTAATAAAATAAAAGAGCTGATAACTTTTTTTGCATTTTATATATTTGGTAATTCATTCATTGCACTTTTAGAAGCTGGTATTGTCTAGTATGGCAAAATTTTTTTTCCCTATTTTAATAGCTGCTAAGGATAATGTACTTTAGAGAAATTCAGGCTGATTTTTGAAGCACAAGGGAGCTGTCATTTTAGTTAGCAGTGTGCTAAGATCATTTACAATTTCCAAAAGTGCAATATCCAAAGAAAATTCAGAAACATTACATCAAAGTAGCACACAGGTATGCCAACAGTCTCTCCACTGTGCATGTTTTAAATACCTAGTTGTTAGAGCTTCTGCCTTGGATGTCGGTTTTGGATTTGATCCCTGGCTGAGTCATACCAAAGACTTATAAAAATAGTATTAACATCGGCCTCGCTTGGTGCTTGGCATTAAGAGGTTAGTGTTAGGACTGGTTGGCCTAGTGTCAGGATAATGTGACTGGGTGGGGCATTATGCTACATGTCTGCTGCATGATACCCCTGTGCTAGACATCACTATAAACTGCAACACTGCAGACAGCATAGTGATATGACTGACAAACTGTTAAAGCTACGTTAAAAATCCAAATCATACATACACACACACACACACACACAAAATTATAAAAATAAAATTGTACCCATAACCATAATCACCTTATAAAAGGGACTGCCTGTTATTGATGGATTACTGAACTATGTATGTATATCCCTCTCTACATATTGGTTGGTGGAAGGAATTCTTTTTTGAGTGCATGTTTTTGTTTTTCAACATTTTTCATTTTTTTTCAGGTGTGGATGATGTGTTTGTGTTTATTAACATATTTCGACAGATGAGCAATATTACGGATCCACGTCAACGCCTCTGGCATACTGTTAAGACAGCAGGGAAAGCTACTTTCTTTACCTCTTTCACCACTGCTGCTGCCTTTACTGCAAACATAGCTTCAATGGTATGTTTTGTTGACTTGTTTTTCTGCTTATGCACTATACTATAAAATAAACAACACCAACAGATAGAATGTGTGACCGGTTTCGATTTATTGCTTCACATATATATGTGTGTGTGTATGTGTGTGTGTGTGTGTGTGTGTTCTTTTATTTGAATGATACCCTCTATTTCCCAATATTCATATTTGCATTTAACATTGGATATAAGCAAAAATTTATTTTTTAGTTGAAACTTTTCTTAGATTTTTTGGCCATATGACTCTAAAAGAGAATAGCAGCAAGGACTGTAACAAAATTTGACTGAGCTACTAGATAACATATTGGAATTGCAAGTTGGTATATATGCTTAATCAACTATCCTTAATAAATTCTTTTGATATTTTTGTCTTTATTTATATAGACTTTTTAAATGTTCACAATAATGGCACTTTCAAAGATTTATAAACGTGTTTCACACAATCCCTGTACAATGTACATAAGGGAAAATGCACAAGTATCCTAATTTCTTTATTGCAGTTTAAACATTACTGTAACTATTTATATGTAACAGAATAAAAGACATGACTTATTTATATTCAGTATTTGAACTAAATCCTTCTTTCTAACGAAATCAACAAAGACATGAGTGCATCTATTTTTTAAAAGGGGTTTTTGTAATGTAAGCACTCACATTTTATATAGCATCATTATAACAGACTATGATAGGATTGCAAATTTCATTTATTTGTCTACATACTTGTATTATATTTAGGCATTGATTAAATATTATCTGCATCGCAGCTTTATTCCATCTTTTCACAAATACGAGTCCAATCAGAAAACAAATTTGACCTTGCAACGCTTCTCAGGAATTCCATGACATTGCAGTGTGTTGTACATTTCTGACCTATACAATTGCATTTTAAACTTAAATAACAGATGCCTATGCTTTTCTTTCTATATTTGTATATATTTGCTTGATGATTTACCAAAATCAGTCTAATAAACTGGTACTTCCCAGACTTAACGATGTCCTCTATTTTTCCTCTGTTATTGGTATCCTTCGAGTTTCAAACTAATTTTATGATAAAATAGTGTACAAGAGGCAGTTAAAATATCCAGATAACAGATTTTATTCTTAAAACACAAAGTGCCATGTACATACTATTGTTAAAATTTCAAAACACAAATATGTTTGTTTTTTACCATCGATGGATAACATGCATAAATCTGGTAGTGATAGGGGCCTAGTTGCAAAGTTGGTCAATCATCTATCAAAACACATACCTGTGAATGTGGAAGAGTTTATTTATCAGTGTAATTGATATCAAAACTAGGTCTAGCTACTGTTGGCTTGAAGAATACAATACTAGAATAAATCTGCCTAAAGCTAAGGGATATCTCAAAATGTATTTGTCAATATACCTCCAAAACAATATCACAAGGCGAAGTTTTTTTTCGCTTTCCAAACAGAAGAAGGCGAAGTTTAGATATTTTTGGCAACTTAATTGCCCACTTCACTTGGTAGCATGACCCCTGTAGATGATTAGATTTTCATGCATGTATGTATGTACAATGTAACCATTCTATAGCATGCTCTGTGATAACACAAAGTCAGATATAACACGTGGTCGTGGTGTGGCTCCTGAAATTTCATAAACATATATTTTTCTTGTACACGAAAAAAATTCTTAAAAGAATGAAAAAAAACTAAAAGTTTATTGAGATTGCATATGAATAATACAAGATTATTGTGGCTTGGCTCCTTAACATTTATGTATTTTTTTGTACATGAATTAATAGTTTTTTTTTCTTAAACATACAAAAAATAACCTGTAAAAAGTTTATTCAGGGATTGCACATGACTTTGCTAATGTCGCAAATTGCGATTTTGTTTCCTTATTGGCAGAAAATATACCATCTGGCGTTTTTTAATTGGTGACATTGTTGGCTGTTTAAACTTGTATATACAACCATTGGCCTGGAGTGGAGAAATTCAGAGGCTCCATGAAAGGAAGCCACAAACTTGATATAAAATGCACCGAAATTTAGCTATTGTTACATAAACAAATTCTTCGTCCATATTGACAAACCATCTTAACTGCATTGTTGTATCATAATCTACTTTTGTTCACATGAGTACTGTATGTTGTGAGATATCGGCTTTTTTGTTGTTGACATCTCTGATTGCAGAGATGAACCAGACAAGGCATTTCTCAATCCATCTTTCATCAGAGTTTTGGCAGCAATACAGTAATTAATATATTTACATAGACTGACATTTGTATGTGGATAGTAAGTAAAATTCCTCTTCTTTTCACTCAGAATTAAATCTTTTAGAACACATTTTTTGTAGTAATCCCTGTCACCAGACCAGAACACCTGTGTCTCTGTTGTCCGTTAACCCTTTTTAAAAATTCTATTGCATGCATTGAAGCCAGTATAACTCTGCTACCATAAATGTAAAAAAACCCCAAAAAGCAGGACAGAAGAACCCATGATCTTACTTGTTGGTCTATTCAGAAGGAAATGAGAAACAGTGACTACAATAACTACAATTCATTTTTTAAAAATGTACAATTATAAAGTAGTTTGCTGAAATTTCACAGAAAACAGATTACTTTTGAAGCACCAATTGTTTTGAAAACGTACCAAACAAATGAAAATAAAAATCAGTCTCATTCATGCAAATATAATTATTTGATGTTGCCGCCACCATAAGAAACTGGCATTTGTTTGGTTTCCCAAAGACGTCCTTAAGTGGTGACTTCAACAATACATGCACCCTTCATCAAAGAAATTCGACTACAGTCTTCAATAAAAACAACCTTTCTTCAAAGGAAGTCAATACCAAACTTAAATAAAAACAATGGAATCTGATGGATTATTTCTTTTCCAACATGACTGGAACATGTTTACAGTGCTATGAAAGTTTCCTTTTTTTAAGAAAGAAGTTTATGCTTTAAGAATGCTACAAATGGCGGCTTAAAATGCAAACTAACTTTTCCAACTTGGGACATACTGAAATGTAAACGTGCTACATCATTCCTTACATGATAGTGCTATTTTTTTCTACTGAATACAGACCTAGATGACAAATTATTGAATATTTTAAATCTGTGTGTGTGCATATTTTGGATGGAATTACTTGTAATGTGGATTCAATGTATGTGATGAGATTTGTGGGTGAGTACATGGTGTTGATACTCTATTCATGCTATACATTAGACAGTATACACGTATATGTACCTATGCATGTTTCTCTAAATAAAGCAAATATTATATATGCTTTCTGTTTTCACTTCAGGTATATATCTAATTTAATTTGTATTGATTTAAGATGATAACTGTGCCTATGAAGCATGTATTTTTGCATCCCCATTTATTACCGACTCCCCACCCCCACACAAATTTTTTTGGTTACATGCATTTTTTTTCAGCTAACTGTCCTGGATGATTATGACACGTTTAGTTCTATCACAGTCCGAGTTTTATGGCTCCCAGGCTCCCAGCTATCGTGTTATATTGGAGTCAGTCACACTATGTATGTATGTTTGTATGTATGTATGTATGTATGTATGTATGTATGTATGTATGTATGTATGTATGTATGTATGTATGTATGTATGTATGTATCTATGTATGTATGTATGTATGTATGTATGTATGTATGTATGTATGTATGTATGTATGTATGTATGTATGTATGTATGTATGTATGTATGTATGTATGTATGTATGTATGTATGTATGTATGTATGTATGTATGTAGGCTGATTACATTTTCATGTATGTATGCATGACTAGATAATCCGATTAGGTTTTCATGTATGTATACCCATACAGATTATGTTTATATTTTCATGCAGTTACAGCAATATTTCATGATTGGAATATTTGTTTTATACTTTTATTTTTTTGGTCTGCATGTCTGTTATGGTACCATAGTACAATATTAGTACTAATTATCAGACTTTACCATTGATGGGTACTAGATGTTCCGATACATATCAATGGAGCATAGTGTAACATTAGTACTTTTATTAGTACCCTTGACTCAATCATAGATGTGATTAACATCTTACATTTTTTCAGCATAATGTCAAAAAGGGTAAAGCCACTCTATACATATCCTTAAGCAAATTGAATAGTGCTCATAGTTAATACCAGACTTGTAGAATTTTGCAGTATATAATTAACCTTTACCTTCATAACATGAGTTTTACACATGGATCCTCCACTGTGTTAGTTCAACTTTTACTATTTATATATATTATATTATTATTATTATATTATATTATATATTATATTATTATATTATATATATTATATAATTATATTATATATATATATATATATATATATATATATATATATATATATATATATATATATATATATATTATACTATACAGTTTACAGCCTTATTTTTCAGTGTTGTATAAGGATATTGCATCCTTATTTGGAAACAAAAAAGGCCATAGTTAATATGGTGTGCCCTGAATAGACATGTTAATCAGTATTAATGCACATAAGATCCTATTTTACATTTGTAAATTTCAATGGATTTTTTCCCTTTATTTCTCCATACAAACTTTAATAGAGCATATGCATCAGTTAATAACATAATATAGAATACAGAGATGGTGTTGTCAGCCTTATTAAGAAAATTAATTATTGCAAGAATTGTGTCTTGTGGCAGGCAAAATATATTTTATCTTGTGTAGGCCTAATAACTTTTTCTTAAGCCAAGTCATCATAGCAGTATATTTAATTTTATGTAGGCATAATAACTTTATATTAAGCCATGTCAGCATACCAGTATATTTTATCTTATGTAGGCCTAAAAACTTTATATTGTATTAAGCCATATAAACATATCAATATACTTTATCTTATGCATGCCTAATTCATTTGTATTAAGCCATGTAAACATGTCAAATATATTTATCTTATGTAGGCCTAATAACTTTATATCAGGCCACATAAACATACAAATTTATTTTATCTTATCTAATTTTATTTTATGCCAATCTTTCAAACTATACTCAACCATGTTGAGGTTACAACATTGTAGCTAATTATTACATGTTCTGCAAATACAGATTATGTTAACTGTTAAATATGCTTGGATCTTTCATTCTTTCACATTTAGTGAATTATTTCTTGTGAATTTCATAGATTCCAGCTGTACATGACTTTGGGCTGTTCATGTCACTGATAGTATCTTGCTGCTGGGTGACAGTGATGTTGATGATGCCCCCTACCCTTTACATTTGGTATGTTGGTTTTGGGAGATTAGAAGAGAAGCTGATGTCAAGGTAAGCAGGGATAACATCATTTTGGGTATTATCAGTCAACGTTTATTATCAGACAGCAATAAAAATTAGTAAAACTATTTGATGCAAAATAATGATCTATAAAAATATATCCTGTCCATTATTTTGAAATATGACTACAGTAGTCCTCCTCTTGAATGGCCCACTAACAAGCATCCAACCATTCTTATGGTCAGAATCTCTCGGCACTGACCTGTTTGAGTTCTTCAAAAGTACTTCTTAAGAAAGGCCACCCCGCTGACGCGGCCAGCAAATTAGTGTAAAAATATAAATTTTACCCCTCACAGGAGGCAGCATTTTTTTTTTAATATATGTCCAGAACCAGTACTTTATCCTATAACGTGTTAAGTAATCTGATATCTGTTTCCCCGATGTCAGATTTTAATTGCTAAAAGAAGTGTTAACTAAAGCGCCTGTACCTGTACTACTAACAATAATATTATCTCATTTACACCTCAAGAAAAGCCACATTCATTCCATAAAGCAGAAAAAGGCTCAAATTTTATTCCATAAAAAAGGTAAGTAGACATAATCGTATTAGCCTTACTGCTGTGTTGTCATGAGATACCCGGTTTAGACACTCTAACAATTATTAAGATTGCAATTACTGAACAATATAACAGCTGTGAAGTGGTGGTATTGATAAACTCAGTGACACTTACATCTGGAATGCTGTAAAAGGACTACAAATATTGTCTTTTATGATCATGTCATTTATATGTAGTGTGAAAATATAAATGAAATTAAGAAAAGTGATTTTGTATGAGCTTAGTTTCTTGACATATATGCATCTGCTATACTTTGTTTCAATTAATTTTTGTATAGGATTAAGTGTAGATGTAAAAGATTCAAGCTGTCCTTACCCCCATATGTGGCACAGTTTATTCAGAATAGTAACCATGGCAACACTATGGCAGTTCATGAGGATGATGATGTGGCAATGCTATCATTGGATAATCCTGTGCCAGTTAGTGGTGAGAATATATCAGTATTTATATTTTTGTTTTATATAAATATATATATGTGCACAAGATTATTCTTTTATTAAGGAAAACATTAACAAACCCATAATATTATCATTGTCTTCAAGTACAGTTCTGTATATGATAGTCTCACACAAGGTCATTGTATATATTGGCACCATACTATTAATTCATGGTATTAATACCTCTTTTGAGGAATGAAAATTATAGACTTACTAAGTTGGATTTAATTGCAATAAAGTTTACTGCAGAAAAGACAACATAGCTTCATTGTAATAGTTGAAATGAAAAATCTGCTAGGAAAACACTTGCTCGACTTTACACTTCATCTAAAAGCACAATTCATTTTTGAATTGAATTGATATATAAATGGAATTAAATTGGCAGAGGACAACACTCACAATGACTTAGCTAGTAAATTATGAAATGAAAACATCAATAAATTATGTTTTTGTTGATTGCGCTAGTTTAATAAGGTATTGCTGGATTGAATGTCAATTTGGTCAGGACGACACTTACAGTGTCCTGAACATTTGAGCTTCATATGAAAATATTAGAATTATGTGTATCGAGTGTTAATGATTAAATTGGATTGAGAATGTGAAATTGTTGATAATAATGTTCACTATAAATTCGTCATTCTATTTCCCTAAGAACATTTTTGGTCCTGCAGTTTAAGAAAATGAATTATATATTTGTAGTGTAATGATATTTCTCATGTATGCATTTAACTTTGTAAAAAAATTCATACAAAGAAATTATTACATAAATAGCTAAAAGTATTGGTCTGTTAAGTATAGCACTCACTTAAATTTATTGATTTATTTAATTTAGATGAGAGAAATTTATGAACAATTCCTTAAATAAATAAATTTTGTTAGTACTTGAATAAACTTTAGAAACAATTTATTGTCCAAAATTTTGCCTAAAGTTCCAAAACTCAATACAGACAAACACTAACCTAAACAAAACAAAGGAAAATAAATAAAACTCATAATAACTGTGCTGTGTCTAGTGTGATAGCTGATGAACTGATTGACCACCTACAAAGCCTTATACACTTCAGATTAAATGCACATAGACAATGAGCCAGAGCCATAAAAAATCACAATGATGTTAAAATCTTTACAAGAATTTTGAGCAAGTATGGCAACAGTACATTTAGTTAATTTCACAATGATTATATAAAAAAAATTAACCATCCTATACTTTTCATATTCCTATCTTATGATTGTATTTGGCCCTCCACGATAAAATCTGTGCATTTTTTGTGGCCGACACCTTGAAATCACTGTGGCTAATAGCACTGGTTCAGAGCCTGTGCTAAGTTTTTTACTCTTAAAAGATTACAAGGTAGACTGCATGACATGGGGAGTCAGCATGTGTTTGTACCAAGTGAAATAAAGAAGAGAAAATAAAAAATTAAATACAGTGTTGTACAAAAAATAAGGGGGGTAATAAACAAATTGAGTATGCATCGTCAGTCTTAAATGGTAAACTAAAATAGTCATTAATCAAGGTGACCAGCTGCCAGTATTTGATTCTTTGTATTTTTTGCTAACTCAGAACATGTAGACAATACAAGCTTACAGTTATTCAAAGAAGTAAACAAAAATCTAATCATTGAAAACATTAATGTTGCTTCTTTTGAGAAATGTACTAGTAATGCAGTGATTAAAAAACAATGAAGACTGAATTGAGGTTCTGGTATCAAGACTGTTTTATGTATACATGCATGTATCTTTCACTCCAAAAATGCAGTTTGTTACAATATATATACTCGGATGCTGGAGGTCGTGGGTTTGATCCCCGGTCGAGTCATACCAAAGACTTACAAAAATGGTACTAACAGCTGCCTTGCTTGATGCTCAGCATTAAGAGGTTAGTGTTAGGACTGGTCAGTCTGGTGTCAGGATAAAGTGACTGGGTGGCACATCATGCTACATGTCTGCAGTATGATGCCCCAGTGCTAGACATCACTATAAACTGGCACACTGCAGACATCATAGCGATATGACTGAAAAATTGTTAAAGCTACATTAAGAATCATAATCATAATCGTACACCTCCCAGCCTCTACAGTTTCGTATTTAGCATAGGGTTAAAATTTTAAAGAAAAAGAGTTTCCCCGGGTTGCCTCACTAGTTATACTGGTTATTTAAAAGAGACTTTGTATATCTTAGGTGTTGTTCAAAGAACCTTTAATTCCCTTTATTTTGATGTATGATTGATGGGTGTAATATGGGTTAGAGAATATACAGCTTGGCCTTACTCCAGATGTGCACCTTTCAAGAACGTGCTAGCTCTACTTGCTCATTTTCACTTCTCGAACTTCAGAGGTAAATTGTAAAAAAAAGAGCCGATAACTTTTTTTACATTTTATGTATTTGGTAATTCAGTCATTGCACGTTTAGAAGGTGGTATTATCTAGTTTGACAAAATTCATTTTCCATATTTTAATAGCTGCCAAGAAAAGTGTACTTTAGACAAATTTAGGTTGATTTTTGGAGCACAAGGGAGCAGTCATTTTAGTTAGCAGTGTCCCAAGATCATTTAAAAGTTCCAAAAGTACAATATCCAAAGAAATTTCATCCACATTACATGAAAATAGTATATAGGTATGCCAACATTCTCTGCACTGTGCATGTTTAAAATGCAAACAACTTCACCTTACATACATCACTCTCTCAAAAGTACATAATAACTGGTGAGCGCCACCATAAAGAGAATATAGGTATTATTATTATATGATCTAATTTTGATTATACGACTGAAATATTTAAGTCGCAAGCATCAAAACAGTCCTTTGTAATAATTGTCTTGTATTTCCCCCCTCAGAACAGCATTTATTAGAGTCAGAGTCTTAAACCGGTACAGCCCCTCCCCTCCTTATGATAAAAGTGAACTATTTTAAAAATGCGCATTGCATTTTGTCAACATAGCAACCAGTGTTATGCTGATAGACAGGAACATGAAACTAGCCATATTTATTCCTGAGATGTCAACAATAAATTTTACAGTTATAAAAGGGATATAACAGGTGAGGTTCATAAAGGTCAAAGGTCAAAGGGTAAATATTAACTAATTCTTTGATATGGAAGAAAGCAAATTTGCTTTATCATTTATTTTTTTTAATTTCATTGCAAATAAATGAAATAAAACATTTTCTCTATGGATTTCTTTTACTTAATGCAACATTTTTCAATTTAAGTTGACTTTATTCCTATATTCTAAGACTTCTAATTTCCCCATAATGAAGGTCACTACTCACCCAAACATGCCTCATATCAAATTATGTATGCTATAGCACAAATAAGCATAATTAGCTTATTTTCATGAATAAAATCATTGTTAATGTACCATTTTACTCAGAACATCATACATAATAATATGAAAATAAGAAAAATAATTTCATAAATGTTTATATTTGTTTTTAAGGTGGCGCTCTACAGTTTCGTATTTAGCATAGGGTTAAAATTTTAAAGAAAAAGAGTTTCTCCGGGTTGCCTCACTAGTTATACTGGTTATTTAAAAGAGACTTTGTATATCTTAGGTGTTGTTCAAAGAACCTTTAATTCCCTTTATTTTGATGTATGATTGATGGGTGTAATATGGGTTAGAGAATATACAGCTTGGCCTTACTCCAGATGTGCATCTTTCAAGAATGTGCTTGCTCTACTTGCTCATTTTCACTTCTCGAACTTCAGAGGTAAATTATAAAAAAAAAAAGAGCCGATAACTTTTTTTACATTTTATGTATTTGGTAATTCAGTCATTGCACGTTTAGAAGCTGGTATTATCTAGTTTGGCAAAATTCATTTTCCATATTTTAATAGCTGCCAAGAATAGTGTACTTTAGACAAATTTAGGTTGATTTTTGGAGCACAAGGGAGCAGTCATTTTAGTTAGCAGTGTCCCAAGATCATTTAAAAGTTCCAAAAGTACAATATCCAAAGAAATTTCATCCACATTACATGAAAATAGTATATAGGTATGCCAACATTCTCTGCACTGTGCATGTTTAAAATGCAAACAACTTCACCTTACATACATCACTTTCTCAAAAGTACATAATAACTGGTGAGCGCCACCTGTAGTAACATCCATCTGGAGAGCATGCCAATCCTGGTATTAGGAGGAGATCACTCTAACTGCCATACAAGTTTGGCAGATAACTTTTAGTTGTTCAGCTAAAAAATTCAGCCTGGAGGGGGCTGAATTTTCAAGGTATTAGTAGTTCTCCTAAGGTATTATACTTGGGTAATATATTTATTATTGAAGGAACATATTTTACTGTGGAAAAAAATTGGTGACTGATATCCATGTTGTGTTGTCTGTTTTTTATCAGTCTGTCAGTGTAAGCTTGTTATCTCTATGGAATCCACATTTCTGATCCATTTTCAATGCTTATATTATGGGCTTATATAGTCAAAATTTTATCTGTTCAATAATGGGGAAGATGCATCAAATTACTTGTAAACATTTTGTTGACTGCTTAATCAGACTTGGAATATACAGTTATGTTTGTATCATTCAGATATTGAACAAGTTCAGTTAATAGTGAGATCTGTATACACATCAGGTGATCTTGCATTTGATTGGCTGAGCTTGTTATCCAACAGGAAGCTATGTATCTAAACTGAATTTGAACAAATGTGAAAAATGGACTTGTATCAAGATCTTGAATTGAGATCCATGCATGTTATTGATGTAATCATGCATCTACTTGGTTGACCCTGTTACTGCTCTGATAATCAAATTTCTGATCTGAGTTTGATCAAACTTATATGCAGTATTTGAATGAGTTGGAGACTGGACAAGATCCATGCATAGAAATCATAGAATCATGCAGATGATTAGCTGAGTATTTTACCACTCAAAAGACTGTATTTTTGATCCAGTTTTGAGCAAAATTGATATATAGGCTTATGTTGTTTAGAGGTTGGTCCATGCATAGGATTAGGTGATCTAGCATCTGATTGGCAGATAATCATATTTCTGATTGATTTGGATCAACATTTAAATATGGGTTTATATCATCAAGATCATGGAGGGTTCAATAATCAACAATATCTATTTATATTTGTGAGGTTATCCTGCAGCTGTTTGACTTTTATGCTATAAATGAGGCCAAAATAGCTGTTTGTAAATTAAAACAAGGGAAGTAACCTATGATTATAGCTATTAAGAATCACAGGTTTAAGTTTTGAAAGAACTTGAGGTTTTGTTTTATAGAATGGTGAATTAAGGAACTTACAATAGAATAAGTTGTATAAATAAATGAGCAACATAATAAACCTTGGAATTATGTTGAATAATCTTTTATTTAAATTGAAGAATGTGCAAAGAATACAAATGTATCATAAATATTAAAAAATAAAAAATCTTAAAAAGTTTATATCTAATGTTGGGAATGAATTTTCTGTGTTTTGCTAAAACCAGGTAGGTAATGTTGGTGCATTTATGGTGCATATACAAATCACTGATCACATAAGTATTTCTGCTGTGTAAAAATGTCAGCCATATTTGTTCTTTATGTTAGCACTTAACACAAAATTTTTAAAGTTAATATATTAAATATTATAATACATTTTGACCTTTAATAAAACTATAAACAATAAACCATTTGCTTTTCACTTGAAAAATTTCTGAATTGAATTACCTGTTCTGACCCTCTAATTTGCCAAAAGCCTATCCTAGAAATTTTGGACCATATAACAGAAATAACAAACAAATTCCAGAATTTTCTGAATGTTGTAACCAGACCATATTTCATTTCTTTGATGTTAACAAAAATTAGACATCACTCATTTAAAATGTTTATCATTTCTTGCAATATTTTTAAGTGTCTATTGGATACTAAAAAGCATGATTTGTTAATGGCTGCCTTTGTGTGCTGTTCACCAGTCATGTTTGGATCAAATTTACAGCAAGTTATATCAGACACACACAAACGTTTAAGAACTTTTTCAGAGAGTGCATATCAGTTTTTAGAAAAGATGTTTAGTAGTAGTCTATTTTTTCAAATAAATAAATTTAGGCCACACAAACATGGCTTCCTTTTGATAAATAAAGGTATGGATTAATTTGTTTAAAACCTTGTTCCAGGCAAATAATCCAGTGTCTCCTTGCACAAAAGAGAACAATGATATTTTGTAGACCTGGTAGTTAGTGTGGCAACAAAGTGATCCAAATTTTTCTTTCTTCTCCAGCTTCACTACTTGCATGAATTTGTTTTACAGCCTTACAGTTGTTATTTGCCCAGGTGAGCGATATCAAGCCCACTTGGATCTTTTAATATTTTTGTTTGTTTTCTAATATATATACTTCTACACTCATTTCAGCTAACATAACCTATGATGATGATCCTCTGGAACTTCCTAATGATATTCCAAATGATGAAGACTCATCAGAGGCCTTTGTGAATTATACAACCAACAGGGAGGAAAGATTTTGCAATCTTGGGTCACTAATGCAAGCAGTCTTGTATCACTATCTGGCAGTTCCTGTTATTAAAGTCAGATGGATTATCCTTGGTAAAATTCTTTTTTAGAAAATGTTTTACTCCAATTTTCAAATTTTTGTGTTATAAATTTTCAAACTTGTAGAAGTATTTGGAAATTAAACAATCTTGATATTATCCAGTGTCAGTGTGGTGATGAACTCTTAAAAATATGAAAATTATATGCATATATTTCACATAATCTGTATCTAAATAAAGCCTTTTTATGTTTTAAATGTTTTGACCAGGTCATTTGGATTTTGCTCAGTTGTGGTTGGAACTGTCAGCCTCAAGTCCATGTTAGTTGACTAATTAAATAAACAGGTATCCACCAACTGACATGATTTCAACTTACATGAATATTGTGCTAATGGAATTTAATGTGGATTTTTTACTCATGGGTTAGTTATAATAATTTATTTCTTTTGCTTATAATAATAATAATAATAATAATAATAATAATAATAATAATAATAATAATAATAATAATAATACCAGTTTTTATTGTGTAATTTTAGGTATATCTTTGATCATATTGGGTGTATCAATCAGCCTTGTGACTCAGCTACATCCATCCACCAAGCCTCCCCAGTTTTTCAGAGAGAACACAAACATCCAGAGACTATTGAACCTAAAGGCCAATTACAGCCTTATAGATGTTACCAAATGTTACCATTGCTCAGGTTCATACATTCAGGTACATCCATTTACACTCATGTATTATCTAATGAATGTGCTTCCAAGTGCATGAAGCTGTTATTGGTACCACCTATGTTACCATTGTTACAGATGCTTTACAGTTTACACCAATGCATCTAGTTTGTTATACTTGTGTAACAAGTGTTTAAAATGCTGTGCTATCTACACTCAGGTGCATTCACCTGTACCCATCTACTCCTAATATCAACATGAAACTACTTCCCAGTGTGCAGAGTCATTCAGGTAATACCTTTGTTACCTTTGCTCTGCTATCTACACATGATGTGTTCATCCATATCCATAATAAAATCTGTTAGATGTTAACTAAATTACAGTTTTCTCCATCCCAAGTATCAAACAATATCTTTGTGGTAATTAGTAAAATACTGTACCGTATGAAATTACATTTTTAACTTGCCTTGCCCATTTCTTACTACTTTACAATAAGCATGTTTATATGTCCACTGCAAGGCAAAACAAAACTTATGGTCAAGTCTGTCTGTCCATATACAGTCGAACCTGTCTGCAGGAGGGTGGGAAAAGGCACACTTTTATTTCATTATTAGTAGAAAAGGCTCCAAGATAAAATTACAAATTGACATCTTGCCCATTATTCAATCCATCAAGTCAGACCTGCAATAAATTGATAGAAAAATGATTTTTTTTCTGAGAATTTGCAAGGATTATATTCATTATGTAATTCATCCACTGACAGTTGAGACAAACTTTGGTGTTGATGAAATTTGACCTTGAACATGCAATTTACATTTCTAGTCACATGGCTACACGAATCTCACAACATACTTGCCAATGACATCAGAGGTCTAATAGTCACAAGATAAAACAATAACCATCTTTTCAATATTATTTACAAAAATATTAAATTAAAGTCAAATATTTTTTGTTGTAAAAGAACAAAGGACCATAAAGCTCTTACTGTGACAGCAACTTAGAGAAAGTTAAGTTCATCAAGAATAGAGCATATATCAAAGATTGGTTTTGTTGTATCGCGTGACTACTGCATTGGCATGAGTTCTACATGATAAATCTGGCTGTGTCAGGAACCTTTTATTTTCACTTTGTTACATTAAGTACAATCTTAATATGAAACATTTTAACATGGATTTAGGTATTAAACTTTTTATATTTCCATCCTTTCTCATCAAACAAAAGAATTTTGATTTGCATACTGCGGATATGCTTTTGTAACAACAGAAAGCAGGTGAAACCATTGGTTGGTTAAGAAACACCAAGTAGCAGAAGAATTATGCTATTGGATTTTCACAGTGACCTTCACCTTTGAACATCTGATCAATGGTCACAGGCAATCAGATATATTATTATCAATGAAACCATCCTTGGGAATGTAGTAAACAATGTAGTGAAAAGAATGAAGATCACTGAGTGGCTAAAATAATTACTAGAAAAAAATTAATGTAACTTTTCAAAAGAAGCTTGCAGGGTAAAGTAGGGTTGAATCTCAAGCCATTGTTTTGTAATATGTTTCCATGTGGGAACTTTTGGATTCAAATGGAGAGAACTCACCAGGCAGGAATTTTATAGTGGGTAACTAAAACAGAATTTTCTCAGGAACCAGAGGTCATGTTACTAGGTGCAACATGTAAACTTTGCCTTCTTTTGTTAGGAAAGCAAAAATGACTTTGCCCTGTGTTTTTTTTTAGAGGTACTTTGACTGACCATACTTTTTGAGATGCCCTCTCACCTTAGCTAGCTTAACTCTAGTATTGTGCTTGGATGCGAGAGGTTGTGGGTTTAATCTCCGGCAGAGTCATGCCAAAGTTTTACAAAAATGGTACTAACAGCTGCCTCACTTGGCGCTCAGCATTAAGAGGTTAGTGTTAGGACTGGTTGGTCTGGTGTCAGGATAATGCAACTGGGTGGGACATCATGCTACTTGTCTGCGACATGATACCCCAGTACTAGGCATCACTATAAACTGCCACAATGCAGACATCATAGTGATATGACTGAAAAGTTTTTAAAACTAAGTTAAAAATCATAATCATACACCACCCAGCTTCACTATTTTAGCTACGTTTAAAATCTAAATCTCACACACACACACACACACACACACGTATAGTGTTGTAGCGAATACATTCATCAAGCCATCCATAGCTAGGCCTAGTTTTGATTTGATATCAGTTGTGCTGACAAACTCTTGCACACTCACAAGCATGTCTTTTGATAGTTCATTGACCATTTAACCCTTTTCCATGTGAGTTAACAACTATCATGGCCCAATTTCCACACATTATCCTTTGATGATACAAATAAACTTGTGATTCAAAACTGTTAACAATAGTATGTAAATAGTAATTTGTGTTTGAGACAAAAAAAGCACTTGTTGATTTTTGGTTAAAGCTATGACCAGCAGAACTCCAAGAAGAAAAACAGTTTCTACAAAATAACTCAAGTCTTATGCCAGAGAAGATGATTAAACTTTCATGGATGGTTTTTGTTTTAGACCAAAAAGGCATCTATAAATTTTGGGGTCAATAGGTCAAAGGTTATAGTCACTAAGACTGGTAGAAGGCATGGTTTCTTCAAAATAACTTGATATAATAGGCATTTAATGTATTGTATGGTACTTATGTTTAAAATTTTTTGGGATATTTTATGAATGCTGCAGAACATGCAAAGACCATACCAATTTTTTAGATTCCTCCATTGAGTTTTTTTGAAAATATCATAACATATAAATATCATATTCAGATCAATTGGACACCTTTGGATTACACATAGTATCATATTCATGTCAATAGGACTCCTTTGGATTACACATAGTATAATATTCAGGTCAATCAGACTCCCTTCGATTACACATAGTATCATATTCAGGTCAATCAGACTCCTTTGGATTACATATAGTATCATATTCAGGTCAATAGGACTCCCTTGGATTATACATAGTATCATCGGGTCAATAGGACTCCTTTGGATTACATAGAGTATCATATTCAGGTAAACAAAGGACTCCTTTGGATTACACATAGTATCATTTTCAGGTCAATCAGACTCCTTTGGATTACACATAGTATCATATGTCAATTGGACTCCCTTGGATTACACATAGTATCATATTCAGGTCAATCAGACTCTTTTGGATTACACATAGTGTCATATTCAGTTCAATTAGACTCCTTTGGATTACATAGAGCATCATATTTAGGTAAACAAAGGACTCCTTTGGATTACACATAGTATCATATGTCAATTGGACTCCCTTGGATTACACATAGTATCATATTTGGGTCAATAGGACTCTTGGATTACACATAGTATCATATTCAGGTCAATCAGACTCTTTTGGATTACACATAGTATCATATTCAGGTCAATCAGACTCTTTTGGATTACACATAGTGTCATTTTCAGTTCAATTAGACTCCTTTGGATTACATAGAGCATCATATTCAGGTAAACAAAGGACTCCTTTGGATTACACATAGTATCATATTCAGGTCAATCAGACTCTTTTGGATTACACATAGTGTTATATTCAGTTCAATTAGACTCCTTTGGATTACACATAGTATCATATTCAGGTTAACAGACAGGACTCCTTTATAGAGATACATACATTATTATTCAAGACTTTAGATCATATAGAAAAAAAGTAGTTTAAATTAAATACCCATAGGTAAGTATTTCTTTTTGTAACTAAATCTTAAAAGTTGATACCCTTTAATTTAAAGCGATTTATGGTATATTGATCAAATTAACCATCATAATACACTATCTATCCTAATATAACAGGATTGGTATGCTGACAACTTCAGTCTAATTGCTTCAAATGATAATTGTTTTGGATCATTCTGGTCAATTGCTGGTGGTTTTTAGTCCATTTTTTTACATAAAGTATGCGAACCCATTGCTTTCTAGAGCTTTTATTCTCTCTGCATAAACAGAAAGCTGTGTCAATATGCACAAACAAGAGAGTTTTAGGATCTAATGTGCTAACAAGACACCTTGATCCGAAAACAAGTTCTTGCATCTGGATCCACTAGTCAGACCCTTTGATCCGAAAACAAGTTATGTCACTTGATGCACCAGCAAGTCACATCAATATATTAACAAGTTTTTGTATCCAGTGCACTAGCTAGACACTTTGCTCTAAAATCAAGTTTTATCATTTTGTGTACAAGCAAGATACCTTGATTTAAAAGGAAGTTCATGTATCAGATCAGCTGAATTTCTTTCCAGGTTCTGTAATTATAATGAGAAATAAATTATGCTTGTTTGTTAGGCTTATATTGACAGACTCATAATGGGTATAGTTTTGTTTAACAAGTGGCACATAAACTATTATGATTTACTTTAATTTGTGTATAAAAGCAAGAACAATTTGACACTAGCTGTGACTGAGGTGTTGTCACATCCAGATTATTTGAGTATAAGGTATATTTTTAAGGATTTGAATTGGAACAAAAATATTCTCATCAGTTTTGTGTCATGTCAGTTTTACAGCTGTTGCATTAGCTTGGAGGTATTCCAGACACTCCATGTTTATGGCAATGTCTGTTTAGTATTACAAAATATAGTTTGTATTACTAAAAATAGTAACAAACTATGGTTTTACATTAAGTAACATAAAAGTATATATTCACTGGCCTTTCATGTAAGTATTTATATATCAAATGAAGCAACCCAAATTTAGGGAAATTATTATTTATGATAGAAGTTATCTTCCTTGAGTATTGCTATGGCAATAATTGAAACAAATGAAATGGTTTTTAAAGGAAATCATTTTCTAATATAAAAAGAAATTCTCTAGTGACATATTAAAGGTAAAGAAAATTTATAAAAAAATATATCAAACAATAACCATTGTTTTGAGTGGTGTGAGAATAACAACAAAGGAGACCATCTAGAACAGAATTGTCTTTTGGAGTCATGTTTTTCCATTCTAATTCTGTTGAAATTGGTATTACTTAAACCTGCCATGCCAGCAGCATTGTAAATGTTTCCTTAATTTTAGAACGAACCTGCATCAGTACCATGGTTAAATATTCCAACAGCAAAGGGACCAACTTGGACAGCTGGTGAGTTAGTATGATTGCAGGGGTTTCTGTTTAATGTGATCCCTGATAAAATTTTAGCATCTTTTATTCTTGGTGTTTTTAATACTGAGGGATTTTTCTGCAATAGCTTTAAATCTCATTTTAATTGTAACACTTGGTCAGAATGTTTGGAATGTTTAGGGTAATTTATACAAGGCAACCATCCAGAATAATTTACTTTATCAGCATTTGGTCATTTGAGTGTTCCAGTTATGGACTCTTTGTCAAGATAGAGGCATCTGATTGTATGATTTTATCAAACCATTTGACTAATCATTGCAGCTCTCTGACACTTAAAGTCACTGCAAAAGGCAGAAATATTCCAGATGCTGGTGTTATGATATTGTGCAACAGGTATAGTAGATATGATTATACAGGGATACATTTTTTATATTTTTAAAGGTGCTGCAATTCAACTAAAATATAGATCTTTTATTAAAATGCGCCTATCTTGAACAAGAGTCCCAAACTGAGACTGACACTCAACTGACCAAATGCTAATAAAGTAGCATTTAATATAAAACATACTCATTTAAAATCTTTTTGTAAATTGACATAATGTATGTGAAGTGACATAACTTATTTGTATTATTGCATTACTTTGTGTCCATCTTAATACACATTTATGGTTCCAGCAAAATGTAAGTGCTGGATAAAGTTGGTAACATTTCTTATAGATCAAAAGAAAAAAATTAGTTACACATGCACCTGAATGTTTGAACTGTAGTTATAGTCATGATACATATTTGCCTCAAGTGCTAAATGTATTATTGCTGGAGAGGAATGCTTGTCTGTATCAGAATTGTATTTATTGTAGGGTCTAGATCATGTACCCAGAAGAAAATCTGAGTATTGCATTTTCAGCAAGTAATCATTGATGAGTACTGTATAGAATGAGTTTTAGAATTGTTGCTTTCTGTCAGCTATCTGTCATCTGTCCATCGTATGTGAACCGTCTGTCCATTAGCAATTGTTTTTTATCACTGCTTCTCCTATAACAAATTGGAGGATCACCATGAAACTTGATGCACACATTCATTTATGGTCTAGTTTATCTTAAATGAAAATGGTGCTATTTGGACACCCAGTAAGGCTGCCATAGCAACCAACATAAAAAATCTTGCTGTCACTACTTTTCCTGTATAGATGGCAATATCTCACAAAAGGACTTCTTATGGTTTCTAATTGTCTTAAATGAAGCTGGTGCAGATCTAACATTTAGAGATATATTAGCAGGATGTGCAATTTGCATGAATCAAGCAAATTGTGTACGAATTCATGCACATGGAGACCAGTGATGTTTGAAAAATCCCACAAATTAGTTTAAAGTTGTGCTTATGAAAATGTGTTCTGTGGAATGTTTATTCTGCTTTTCACCCTTAAAGTGCTTGTCATGACATAAGTAATGCCAGTAGAAATATCATAGTGCTTGTTGCAAAGTGTCTCTTTCATAACTGTTACACATCTGGGTTCTTTATCTTGGCATGAATGGTTGCTAAACTTGATTGGTACATTGGGCCCCAGAACTAGCATTCTGTCATAGTTTGAACCTTGCATTAAGAAAGTTAATTATAAATGAGTGTTCATTATATGAGCTAACTTGACATCCCCAGAATGGCCCATTCCCAGTGTGGTTCATCTTTAAATAATGATTTTCTTCTGCAAATACAGGCTGATGGTGAGTGATGAAGGCAGTTTATTTTTAAAGTTAGGAAGTATGTCAGATAGTTGGAGTTGCAAAAGTGTTAATGGATGTCAGTGAGTGATTTTGAACCCCAAAATAGTGTTAAATATTAGTCTAATATACATGCTGGACAAAACCAGATAGCAAGCCGGTCAACTCTTCATTTCAGTGATGTTTCGAAATTAAATGTATTAAAAGTAGTCTAAGAAGCCAAATTAAAAAAAGAGTTTAAAAGTAGAGTGAATTTTCATTTCTGTTCTGAAACATTTTAGTCTAGTAAGGTCTTGTGCTATAAAACATATGACTTTAGTATAAGGGTTAAGTTAAATGTAATAAATAAGAAACTGGAACTTGAATTAAGAAGTAAAGATATTTATTTGTTTTTAGATCTCTCTCTCTCTCTCTCTCTCTCTCTCTCTCTCTCTCTCTCTCTCTCTCTCTCTCTCTCTCTCTCTCTCTCTCTCTCTCTCTCTCTCTCTCTCTCTCTCTCTCTCTCTCTCTCTCTCAGTAGACTATAACAGTAATGGACATAAAATCTTAATACTGTAACATTATGGAACTGACAGTAACTGGCATAGTAGTCAGTAAAGCATTGATTCAAGAAATCAATACCTTGGCAGAGCTTATGTTGGTTAAAAATCTTTCTTTGGAGCTGAAATATCCAAAAGACAATACCTTTGAGGTGTGGAAAATTATAAATAACAACCATAAAGAACTTGTTCCAGCTGCTAAGCTGGTTATGTATATGTTTCTTCAGACAGCAAACTTTGAAAGGAGGTTCTCAGCAGAGAACAGTATTCATACTCAGGTAAAGGACAGATTATGCTCAGAAACGATCAGCAGATTAAAGCTTATACAACTAGAGCTGACATCTTTTGAAGATGTAGATTTCAGTAGAGCTCTAACAGAGTGGAACAAGAAGAAAGATGATATTGAAATGATAGTATTATATTTAATTATGGCCATTTCCTCCTCACCCTCCTTTTTGTTTTATTTCACTCTTTTTTCTGAGAAGGGGGAACTCCTCCTTTAGTTAAAGTCCTAGTCGCATCTCTGCATCTTAAATGGCTGTCACAGCAACCAGCTTGAAATTCTTGGTATCACTTCTTCTCCTGTATGAAAAGTCACATTGGCATGGGGTTCTTAGTTCTAAATGAAAGATGGTGCTGTTCAAGTGACCATCTTGTAAATTTTGTTATTGCTACCCTCATGACTGCAGGGTCCTAGTAGGTTTCCAGCAATATACTTCTGACGACAGCTAATAGATTCTAACTGAAAATAATGTCACTCAGACATCCAATATGACCATCACAATGGTCATTTGAAAATCTTGTCATTGATAATACTCCTAAATGGATGGTCATATTGCACACAGAGTTTTCACTGAAAGAACTCTTATAATATCAAGTTACTCCTGAATGAAAATGAAACTTAGTATGGCCACCATGACAGCCATATGGAAAATATAGTTGTTGCTGCTTCATTTGAACAGAAAGTGATATCGACATGGAGTTTTCTATACATGCTAACTATTATACTTCTGGCATAATCAGTATGTATTTTAACCTAATTATGTCTGCACACACATTATGCCTTTTTGGTTCATTAAAAATTAAACTGAAGCAATAAAATGTTATCTATGGTATTTTTATTATCATCTCTATAGTCCAACACATCATGTCAATTTGAGAATATTTTAAAAATAAGAAGACTACTGCATAAGAACATAGTAAGAGTACATTTGTTCATCTTTGACCTCCATGTACTTTCCTTATTTTCTATTTATAGCAGCTGAATATGATACATTTCCAAGAAAACAAATTTCTTTAGTTTCATAATGCATCTCACAGATTCCTTAAAAATATTCGTTGTATATTTAGGTAGAGGATCAGTCTTGACATGTAAAAATAAATGGCACCCAATTTTAGTTGACATAGGCTTTATTGTGTGACTCGTGGATGTTATATGACCAAAAAATGTTAAAGGATCTTTTTCAACTGAGCATATCATGATGCTCATTGGAGAACTTGCTATCGGTCAGCTAACATTAGACATGTGTTCTATTTAAAGTGAGTGTTGTATCAAAAGAATTTTTCAGTATGTGTTTTGTTTTAGTACAATTCTGGATGGATTTTGCTCATTTGTGACAAAAATTTAGGTCAGTTTCAACTTAATAGCAATATTGAATCAACATGTTTGTTTCATACAGCCTCCTGTAATTGTGGTGTGTAATATACGGATTGCACTTTATGATTAGATTATGCTTTTCTGCCACTTATAATGTTGATTGTACCACTCTTTTGGTTAGCTTTTTTGAGTTTTCTCCTGAAGATTTTACATTTCTAAATGCTCGGACACCCATTATTGCTAGCAAGGCAGCCATCTTGCAAATCTTGTTATATTTAATTTTATATTTAATTTAATATATAATTTTGTATGACACTTTACATTACCAAGTCTGATGATGAGTTATAATTATTGCATGTAGTTAGGACTGAATAGGTATTTGACCAAAATTGTTCAATAATTTTGATTAGAGCAATTTTTGGGAAAACTGCTGGACAATCAGACAATCTACTGAGCTATAGTTGCTAAGGAAGAACCTTGAAATTTAAAAAAAATTGTTCTACCCCTGTTTGAGAAATTTTACCCTTTTTACCTGATATTTGTTTTGTGTACCTAATGGGGAGTACCTAGATTTAACCAGCACTAAGACATTTGTGCTGATGCATTGGTAATCCCTATGTATTACCACATGTATTGTTCTGTCCATTTCAGATTTTGTTTATGCTCAATAACTTTTGATGGATTTTGTGGGTTATACCAAATAGCTTTTGATGGATTTTTTGTTGTTTTTAATAGCTTTTAATAGATTTTGTGGATACCCAATAGCTTTTAATGGATTTTGTGGATTATACCCAGTAGTTTTAATGGATTTTCTGGTTTATACCCAATAGCTTTTGATGGATTTTGTTGGGTATACCCAATAGCTTTTGATGGATTTTTTGGGTTATACACAATAGCTTTTGATGGATTTTGTTGGGTATACCCAATAGCTTTTGATGGATTTTTTGGGTTATACACAATAGCTTTTGATGGATTTTGTTGGGTATACCCAATAGCTTTTGATGGATTTTGTTGGGTATATTCAATAGCTTTTGATGGATTTTGTTGGGTATACCCAATAGCTTTTGATGGATTTTTTGGGTTATATCCAATAGTTTTTGATAGATTTTGTGGATTATGTGCAATAATTTTTGATTTTTTGTTAACTATGCCTAGTTACAATTGATTAATTCTGTGGACCATGCCCAATAGTAGTTTTTGAGTGATTTCATGGATAGCTTTACAGTAGGAAGACATAATTTAAGTTTAATTTTCAACATTTTTTGAAAACATTTAATGACATTATTTTCCATGACTGAGTTTGAGCTTTGCACTTCATTTGCTTCCTATTGCAGTGGAATTTGTGTTATATTAGCATCTTTCTAGTTCTTTCGATATAGTTGTTGCCATCATCACATAGTTTGTAGATTTCACCGACAAAAGCATAATGTAAAGGGACATAACCTAAAAAAACCTAAAACATCTAAAACAAGTGATGATTAAGGAAGATAGATAGTCAGGTCAGGGAAACGACATTCCTTAAAGTGAGAAAGGATCATATCTATACTATTTTGATTACACAGTGATGTCTTCTTCATCAAGAGTCGGAGCGAATGTGACAGACCCACCTGTGCATTTTCCAAACCCAAAGCCAACAACAAAGTCAACTCCACAAAATAGAAGACCAACTCCAAGCAATTCAGAACAAGTAACTAAAAAAGCCAATCAAGGTTGGTTGAATGATTTGTCTATTTGAAACTTTATAAGTGCAGGTTGTGCACATATATAAAAATAGGTTTTACTGTAACATTTTATCACTCACTTTATTTGGAGAAATAACAGTTTAAGTATATATTTGTTTAATCTTTGCAAACATGGTGTGACATTTATATCACTTTTCCATTTGTGTTGTTGGCAGCAATGAAAGTATCAACAGTGATCAGCTCATTTCAAATTGGATACTGGAGGGAATAAATACATCCATGCAATGGTTGCAGGATAGATGACAGATTTGTGGAACCGCTCTGGTGGCCTAGTGGTTAGAGCATCTGCCTCTGATGCGGAAGGTCGTGGGTTTGATTCCCGGTCGAGTCATACCAAAGACTTACAGAAATAGTACTAACAGCTGCCTCGCTTGATGCTCAGCATTAAGAGCTTAGAGTTGGGACTGGTCAGCCTTGTGTCAGAATAATGTGACTGGGAGGGACATCATGCCACATGTCTGCGGCTCGATGCTCCAGTGCTAGACATCACTATAAACTGCCACACTGCAGACATCATAGCGATATGACTGCAAAATTGTTAAAGCTACGTTAAAAATCATAATCACATCACAGCACAGATTTGTAGAGCTCTTGTTTGTATTTGATATCAATATCCACTGATTGACAGGATGTGTCATATTCATGAAACATAAGAATAAGAAGCATTTGTCAGATGGATGGATGGACATACCCACAAAAGTCTGATCTCCATTATTCTAAATTCACATATACTTCATGCAGAGTTTTGTCATTATGTCTTAGCAAATGTCTTGTCACATTATGTCTTAGCAAAGCAATCACAAGAGAAACGACATGAATGTCACATACTGACACTTTGCCTTTATTTATACATTGGTTAGAAAATGAAATAAGAACACTGAAAAACAGTTGCATGGACCCTTAATTAGATATTATGGGATGGGGAAAAAAGTTAATGGATAATGAATGAGGCCACATATTCTAATGACCAGGTTATAAAACATTTATTTATTATAATAACAGGATAATCCTATGGTGGATCAGGTTTGACCTCTGTATAGTTTTCAAAGAGAGATGCAAGGTAGAGAGTCAAAGAAGGACAATAGCAGAACAGAAATGATGGGTAGAAATTCACTTAAAGTAACTTTGATATAAAATATTATTTCACATAAAAAAATAACCCAGTCTCTGAAATTACCTAAAATTATCAGCTACACATATCAACTGATTTGTGCACAATTTTCATTCCCAGTTCTGTGGTAGATGAATATTTAACAGAGTTCATAGCCAGCATTATGAAACCATCTCTTCTGATTCTCATGTACAGTTGCTCATATAAAAAGGATACTGTCTGGAAATGGAAGTAATAATCTTTTTTGGACAAAACCCATGAACGCCAGATTTACTTGCACTTCATCCAAATGAAAAGCATCTAAATCATGTCAGAGGCCAACAAGGCTATAATTTCATCTAAATACACGGTCTGCCACAGGGCCAGTTATTGGTAGACATAAGCCTTCATGGACCCCCAAACAACAGAAAGATGCCAATTTTAATAGTGGATAGCAGGTCAGAACAAAATTATGAGCATTGAGATGTATCAACATAGTTATTTTGCTAAAGAGTCAATTTACTAGAAAGTTGCCATTGATTATTGAAACATAAATGGAAGACCTATAATAGAATGAGTTCAGAATCTTGTTTTCAAGAAAATACTTTGATAGTAGGAAAACATTCAGCATGATACACTTGATAGAAATAAATTGTGTTAGTTTATGTATAAGCTATCATTTATATTTGTTAATTTTTTATATTTTTAAATTTTTTAAATATAATTTATCATTATATATTTTTATAAATTTTCAAGTGTTCAGCTTGAATAATAAATCTTGAAAAATATACATTCAGTTAAATAATTATAAAATATTGTGATGAACAGTAATTAATTGCTCATTATGCCATTTATTTTAATTTTATTTCATCTCAGTGCCACCAGGCACATTCAAGCCCATAATGCCATTACGTCCTTCCAGTCCAGCTCACCAACCCCCACCCCCTACCCCAGAGTCTGTACCCACCCACTTCAATATTTGTCAACATCAGAACTGCGGACAGCCCAAGGAGAGACCCTTGCTAGAATCTGGAGCGACAGTGTATGTTGTATTTGGCATCAAAGGATATCATCAGGAAGATGATGTTGGACATGTGATTGATGAAGAAAAGGTAAGGTGCACATTCCGAAATCTTTTCCAAGCTAAAGATATAAGTAATCCTCGCTATGAAGAACATCCATATAGCAAAATGCACACTCTAAAATCTCATCCAGATTGTATATATAATGTTCCCTTATCATAAGGCACCTCATTATAACACAGTTACTGAACTATCCTTCTCAAGAATATGGCATATGGCACACTATTCTCACATACTAAGAATAGTTTGTATTTCTAATAATATTTGTGTTTCTGTATTTAGTTCTATTGGCCTCAATAAAGAGAATAAAGGGATATAACTTAGATTTAAATAATGTGAGAGGTTTTGTTTTTCATCTGTTACATCTGAAAAAGGGAAAGGTATAAGGAAAAATTTGTAAAATGCACATTCAAGACAATGTTGGTATGCTTCAATGCTGTTTTTATGTACTGTGACAGATATTTCTTTACACGAGGTAAAAATGGAAATCATGTCCTAAAGCTAATATCTGATAAAATGGCTGTTCTCATGTATTCACTAGCTTCAGAATGTTTCAAAACTTTTTATCTGTACTGATGGAGAAGATAAAATATTGTTGTTGTATTATGATTTCACTGTTTGGGAAAAGAAAACCTATGCTATTTATCCAAGGGAGCTAAATATCTCAATTTTAAATGTTCTTTCATTCCATGCAGATGCATTTTTGTCTACTGAGTAGATAATACATGTCTATAATGGCCAGTGTACATGACCATAAAGACCATATTCCAGTTTCCATGATGCACTATATTGTGGGTTATTTATGTAGATACTGGTTAAAATTTACCTTTTTCCACAGTCAGTCCTGGCAACTTTATGAAAAAATTACTGCACTGAAAGCTAACTTGAAAATATTTTATCTAATCAAAAGGCTGCATTTATTAATTTGGAGTAAAATTTTTCAGACTTGAGTAAAATATATTATTCGAGGTGTTGAGTTATGTTGATGACCTGTCAGTTCATGCTTTATTTCCTTAGCTCTTGGTATTTATAGAAGGAAAATGAAAACCATTATTCTAGGAACTTGTATTATTAATCAAGAATCAGATCAGTCTTGAGAAGTTTTCATCGTGTAGTGTGTTCAGCTGAATTTATAATTTTACAGCACACTTTGAAAGAGAGTGGAAGCAAATCCCATCAGTAGAGGACAGAAAATTTGAATTTAGTTTTCTGAAAAAGACTGGTGTACCAAAATAAAGTGATGCAATCAGATAGGGATGATGAAATATCTCTCTTGTATTATTAATCAAGAATCAGATCAGTCTTGAGAAGTTTTCATCGTGTAGTGTGTTCAGCTGAATTTAAAATTTTACAGCACACTTTGAAAGAGAGTGGAAGCAAATCCCATCAGTAGAGGACAGAAAATTTGAATTTAGTTTTCTGAAAAAGACTGGTGTACCAAAATAAAGTGATGCAGTCAGATAGGGATGATGAAATATCTCTCTTGTATTATTAATCAAGAATCAGATCAGTCTTGAGAAGTTTTCATCGTGTAGTGTGTTCAGCTGAATTTAAAATTTTACAGCACACTTTGAAAGAGAGTGGAAGCAAATCCCATCAGTAGAGGACAGAAAATTTGAATTTAGTTTTCTGAAAAAGACTGGTGTACCAAAATAAAGTGATGCAGTCAGATAGGGATGATGAAATATCTCTCTCAGCGAACTAGAACTGTCATTGGATGATGAATGCACTATAATATTACTTATAGTCAGCCAAACCAAATCAATATATTTCAGTTTTTCATGTTTTCCTGCGCCGAGAAAACAAAAAAGAACCCACATATTTTCACTGAAATGAAGGTTCAATGAGTTGGACTGGTTAAGAACATTATTTTATGGGCCCTGATGATAAAGCTCTGCCTATTTATAGATATAAAACTGATGATGAAACTATGCTTATGCAGCATGTATATTTACCAATGATGAAACTTTGCCAGTGCATGCATGTAAACTTAATGATGATGAAACTTTGCCTGTGTATGCATATAAAACTGATGATGGGTCTACTTATGTGTATGCATATAATATCGATGATGAAACTGCCTGTATATGCATATAAAACTAGAGATGAAACTATGCCTGTGTATGCATATAAGACTGATGATAAAACTATACCTGTATATGCATATAAAACTATAAATGAAACTGCCTGTGTATGTATAAAAAACTATAGATGAAACTATGCCTGTGTATGCATATAAAACTATAGATGAAACTATGCCTGTGTATGCATATAAGACTGATGACGAAACTATGCCTGTATATGCATATAAAACTATAGATGAAACTATGCCTGTGTATGCATATAAGACTGATGATGAAACTATGCCTGTTTATGCATATAAAACTATAGATGAAACTATGCCTGTGTATGCATATAAGACTGATGACGAAACTATGCCTGTATATGCATATAAAACTATAGATGAAACTATGCCTGTGTATGCATATAAAACTATAGATAAAACTATGCCTGTGTATGCATGTAAAATTATAGATGAAAATATGCCTGCATATGCATATAAAACTATAGATGAAACTATGCCTGTGTATGCATATAAAACTATAGATGAAACTGCCTGTGTATGCATATAAGACTGATGATGAAACTATGCCTGTATATGCATATAAAACTATAGATGAAACTATGCCTGTGCATGCATATAAAACTATAGATAAAACTATGCCTGTGTATGCATATAAGACTGATGACGAAACTATGCCTGTATATGCATATAAAACTATAGATGAAACTATGCCTGTGTATGCATATAAAACTATAGATAAAACTATGCCTGTGTATGCATGTAAAATTATAGATGAAAATATGCCTGTGTATGCATATAAAACTATAGATGAAACTGCCTGTGTATGCATATAAGACTGATGATGAAACTATGCCTGTATATGCATATAAAACTATAGATGAAACTATGCCTGTGTATGCATATAAAACTATAGATGAAACTATGTCTGTGTATGCATATAAAACTATAGATGAAACTATGCCTGTGCATGCATATAAAACTATAGATGAAACTATGCCTGTGCATGCATATAAAACTATAGATACAACTATGCCTGTGTATGCATATAAGACTGATGACGAAACTATGCCTGTATATGCATATAAAACTATAGATGAAACTATGCCTGTGTATGCATATAAAACTATAGATAAAACTATGCCTGTGTATGCATGTAAAATTATAGATGAAAATATGCCTGTGTATGCATATAAAACTATAGATGAAACTATGTCTGTGTATGCATATAAAACTATAGATGAAACTGCCTGTGTATGCATATAAGACTGATGATGAAACTATGCCTGTGCATGCATATAAAACTATAGATGAAACTATGCCTGTGTATGCATATAAAACTATAGATGAAATTATGTCTGTATATGCATATAAAACTATAGATGAAACTATGCCTGTGTATGCATATAAAATTGATGAAACTATATCTGTATATGCATATAAACATTAGATAAAACACTGCCTGTGTTTGCATATAAATAGATGAATGTATGTCTCTGTTTGTATGTAAAACAAATGTTAAAACTATGCATATGTATCCATATAAAACTAGATGAAACTATTCCTGTGTATGTATATAAAACTGATGATGAGACTGCTTATGCATATAAAATTGATGAAAGTATGGCGTGTATGCATTTAAAACTACATGAAACTAAGCCTGTGTATGCATATAAAACTAATGAAAAAAGTATGCATATATATGCATGAAAAATGATACATAAATTTTCTACGCCATGTTAAATAAAGTTTCAAACTCTCAAATATAATTGAGATTCTGTTTATTGTTGTGCACAGTGTTCTTAAAACTGTTATCTACCATTGTGAAGTTTGAATGATGTCTTGTTGAAAGAATATCAGTTTGTTTTAAGTAATACAATGTTTTGTGTTCCTGCATTTTTCTTTTCAGGGATCTGTTGAGTTTGACCTGAGGTTTGTTTCCTTTCTCCATGACAGCAATTCAGATTCAGATAACTCTTCAAGGATGAAGATGATAAGACAACTCTGCTCCTTGTGTAAGCTGATAAGTCAGAACCAAGAACTAGTTCGTAACGGCACTGCTGAGTGTTTTCCAAGTTGTGAGTACCATAGTTCCAGTTTTTTTATATCTGTATGTTTTGTGGATATATTGTAATTAGCAGAATCTGTTCTTATATGTCAGCATGGCAGGGATGAATTCAGAGAAAGGATATTTTCTTTACTTTTACCATTAGATTAATTTTACAGTGAAGTTTGGAAATCAGACATCTAGGAATTGTGTTGAATAATACAAAATGCCACTTCTGCAAGCAAGTCATGTTGAATTCAGTATAAATATGGGAGTGCTCTCATTTTGAGAAGTGTTTTATGAGGAAATATTAACAGAGTGGAAATGACCACCAATTACTTGTGTTATTTTTTAAATAGAAGTTCCAACTTTATTATTTGCATAATTTTCAGTTATACATTGAAGTGTTGGCATCCCACTTGGTTAAATTTTGTAACAAATTATTATATTTAATGTAACTTCAACTTACATTCAAACATGATTTTTGGTTATGATGTATCTAAATTTTATCTTCCTCCTTGTCCAGTTTTTTTTAATTGAAGTTTTGATCACTTTCAATAATAAAATTATAATTTTCTGACTGATTGTATGGTTATCATTTCAGAGGAGCTTTTGTTAGGAGCAAAGTCTTGCTAAATTAGATGTAAAGCTGTGTTTCTTGGGAATTATTCATAGTAGATTTGTGAAACTTTTAATGGCATACAGCTAATTGAGTAAAATATAAGCAGTTAAAAAGAAGTTACTGTCACCTGTATTTAAAGTTTAAATGACTTTGGTCAGAATCCACATTGAAGTTAATTTGTCTGACTGTATTCACATGGCTTGGCCCTGTGTCATTGGTGTATAAGCATGTAAGCATGGGCTCATTTGCATGCTTGTTTACTACCAATTTCATTTCCAAACAATAACTTGAGTTGTGCATCATTAACAGTTAGAAAACTGTAGATGGCATGAATTTGGTGTCCAGGAGAATGTTTTAGATCTAGGGGTAAAAAGCTCAGAGGTCCAGCTCACTATGTCGAAAGAAGAAAAAGATTCCAGAAATAACCTCCCTGCCATCTGCAATTACCAAACTTTGATTGGCTTGCAGGTGAAATAATTAAGTCTTGTGTCCGTTTTGGGGTAAGAAAAAAAATCATGTCCACTCTTTCTGAAGAAGACATAAAAAAATTTGTCCACAATAACTTCAGTTCTCCATCAAACTTTGTGGATAAGAAGACTATCAAATTTGCAGTTAAAAGGTTAAAGGTCAGGACATGGTGACTGAAAGAATAAAATTGGATTCTGTGCAGTAACATTAGTTCTACATTTTGTACCTGAACTTAGCTTTACGAATTGCATGAGCTTTTGGTAAGAAGGCTTTGAGATCAAAACTAAAATGCCAAGGTAATTGTTACCTAAAAAAACAAAATTATTTCTACATTACATACATGGACAAAATTTTGTGGATCATTCACACTTGAAATGCATTTTGATTTTGTGGTTGAATGATCAAGAGCCTAGGTCATTGTGACTGAAAAATGAAAAGTGGTTGCTGCACAAATTTAATATCACTTAACTACATAGAGGAATTATAAACACTGGGCAGGCATATATTATGCTATTCACAGTACTCTTTTCTTAGATGGATCATAATTATTCCTTAGGATGTTCTGCTCAAAATGTGTGGTTTCCATAGCAAAAGCGTGGCTTCTATGATAAGCATGTGGAAAGCCTATTTCTGACCTTTTCAGAATTGCTGAGCCAATTTCTGTTTTCATCAAACTTCGTGGGGAATGTGTCCTATGATATGCAGTATTATAAGTATATATACAAATGACTTCAATAGCATGGAATGTGTCCTATGATATGCAGTATTAAGAGTATATATACAAATGACTTCAATAGCATATAATGTGTCTTATGATATGCAGGTTATAAGCATATACACAAAAGACTTCAAAAGCATAGAATGTGTCCTATGATATGCAGTATTATAAGTATATATACCAAAGACTTCAATAGCATAGAATGTGTCCTATGTTATGCAGTATTAAGAGTATATATACAAATGACTTCAATAGCATAGAATATGTCCTATGATATGCAGTATTGTATATTATATATATATATATATATATATATATATATATATATATATATACTCAAAAGACAAAAGACTTCAATAGCATAAATTGTGTCCTATGATATGCAGTATTATAAGTATATATACAAATGACTTCAGTAGCATAGAATGTGTCCTATGATATGCATTTTTATAAGTATATATACAAGTGACTTCAATAGCATCAAGATAGAAAGCCTATTTTCAGCTTCTCAGGAACAACTAAGAAAATTTTGATTTAATTTGGTTGGAATTTTCCTTAAGACATGCTAAAAAAAATGCACCCTTGTTTGCTTTCCTAGTAACAATGGAGTCTCAACCAAGTGAAAGTCCTGTCTTGGATTTTTCCAAATTGGCATAGCCAGTTTTGAGCAAACTTGGTTGGATTGTTCCTTATGACACACTCAACCAAAATGTTGTCCAGGGTGCATTCCTTGGCAAAGGTGAAGGCTCATAGCAACCAAGGGGAAACATATTTTGGACTATTTATCCAGAATGGTTGAGAAAATTAAGTGAGAAAGTGTTAAATATTCTTAGGGCATTCTCTATCTCTAAAGTTTTGTCCAGGTTAACTTCCTTGGCAATAGTTTGATTTCCATAGGAACCAGATGGAAAACTTCTTTTTAACTAATTCTGAATGACTGAGGCAATTTTAAAAAAAAAATAAAATTTGGATGGAATATTCACAGGACACATGAAAATACATTCATGACCAGGATGGATTGCCTAGCAGTGGTGTGACTTTCATAGTTTGGAATGGGAATATGTTTTCTATTTCCTCTCCAAAAAAGCTGAGAAAACTTGGTATAAATATTTCTTAGGACATGCTCTGCCAAATTTTTGTCCAGGCAATGATATGGCTATCATCAAATTAGCAAATCTATTTTTAGTTTCTGCATTGTTTTCACAGCATTTAAATGCTATCTTGAATTAAGGCCTTTTTTGCTTGTACAAACTGGGCTGATGTGACATCAGTTGTGGTTGCCATTAGTAATAATGTCACAACATTACAAGGCAATTGTTGATAATTGGATTCAAAATATTCCCCAAATCAGACAATATTAGGACTTCCAGTTTGGCTGCTGTTTTTAAGATGGCATGAGGCATTATTAGTACTAGAATGGCTTTATTGTTCAGTCGAACATGGTAAGAATTCAAGATAGTGATCTGTTTGGGATGTGCTTGTTGGTCTGTGTATCCCTCTGATTAAAGGTCAGTATTAAAGATTTCTTAAATTAAGCTCAAAGTGAAATTTATTTTTTTAAAAATTAAGCTCAGCCTTAAAGTTCTTTAATTGTAACTAAATGCATTGCTGGCATGACATAAAGAGAGGCTCTTGTGAGACAAAATTTATTGGCCAGGCTACAGAGATGGGCTGGTTTAGAGAAATTTCATCTTGATTTTGAATTTCTACAGATATCCAGTCATAAAACAATAGGAATACAACGACTGCTCTTTGAATCCAGCCCTCCTTAGGATGTTTTAGCAACTAAAAGTGCTCAATGTTGTCTACCCACTTATCCAAACAGAGGTGGTCTCCCATTGAATTTAGGGGTTCAGAACATATTCCATCTATACTTAAGGAAGCATGTTTTTTGTTGGAGACCTGAAAGCTGATATCTGCATGTGCCTTTTTCAATATTTCATTGATTCACGAGTTGTTTCACTTAGAAAAATGTACCTAAGCTATAATTCTTTCTTCTCTCTATTCTGTCAAAGAAGTCACATTTTATTTATCAACTTTTAATTTCTTCTATAGTTATATGCCTTAAGGTATATAGTAGTTGATTTCATCTCAGTACTCAGCCTGGTATATGAATTTTGTTATTGTCTAGTATTACATTACACAAGACCTTTGATATATTTTAGATATGTATACACAAAAAACAATGTTTAACTGGTTTTACCTATATATGCCATTGTTTACTCTCTAATTAAAGATGTTATCACAATGGACAGGACCAGATGTACTGTGTGTTAGTATTTTAACATTTTTTTCTGGTTGTTGGATGCAATTCAGATCATAACCACAACCTATGCACACAGTGACCAAAAATGTACAATTGAATTGGGTAAATGATAGAGTGAAGAAATGCACTAGCAAAGATATAGACTCTCTACGTATCATCATTGATGCTGCCACAGTTCTTTAACTGATTTCCCAGCTGTTGCCAGAACATTGCAGGCCTGGGAATGTCAAAACTTGTATCAGTTCATGTTGACTAAACTCCTGTCTCAGCATTCAACAACTGGTTCATACTATTTCATTGCATTAGGACCCTTGCACGACTGAAGTTCATTTTGCTCTATGTCAGAAATCAGAAGAAGCCCAGCCTCATATGCTGATAACCTCATTGGTCATGCTTTGAAGCCAGTTGCTTTTATGGGTTTAATGCCATTTTTCAGCACATAAAAGGCTATTCATGGTGGCCAGTATATTTTGTGTAGGAAGACCCTGTGAAAACCACAGGAAGAACCAGATGCCTGTGAAGCTACTGGCAAGCTTTTTTACATACCCACATTGGTGGAGCTTGAGACTTGAACCCACACTGTCAGAGGTCTGTTCCAGCAAGAGTGTGAGACCACTCGGGCCCTGAGGGAACATTGCAGTATTGGAGTACAGTATCATTTTATACTTGGGGAACAATGCACTAAATGTTAACCAGTGGAACATAGTATCACTTGATAGAAAGGGAAAACTACTGTCCTTTTACCATCTGAAAAATTTTGAGAATATGTTGAATTGTTAGAAAAAACAAAAGTAGATAAAGGGTACATCATACAGCCTTTTCAGTTAGTATCATATATTTTTTTATATTTTGTAATTGGGAACTGCTTGTGGAATTTTACTACCAACCTGGAGAAGTGTAAGTTCCATCTTCTTTAATCTTTGTACCTCTTATCTTTACAGATATAAAGAGAAAATACAGTAATATAGGAGCAGAATTAAATAAAATCCAAGAGTGTGTAGGACTGCTTGGGCCAACGAAATACATTTATGGTCAGGCACCTCAAGCTCAGGCCAAGGGAGGCATTTCTCAAAATGGTCAAGATGTATTGTGGCTCGCTTTTGCATTTGAATCTGTAAGTATACTATTAGTAACAGATGTCCTTCAGGAATTTTATCTGCAGTCATATAGATCAAGGGTTTTCTTGTTTTCATTGTTTCTTATTCTTGGAACTCAACTTTTCTCTTAGATGTTTATGAATTTTCAACTTTTTATAAGTTCAGAACAATGATCACTCGTTTTACATCTGTCATAAATTCAGTCCTTTGATTTTCTGGTTCACATCTCACTGTTGTGATGAATTTTCACCACTTTACAAATTCATTCCTATGATTTCCTACTTCACATTTCTCAGTTGCGATGAATTGTGAACATTATAAAATTTCAGACCTATAATTGTTTGTTTCACCCATCTGTCTATTGTAGACTGATGCTCAGGATAACTAAACTGTTGATGTTTATACTGTACTCTTATTTTGACCACAGAAGGTACATGCAGTATCTACATACCATGCTTGGTTTAAATTTTGCATGCAGGGTTTCTATCGTAGTGGTAAGATTGGGAAAAGCAGGAATAAGAACAGGTTTTTTTCCAGTGCATAAAGCACAGCATTTTGCAAAAGTTGGTTAAAGTCGGGGATGGGGGAAAAGCTGGGAATTTTCAAAGCCATTTTTGATGGATCAGTTGCTGAAAAAAGATGTTAAATATCCTAATTTTTAGTTGATTGCCAAGTTTGTGCTCCGAGTTAAATTACTAAAGTTTGTGTGTGGAGTTACATTATTGAATTTGTTGAAGACATGTAATTCTTCAGTCTTCTTCTATAATAAGACTGTGTGCCAAATTAAATTATTGGATGGTTTTAAAGTCATGGAGTTCTTTATGTATGTTTGTTAATTAAACTTGTATTGGCAAAATTGCTTTGAGATATTACCATCATCTTTGTGTATCTTTAAAACAACTACATTTTCTTAACTTGCCAAGTAGAGCTCCAGTAAGATCTTATTTTCTGTGTCATCTTATGGATTTTGCTGGTCAGTGAACCCAGGGATTACATATTTATAGAAGCAGAGCTTGTCAGCCCTGAGTATAACATACTCCTTGAGTTTTCTTCTCCTGACTCTTTTGAAAAGTTGAACATGAAATTGTAAACCTCACTCAGCTGTGCTTAATGTGGATATCAAAATTCTTACACAAAGATCTTTTCTACTATAAGTACATATGTAATTAGCAAAAGTGTTGTTTTGTAAGTGTGTGTATGTGTGTCACATTGAATCAGCTTTAGTTTATTTCTGTGTGGCAAAGTTTCTCATTAATTATTCAGATACAGAAACAGAATTCTACAAAAATTTTGAGATTATTTACATTTTTTACTAGACTACATCAAAAGGCCAGTCATATTTTGAGGCATATAAGGAATATCTAAAGTGGGAATTATTTATCAAGCACCTCAAGGAGACTGAAATTGCAGCTGACTCCCCTCTTCAGACTGTTTTTCAGACATCAGAATTCTGGACCAAGGTATGTATATGACAAGACTGTTATTCTATTGGTCTGAGTCCAGAAGAGCTGATGTGCTGGTCCTGAATCTATCTTGTAGTTTGTCCTAATAAAAGTAGTGAATAAATGCTTGTGTTCCAGTTGGTTGTTAATGAAAACGGCACAGAAGTGATCTCCAACATAATAGCAGTGGTATCCATCTTGAAAATATTGTTATTGCTACTTTTCTTAAATGGATAGTTGTATTGTATGTGGGTTTTTCTAATACATATATCTAATTGCTTGTAGATGAAAATGGTGCAGTTCAGACCTCTTGTATGACTGCTATTTTGGCCATAATCCTGCAACATAAAGTCAGTGCAGCTGAAACTGTCTGTATGAAATAGATCTGCCATCCCTTACGATTTTGCCCTGTCATACAAAAATGACCAAACAAGTATAGTCTTATGGTATAAAAGCAAGAACTGCAGAGGTAATGATTGGTTTGGTTGATCCTTGTTTGGTTTGCATCTGGATTTTTCATATTAAAATGAGTGGAGTTAGTCAGGGAACCAGACTAACTTTATAGCAGTATCTTGGATGCTTTAAACTGCACATATTTTTTTTATGCAAAGCATTTGCATGATCAAACTGTTCATTATAGAATTTTTAAAAATAGCATCCAGCAAATTTTTCAAGAAGTATGTTCAGTTTGAGAGATGGCAACAAGCCATTTAGTTGCATAAGATTTATAACTGAAGTTTGTGCAACTGTACTAGAGGCAAATAAGGTCTTCCTGTACTCTACATACTTTACAGATGAATATAATGTTTACCATCATAGCATGTTTCAAATACTGATCTTCTGAATATGTTTTCCAATTTGACAATATTAGTATATGTTATTTTGTTATACCTTACTGAAAACTGGTCAAACTTATGGAAAGCAAATCAGCTTACTGAGATCATCTCATCAGTACTGGTAGGTGTGTGAACTAAAATATTTTAAAGAATTTTGAGTAATTTTCATCTAGTTTGTTTTACAGTATTGTGTATTTACTGCTGTGAGGAGTTTCAATGAAATCTATGACTCGTTTTATCAGACCTCTCACCAAACTCCATGAGATTTCACCCAATAGAGGGTTTAGTATACAAACACTTTTCCATGTAATGCCAGAACAAGACTTTTCTGAAATTTGGACAAGTAAATGGCTGATGAGATGAGATGATATATTTTAATATGATTAGATGATCATGGACAGTTCACCTGTCCATAAGGCCAAGGTAGCTTATTATATGGTCCCTTGTTTTTCATGTATTCCATCATTTTTCATTTCTTGCCTGTTCACATCTGCTATTTACAACTTCTTAAACATTACTTAACAGTATTTTACCAGAATTGAAAAAAAAAGTATCCTGGCATGAAACTCTTTCATATTTGTTAAAATGTCGAGTTGTTTCCAAATGTAGTTACCATTTATAATTTATGGAAAAAAATTTAAATGATTTTTTGCGCATAATTTGACCAAATTTAAGTTAAAGTATCAAAGAATGAAATTTTTTTATATATGTTCAGATCGTGCTGATCCATGATCAAATATGGCCACTATTACCATATCTACCCATGTTTAAGCCTCCTCCCCTAAATAAGTATAAACACTAAAGAGTGCATAACCCATGTAAAAACCAACCAAAAATTCTGAAATTACATCACTAGTCAGTTTCTTCTCACCCTTGCCACCCCATTTGTGATATTTGAACATTGATGTTGAGGTGTATCTATATATATATATATATATATATATATATATATATATATATATATATATATATATATATATATATATATATATATAGCAAGTAAGCAAGCAAGCATGATACTTGCTATATATATATATATATATATATATATATATATATATATATATATATATAGAGCAAGCAAGCAAGCATGATACTTGCAAAGGTATGCCAGAATATATGTGGGTCATTACTGTTTACTGTTTGGAGTTATATATATAGCTAAAGATGAAGTCCTGGAGAACAGTGGTGACTGATGTTGGTGAGTTGTTTCTCAAGCATTTTGAAAAGATTATTTTCATTTTTTTGCAGATTCTAATGGAAGTTGTAGCTGTCAGCAGTGCAATCTATGGTCTGGTGCTTTCTCTGCTTATCTGCATGGTTACTGTGGCAATATTTACAGGACATATTATGTTACTTCTTATTGTCTTCTTGAGTATATGTGGTAAGTAACTAGTCAAAATGTTAATTCTTTCTTTGCTTGTGGCCAAACAATGAACATTTTGATATGTTCCAAGTCAAATTTTTCAAATGCATAGGAAGAAAGTATTTTTAAGGTTTAGTCACCTGTCACCTTAGTTATGTAGTTTTAAGGTTGAGTCACCTTAGTTGTTTAATCTTCAGGTTTACTCATATTAGTCTGCTTAGAATTTAATGTAATTTTTTATACACACTCTTCCAGAATTTCATCAATTTGTAAAAATTATTTTAAAAAATATTTTGAGTCTTTTGATATTATTCACAAAAATCTTTTTATTCTTAAGAAGATCTACAATATGTTTATTTAACAGTAAATTAAATTATATAATCAACTTTTCTATAGATAATTATTTGTTTTATATAATTGTTTTTTAAAGTCACAAAGAGACTGACATGAAGAAGTGCGTGTGTGTGAATACAAGTACAAACTTAAAATTTGTTGAGATCATACTCTATAAACTATGTTATCATTTGCTGGGAAGGAAAAAGTTAAACTCCTATATAAAAACACCTTTTGCTCTGGCTTTCTTCATAACTGATTGACTTAGTCCAGGGACATAACATAAATTGTTAGTATCCCTACATTATGATCTTGTGTGTGTATGTGTGTGTGTGCATATATATATATATATATATATATATATATATATATATATATATATATATATATATACACACACACACACACATACAACAAATCTGTAAATACATTACTCAATCATAATAGCTTAGGATTACTACTACTGCCTTGCAAATCCATCACATATGCAGGCCCACAATTTTATACTTCTCCTTAAAGGTTGTTTTATAATTTTATTTTACCTATACACTTCATTGTTTATTTGACTGTCTGTTGTCAATTTCTGGATCAACTTTTAACATTTGTCTCTGCACCAACATTGTGCTGTAAAAGACAGGTGCAGAGCTACAGTTGGATATGTTTTGCCCTATTTGTCCTACAGATTAGAATTATGGCAAAGCACAGATGAGGATGAAGACATCACCAGTCTTCAGCATTATATATAACTTCCTCTACCTTGCCTCCTTAGGGTTTAACTTAATTTTTCTTGCAGAAGAGGAAAACAATTTCTTTTTCTTGCAGAACAGGAGGCTCGGAGTGGCCGAGTGGTCTAAAGCGCTGTCTGTTATGGATCACTGCCATCTCACCTCTATCTGTATGGGTTTGAGTCTAAGATATGTTGATATGTGAGAAAGCTTGCCAGTAGAGTCTCGTGGGTCGTGTGTTCTTTCCGGTGATTTCCCGGTTTCTTCCTCCACCATTAAAACTGACCGCCATGTATAGTCTATCGTGTGCTGCAAAATGGCATTAAACCCCACAACAACAACCTTACAGAACAGTGCGGTACAGAGCAAACAATTAGCAGGCATATGGACATGTTTACATACATCAAACATTCATCCAAAGTCACAGTTTCAAAATCAGGGTGTTGTGTGAGTTTAGTGAGCTGCAGACATCATCACTCTTTGCCAGCTAAGTCTCAAGCATTACAGGAGACCTTAGTCTCATACAGCTAGGTGTTGTTGCTCTCAAGTGATTTCATCTTTTCTAGACCAGAAGATTGAGTCTTTCAAAACTCTTTTGACAATGCTTTCCACCTTTGACCCAAGCTTTTTTGGTCTCCTCCTATTCCTACTGCATCTTCAACCTGGACCTGAACTCCAGAGTCTGTTGATCTTATGACAAAAAGGAAGAGTTCATATTCATTTACTTCCGCTGTCTGGGAAAGTTAAAAATATTCCGACCTGCTGTCATCATCACCTTGTCAGCAGTTCTACATTGGACTCACACCAGTATTTCATTTAGAAACTCCCTGCTGTCATCATCACCTTGTCAGCAGTTCTACATTGGCCTTACACCAGTATTTCATTTGGAAACTCCCTGCTGTCATCATCACCTTGTCAGAAGTTCTACATTGGCCTTACACCAGTATTTCATTTGAAAACTTCCTGCTGTCATCATCACCTTTTCAGCAGTTCTACATTGGACTCACACCAGTATTTCATTTGAAAACTTCCTGCTGTCATCATCACCTTGTCAGCAGTTCTACATTGGACTCACACCAGTATTTCATTTGGAAACTCCCTGCTGTCATCATCACCTTGTCAGCAGTTCTACATTGGCCTTACACCAGTATTTCATTTGGAAACTCCCTGCTGTCATCATCACCTTGTCAGCAGTTCTACATTGGCCTTACACCAGTATTTCATTTGAAAACTTCCTGCTGTCATCATCACCTTTTCAGCAGTTCTACATTGGCCTCACACCAGTATTTCATTTGGAAACTCCCTGCTGTCATCATCACCTTGTCAGCAGTTCTACATTGGCCTTACACCAGTATTTCATTTGGAAACTCCAGCAGTCAGTAGTGTTAGTGCCACTTAGTGGATGACAAAGCCACACACCATACATATGAATCAGATGGCCTTGGCATTTTGTACACTATATCATTGCCGTGTCATTGATGTTGGACTTCATCTCACTGATTATCTTCCAACATACAGAACATAGCTTCACTCCCCCCCACAACAAGTACCTCAAGGCATGCATGGGAATCAGTCTAAAAAATAACTAGAATACTGAACAGACCCACTGAACACATATTGGCCAACTCAGTATCCACAGCCACAAATTTACGATTGGCAGAACATGACTGCATGGTCTTTGTTTGCCTGCATTTCCTAAACCATCCTTTTAATAGCGAAATTATAGAAGTCTGCAAACAAGCCACCAATCAGACCAGTTCCTTTTTTTTCTAGGCTTGCTCAATGTGGCATTGGATCTAATTTTTCAAAGGTTGCCTTTTCACATGCCCATTGCAGATGATTCTTCTGTCCAAATGGAGGACAAACGTTTGCCCACTGGACCAACCTCTCACATTATATTGAAGTGTATTTATATATTGGTGACTTGAATCCCAATTAGTGTAGGACTATATAACAAGGGATAGTTGTATGTAAGAGTGGCAACATGAATAACATTGTAGTGAATCACATTTTAATGGGCATAGCTGTCATGGGTGCCCAAAAACGGGGAGAGGGGGGCAGCATTTACCTCCACTATTTCACCTCGAAATGTGTTTTGGCCTACATACCCTGGTACATAAAACTTAACAGCTGACGACTACATGTCCCCCACCGATAATTCTGCAGGTGCCCCTGATAGCTGAATTAAATGTGGTAAGATGAATGGCATTGTAGTGAAATAGTATAGCATGGGATAGCTGTATTTAAATGTGTGCAACCTGAATTAAATTTGTAGTGAAGCACACTGTTGTGGAAGAGAGCTTATTTAAATGATGCTGAAATTAATTGAGTTATATCAAACATGTTAAAATGGGAGAGTACTATATTTAAATGTTGGTTACCTGTATTTCAGAAATGGTCTGCCTTGTGGTTGGTATATTCTACATAGCTGGATGGGAAATTGGGGGAGTTGAAGCAGTGTCTCTCTCAATACTGGTTGGATCTTCTGTAGATTACTGTGTTCACCTTGTTGAGGGATACAATCTTGCAGCTGATGCATGTCCTTCTTCAGTCAAAGAGGTGAGTTGTTCAGCCGTTTAATTCATTTATCCAGTTTAAAAGCTCTGCTGGATTTTTGTCGTTTGTATTATAGTTTTAATCAGATATACATATCTTGTTCAAGTGACAGTTTCATTATCAGCAGTATTTCAGGTTTAAGTGCCAAACCTTGCGATAGGTATATTAGTTGTCATACACTGACTGTAGAATCAGTAAGCACTACCCTTTCATATACTGATTATTTCTCTCTCTGAATTGAAGGCAAGCATCATATTTTTTAAAAATCTTGGTTAAGTTTTTAGTGATCATTTTTCAGAATACATGTATCAGACTCAAGCAGTAATAACCACTCAACATTAGTAAATCACTTTAAATTCTTGAGTTCTGATTGTTGAACTATAGTGTATTTTTATTTCATTTCATCAAAAATTCATCATGTGAAATATTAATCTATTATTGTCATCTCCGTTGAGAACCTTTCTCAAGCAATATTTCCCAATTGGGTATACTGTCCTCACCTTTGGCTTTAGCACTGTTTCCACCAGATAACATTTTGGTGGAGAAGGTAGTTACAGAATTAGAGAAATTAAGTATTGACCTTCCATTCAAAATATCACCCAAACCTACTATACATTGTCATTTTCATAGAAACTCCCAAGTCAAACCTACTTTGCAGTGGCATTTCCTTTATGAAAATGCCACAGTTGAAATATTTTTCAAAATAAACAACACAATCTTGGTTTGTCCTCATATCTCCTTGTCAAACAATGGACATGGTCTCACATCACCAAATCACACACTATACATATTCTTATATCTCATATTACATAGTGGTTTTGTATCACCTTATCATACACCGAACATATTCTCATATCATCATACACTGTAAATGTTTTCATATCACATTATACTCTGCATTTGTTCTCATATCACTGCACATGTAGTCGGGGTTATATCAGATTTTACATTGCTATTCTCTCTGTTATTAACTCTAAAGTAGATCAACGTTGAAAGCAGAATGTTTCTTTGCCAGCCCCCTTCCCTCTTCCCATTGAGAGAATAATATTTGGCCTGTATTCATTAACTAGGGAAACATAGCAGAGTGTGACTTGCACAGGTCCATAGCTTGATAATTTTTTTGTCAAATCATTATTTCTCCTTTCCTCACTCAGTTTCTGTTCACTAATATGCTTCCAGATCATTATTGACTTTAATTTAATTAAATTGAGATTTTACAGACAGTTTAATAATAATGAATGATTTAGTGAGGTGATTCTTAATGATAATTTGATTTTATAGATGGTATAGATATATGGGTATAAAAAAAAAAATTAACTGTTTTAATAAGCTAGGTGTTTAAACACTAATAATCACTATTTGTTGGAGTTTAAACTCATAGATTTGGGAAGAATTACTTTTAAATCTACAGAATGATAATTGTTTATTGTTTAAACTCATAGACATGGGAAGGGCTACTTTTACATTTACAGATTGATCACTATGGTGGATTGGGAAAGGGTTACATCTATAGATCGATCATGGTTTGTTGGGTCTTCAAAGTCATGAACTGTAACCACAAACATTGGTAAGCTATGATAAAAGCACTCCACCAAAAATGATAGATTCATAACATGCGTCCTCAGATGCCTCTATTTTCTTGGAATGGCTAAATGTTTGCTTTTCATTGGGCAGTTGAGAAATCACATTTCGTTGAGATCAGATGTCATTGGTAGAGTGGCCGAAATTATTTCAATTAAAATGTATATTTGCAGTCACCAATGAAGTGTCGTCACTGGAGGACAACTGCAGCCATAAGTCATATTGGTGTTTCCATCTTAAGCAGTGCCTTGACCACCATCATAGCTGCCATTCCACTGACCTTCACTGCCATTCAGCCATTTGCCAAATTTGGTCAAATTTTGGCCATCAACACCACAGTCTGCATTTTCTTCTCCTTAACAGTCAGTCCTGCCTTGTTAAGCACTATTGGACCAGCCTATTTCAAACAGACTTGGAAGTCAACCCTAAAAGCTTTTATTGGCACAGTAATTTTGACCGGTTGCTTTGTTCTTACATTGTTTATTGTAAGTAAAACTGGTACAGTAATACCAGGACCAAATGGTGAAGCCTTGTTTTCATAGATCTGCGTGTTTATTGTAAGTAAACCTGGTATAACAATACCAGGGCTACATTATGGGGCCTTGTTTTCATAGATCTGCATATTTATTGTAACTAAACCTGGTATAACAATACCAGGGTCAAACTGTGAGGCCTTGTTTTCATAGGTCTGCAAGTTTATTGTAAGTAAACCAGGTATAACAATACAAGGGCCAAATTGTGAGGCCTTATTTTCATAAATCTGCATGTTCATTGTAAGTAAAACTGGTACAGCTTCACCAAGGCTATTGTGAGGCCTTGTTTTCATAGGTCTGCATGTTTATTGTAAGTAAAACTGGTACAGCTTCACCAGGGCCATTGTGAGGCCATGTATTCATAAGTCTGCATGTTTATTCTAAGTAAAACCCATACAACTTTACCAGGGCCATTGTGAGGCCTTGTTTTCATAGATCTGCATGTTTATATTTTTATTATTAGTTGCATGGTTTTCATGCCTCCCTGTGACATAATACATATAGTCGCCTTTTTTATGTCTGCATATCTGGACATCCATGCCTGTATTCATATTAGCACAACAGCACAAAAAACAATTGGACTTTGAACCTGAAATTTTATACATTTTATTATTGTCATAAGTAGAACGATATATTAAATATTAAACTATGATAAAGTTTCTGCTATATTTGTCATAATAGCATTACACTTTCAGGTAAAAGATCATCATAAAATATAATTCACTTTAAAAAATATCATACTTTGGATATTTTCATGGGGTTTAATTTCACTGCAATAAGAGCATGCCAGGGTTTGTAGTAGCAGTAAATCATAAAATTAAGGCTAATTTGATGTTGCTCAATGGCTTTATAGCAAATTTGATGTTTATTAATAGCATTAAGGCTAATTTTGATGCTTCTTAATGGTCTTAAGGGTAATTTGATATTTTTTAACGGCCTTCAAGCTGATTTGATATTTCTAAATGGCCTTAAGGAGAATGTGATGTTCTTAATTGCCTTAAGTCTAATTTGATTTTTTTAATGGCCTTAAGGTCATTTTTATGTTTCTTAATGTTTTTAAAGATAATTTTGATGTTTCTTAATTTTCTAAGGAAATTTAATATTTCTTAATGTCCTTAAGGTATATATGTTTTTTAATGTCGTTAAGACTGATTTGTTGCTTTCTATTGTTCTAAGTAAATTTGATATCTTATTGGCCTAAAGGCTAATTTGATGTCTCTTTATAGCATTAAGGCTAATATTTGATGTTTTTTAACGGCCTTTAGGCTAATTTGATATTTCTTAATGGCCTTAAAGCATATATGTTTTTTAATGGCCTTAAGGCATATATGATGTTTTTTAATGGCCTTAAGACTGATTTGTTGTTTTCTATTGTTTTAAGGAAATTTGATATTTCTTAATGGCCTTAAGGCTAATTTGATATTTCTTAATAGTATTCAAATTTGATGTTCCTAAATGGCCTTTATGCTAATTTGATGTTTGTTACTGGCATTAAGGCTAATTTGATGTTTCTTAATGCCCTTAAGACTAATTTTGTTTTTTTAATGCCTTTAGGCTAATTTTATGTTTCTTAGCGGTCTTAAAGATAATTTTGATATTTCTTTATTGTTCTTAGGAAATTTAATATTTCTTAATGGCATTGAGGCATTTTTGATGTTTCTTAATGGCCTTAAGGCTAAGTTGGTATTTGTTGCTAATTTGGTGTTTCTTAATTGTCTTAAATAGTCACACAAGTATGAGTCTCTTCTGTCATTGTCAAACTTGCCAAAACTGCCATCAGCCTATATGCCATCTGTAAATTTGTAAAAAAAAAGTGCTTATTCGACTTCTTTCAGTGAAAATTATGCTCAAAATCAGTAACATTTGGACAATTTGTGCAACATAAAATAATGCAGATATTTAAGATATCTGCTTAACTCAAATGATTTCTATATTCCCATGGATTTCCACACAACTTTTTTTTCTGATCAGGTTTGTTACCTTTAGCATGTGACTTGACAGCAGATACACCTTGCTGACTCATGCTAAGTGTTTGTCTGCATAAAGTGCATCTAAACATGGAAGCTTAGTTTTTAGCAATCCAAATATTTTCTTTATTTGAAAGACCCGAGTTTGGGAAATGTGTCTGACTTGCCGTTGTCAGTATTAGCTTGAAAACTTAAGCATGCTGTATATCGACAGCCATCATTTAATAATACCTCCCATACTAATCCAAATACTGCTTCTTGCTTGAAATCACTGTATGCACATTTATATTTGCATTACAAAAATCTACCATAACTCCCATAAGATACAACAAAATCCATGGCTAATTTTTAAGGCTTTTTAAATCTTAACATAAAGCAAGGTTGCATTTTTTTAGGCTTATTCAAGTTTTTTTTAGGCTAAAGACTGAATTTAATGCTTTTTGATGTTTTTGAGGTTACAATGAACGCTGGCAAAACCGCTGTATCTTATGCAAAGTACTATTAGGCATAATGTATGGATCGTCCTCGGCTTCGCTAATGTCGACAAAATATACCATCTGGTGAATTTTTTTTGGCAACAACCTTTTTGGCTTTTTAATTTGTACATTCAATCTTGGATTTGGAGTGGAGGCATTCAAAGGGACCACAAAAAGAAGCCACAAATTTTGGGTACACAGTGCACTTGAATCTGTTACATAAACAAATCCTTTGTTCATATTGACAATCCCATCTTTACAGTGCATTGTTACATCATAATCCGTTTATATTGACCTCTAACCAGAGTATCTGTATGCTGTGATACACTCAGTTATGCTATCAGACTATACCTAGAATCGACTGATCTATGAAGAGAACAGAAAAAGCTACAATTGGACGGATAATCCTTGTGTTTTTGTTTTTTGAATGTACCAATAAAACAGTTTTGCTGAAACTTCAGAGAAAACTGATTACCTTTTTAGTACCAATTAATGTGTATAAATACAAAGCAAATGGAAAAAAATCTCAATCAGAATTATATACTGTCAACAGTGCAACTTTATCATGGGTAAACTAAATTAGATGTTGCATGTTTATTGCTCATCCTAAGAGTTAAGTTAACAAAATTATTAGAATTTGGATTTAATGCAAATTCATCAGACAACACAGTCACTGAACTGGATGTTATACTTGACAGTCCAGCATCATCTACATGTAGTGATAGTAGTAGTGATTTAAGTGCAACACCACATCATGATGAAGGGTCAAAAGTTTTCAATAATTTCTTGACTGCTGGAAACTTGGGCATCTGTGGCTGAGATATGATACAAAATTAAAGCGTATGTATGTATGTATGTATGTATGTATGTATGTATGTATCAAGGCACAAGTCATCAATTCATTTACAACTACTTGTGATATTGTGAAGGAGTGAGTCACCAAACATCCAGGTGGGGTAAGTAATATTTGCTCATTGATCTTTCTTTTGCCATCAATTTCATGTTATGACTCCAGGGACTTAAACTATGCAACATGAAATAGCAAAACAAACAAGTTTTGTATAATTGAAAATAATTTTTTTCTCAAAATACATGAGTGAAAGAATTAAATTAACTTACAGCATGTTGAATGAGATCCTATTTCCTAAAAGTCCTTTCACTTCCAATAGTTCCAATAAATCTGAATTCGTTCCAACAAAAAATGCCCCTTTTAAGTTTTAAATGATTTATAAAGAATTCAAACAGTTGTTGAATAAATTTAGTTAATACCGAAAAATTATTCTAGCTTGTCATGCAAAAAATAACTTTTTGAAAACCATCAAGCAGTTTTTGTGGCATATTTAAGCATCATTGTTGTTAAATATTCACCAATTTTTCGGGACCAATACAAGTGAAATTCTCAAATGACATGCAATTTCTCCCTGTAGAGTGCATTATCCCACCCCCCCAATGCGCCCCCATTGCATTTCATATTCTGGTCAGCTGTGCCCTAACTGCACAAAGCTAGAGGTTAGACTCAATCCTCTTTGACATACTTTAAATAAACTGCCCGTTCTACAGTGAGTGAAAGCACTAGTAATTGATTGACAAATTAACAATGTTCTTTTTTGTTATAACTAACAATGCCTAAAATTAGTGTGAATTTATAGTAACAGTTCAAATGTAACTAATTTCCCACATTTTATATCCCACCTTATTTCATTATTGTTTACCCATATATGAACATAAAACTGCTTACTAAATAACATTAATTCCAAATTAGTTTTTCGGGGGCACATATGCTCTGTGATTTGTTTTTCATTCCTTCATTTAATTTAATGTTGCCAGGTGTTGACTCATGTAAGTTTCTTTGGTGGGAACAGAGATCCTAGTTTGCTTGTCAAGAAAAAAATGAACAGCATTCAGTGATCATTATTGGGATTTAGGAAGCAATTCACTAAAAGCAAAGCATGTAAAGCATGGCAAAAATAAATTTCTGGTTGACAGACCTACTTTGTGAAGCTAGCCATAAGGAGGGTTATTTAATTCCTGAAGGCATGAAATCACCGGTTCCATGATACGTCACTTTCTTAAAAGTATGATCACAGAGTTTTAGTATTAAAATGTCATTAACTAAAGATCTTTACAAATTTATTATTTGGAAAATAATATACATGATATAGTTTTGCTTAATACCTGATGTTTCTCTTTAAAAAAATGAGAGACTGTAGATGACTGGAAAGAAGATATTTTATATTCGGTATTGCATTTATTTCAGGTGACAAGTCATACCTATGCACTAATGGTGCAATGACCATGGATGTGTTGTGTGATGATTTATTTTTTAATATTATGGCTATATTTTCAATTTTCATTGCCTATTACATCAATAGACTTGGAAAAATATTCACTACTTGTTTTGGCGACATTTGTTTTAAATTGGCGAAAAATATTGAGGTTGGCGATATTTTTGGCGACAACCGTTTAAAAGCCAGGACCATCCCTGATAATGTAGTGTGTATATCATTAGATTTAAATGAATTAGCAACTGTTATTTGTGTTGGGAGCCATCTCTTCTTTTGGAAGTGCAATTTCTCAGAATGTGTTTGCATTAAAATAATAGACATATAACATTTGTTTCTGCTACTGACTAATTACAGGATAAGTGGTAGTAAGACACCAGGCATAGTGTCAAGAAATATTTAGCAAGACAATAGGCATTGTGTCAAATACAAGTTAGCATGACACTAGGCACAGTGTCAAGCACAAGTTAGCAAGACACTAGGCATAGTGTATAGTACAAGTTAGCAAGATGCCAGGCATAGTGTCAAGTACAAGTTAGCAGGACACTAGACATAGTTTGTAATACAAAGTAACAAGACACCAGTCATGTAGAGCCAGGTAAAAAGAGAATTGCAATGTTCTTGAAGGGCTGGAGCAGCTGCTCCCCTAACACAGGTAATCTGGGACTAAGACAGTGAGAAAGGATATTTATATAGACCATCTACTAAAACAAAGATGTGGGTTTATTAAGGCGTATATGGATAAGACTGCAAATGAGTGGGCATCGTGACATAAAAGTTCATCATGACTTACTTGGAATTCCCAGATATTGTATAAACAGAACTTCACTAGTATTGTTGAGAAGAGTCCTTAAGTTTACTGGTTGATAGGTATGACCCTATTGTACTAGGTCCATTACATATTATAAAAGAATTCAACCATGGCCATAGCCATATTATATTGTGGACCATGTTAAATTGGAACTATGCTATATTGGGGACCATGTTAAATTAGGACTATGCTATATTGGGGACCATTCTATATGGGGGGGATTGTTTTTATAAGTGGGGGATGATTGCAGTGGTTACATTTGCAAGGGAAATTAAATATTAGCAATATTTCTTTCAAAGATAATTGTCAGAAGTGCAATACATATATGACCATTATTCATAGGATGAAACCTATTATTTTAAGGTAAAAATATATGGGAGTGCTTTTGTCATAATTTGAGTCATTATTGCAGGATTAATTTTTTTAATTACATACTGGATGGCTAGTAGTAGTACTTTAATGAAATGTGATCCAAGGTGTTACATTTTTAAATAGGAAATGCAAATTGGATTGCAATACCCAGAGGGAATATTAAGGATTATGAACTTTGAAACAGTATTTTTCTGTAGCAAAGATTGATTAGAATTGTTTGCAGATCCATATTAACTAACAATAACTGACATAAAAGTTGAGCTGTTCGCATATATTTTAGACCACACTGATGGCCTATGTGGTTAGAGTGTCTGTCTCACAGATACGGTAGGCAGTAGTTTAGAAGTCGGTCCAAGGTGTTACATTTTTAAATAGGAAATGCAAATTGGATTGCAATACCCAGAGGGAATATTAAGGATTATGAACTTTGAAACAGTATTTTTCTGTAGCTAAGATTGATTAGAATTGTTTGCAGATCCATATTAACTAACAATAACTGACATAAAAGTTGAGCTGTTTGCATATATTTTAGACCACACTGATGGCCTATGTGGTTAGAGTGTCTGTCTCACAGATACGGTAGGCAGTAGTTTAGAAGTCGGTCCAAGGTGTTACATTTTTAAATAGGAAATGCAAATTGGATTGCAATACCCAGAGGGAATATTAAGGATTATGAACTTTGAAACAGTATTTTTCTGTAGCAAAGATTGATTAGAATTGTTTGCAGATCCATATTAACTAACAATAACTGACATAAAAGTTGAGCTGTTCGCATATATTTTAGACCACACTGATGGCCTATGTGGTTAGAGTGTCTGTCTCACAGATACGGTAGGCAGTAGTTTAGAAGTCGGTCCAAGGTGTTACATTTTTAAATAGGAAATGCAAATTGGATTGCAATACCCAGAGGGAATATTAAGGATTATGAACTTTGAAACAGTATTTTCCTGTAGCAAAGATTGATTAGAATTGTTTGCAGATCCATATTAACTAACAATAACTGACATAAAAGTTGAGCTGTTTGCATATATTTTAGACCACACTGATGGCCTATGTGGTTAGAGTGTCTGTCTCACAGATACGGTAGGCAGTAGTTTAGAAGTCGGTCCAAGGTGTTACATTTTTAAATAGGAAATGCAAATTGGATTGCAATACCCAGAGGGAATATTAAGGATTATGAACTTTGAAGCAGTATTTTTCTGTAGCTAAGATTGATTAGAATTGTTTGCAGATCCATATTAACTAACAATAACTGACATAAAAGTTGAGCTGTTCGCATATATTTTAGACCACACTGATGGCCTATGTGGTTAGAGTGTCTGTCTCACAGATATGGTAGGCAGTAGTTTAGAAGTCGGTCCAAGGTGTTACATTTTTAAATAGGAAATGCAAATTGGATTGCAATACCCAGAGGGAATATTGAGGATTATGAACTTTGAAACAGTATTTTTCTGTGGCAAAGATTGATTAGAATTGTTAGCAGATCCATATTAACTAACAATAACTGACATAAAAGTTGAGGTGTTCGCATATATTTTAGACCACACTGATGGCCTATGTGGTTAGAGTGTCTGTTTCACAGATACGGTAGGCAGTAGTTTAGAAGTCGGTCCCAGTCGTACCAAAGATTTGTAAAAAATGGTAGTTGCAGCTGCTTTGCTTGCTGGTCAGAATTAAGAGGTTAATGCTAGGACTGGTCAGCCATGTGTCAGGATAATGTGACTGGTTGGGACATGATGCTACCTGTCTGCAGCATGATGCCTCAGTGCTAGACATCACTATAAATTGCACCAATACAGACATTGGAGTGAGGTTATTGAACAATTGTTAAAGTTAGGTTAAAAATCCAGTTCACACACATTTTTCAAGTTGATTGGTAAATAGTGGATTGACTTTCTGATATCAGTACTGCTACTTTTTTAAATAAATGTTTATTTCAGTATAGTATAGATTGTTATTGAGTGAATAAACACAATCATGTATTATTATGGTTATGGGAAATTTATGGTACATTAATTGGATGTAAGAAAAGTGACTGTGACTTCACTGTGAATAAGTTTTCAAAATTTCATTAAATTTTCACATGGTTCTGGGTACTGTTGATGCTTCCCGAAACCGAATTCACCACTTATTTCTTTCGTTAGTTATTGTATATTTCCATATTGAAAACAATAATCTGCATCATAAATTCTGATCAGTGTGGATCCTGTACATAAAATGTTTGTTGAATGAATTCAGAAAAAAGTAAGCTTTTAAGTTATTGGCATCTCCATATTTTCATAAAGTCTTTACACATTCCTTCCAACCCATCTTCAAGGACACACCCATTCACTTGTGACATATCTTTTTGATGTTTTATTAGAATTCAAGCAGTAAAAGTAGTTGCAATATTAAAATTTCACTGATATTCAGATTGTGATACATTTTTTGATACACTTACTTGCACTTTGTTAGGTACAGTGTATAAATAAGTTATCGACATTCAACTTACGGATGACTGACTTGTCAGCAGTACAATGTCAATGTTCATTTGCTATGTGTTAAAAGTTATTACCAGTATGATCTTATGGTGGGTGGGGGACAGGGACATGATTGCATAAACAAAGGTCAGACACATTGTTGCACAGAATTCTTATTTAAATCATTACTGGATATTGTCAGCACAGATTTAAAAAATGATCTGTATCAAATAATTGCAAGTGGTTCTTGTAACAACATGCAACCAGTTTGGTTTGGATCTAGCAAAGTTGCACTCCAAGCGAAAATGAATGAGATGTTTATTTATGATATACATGTCTCACAAACCTAATTCAGTCACACACAAACTAAATATATTCTATAAAGTATCATATAAGATCTGCTCAACACCACTTGCATACATACTAATTTCATGCTATTTCACTGAAATACTATTATCAACAAAGACACAAATTAACTTGACCGAATGCTAGCATATATCATCAGCAAGTATGAGGAAATGTACAAGTAGTTCAGCAGCTATGATAAATGCACATCAGTACTAACACTGGTTCTACACTAAAATACTTTTTATTATGTCTGGTAGGTCCTAAAGAAATGGTGCCAGTCTGAAATCCAACATGTCTGTCATTGTGACTATTTTGAAAATATCTTTTCATTTCTCCTTCTGGTCTTTTCACCAAAAGACTTCTTGTCTAGTTGGCCATAAATAAAAATGGTGTATAGCTGACCACCATGGTGGCCATTTTGAAAATCATGATATCTCTACTTCATCTGGATGGATGGTAATATTGACATGAAGTTTTTACATCAAAAGACTAATTAAGATGATCCAAAATTTAAAATGGTGCTGATCTGATACCCAGTATGGCCACCATATCAACCATCTCTAAAAACCTTATCTACAGTAGAATGAAAGGGAAAGTCATATCAACATTGGGTTTTTACATAAAAATTATGCTTCAAAATGGTTGGTTATATATATTACAGTAGAACCTGCCTTGAAAGACCACCCCTTCTGCCAAAAAATAATGGTCTCTCAAGACAGGTGGTCTCTCATAACAGGTCATAATACTATATAATCAGTAAATCTGTGCATGGGGATTTTGGTCTCTCAAACCAGGTGGTCTCTCATAGCAATGGTCTCACAAGACAGGTTTTACTGTATACACAAAGACAGTTGATACAAGCAGATGAAATTAACCATATTTGTTTATATCTAACGAATGTTAATTTCACACTCAGGAAGTTATTTTTTCCCAAGCAGTCTTTGCTCTGTAAGCATGTTAATAACAAAAAGAATGTTTGACATAATTCTTTTCTCATTAGACATGGTCAGTACAAATTTGAGGTATAAGCGGCAATATTTTTTGCAAAGATCCTCAATACCTTCTGGTTTTGTGTCCAGTCAATATTACATACCATGCTTCCAAATAATTTTATTAATTAAAAATATTTTACATGTGATCAATAATTTTGGTTGCAATTTATTTGCTCTTTAAGTATATATTGATTTTGATTTGTTCATTCATAAAATTGTATGCTTTATAATTGGTAAACAAAAAAGATGTATGTTAATATTATGTGTACATTTACCACCTGTATGGTTATTGCTACTGCAAATATCTATATACAAAAAAAAGTCTTTCAATTATTAAAATGTTCTTGATTATAGTACATGGTGGTTAAATAAAATTTGGTTAACATGCTAAATATATTTTGTTTTGTAAGTAATGGATTTTAATAGAGAGATGTCTTTGATTCCTGGTAATTTTTAAGAACACTTTCACTGTTTTCCAGTTTGAATGACATTGATATTAAAACGTCTAGGACCACTTTTAATCCCTGAAATATGGGTTATGGGTGTGTGTATGTGCATGATTGTATGTATGATTGTATGTATGTACATATATGTATGTAGCTGTAGGGTTTAACACCATTTTTCAGTACAAGATAGGCTATACATGGTGGACAGTATGACTGGTGGAGGAAGAACCCTTGAAAACCCTGGGAAGAACCAATGACCCACGAGAAACTACTGGCAAACTTTCTCACATACCCATGTTAGCAGAGCCTCAGACTCATGCCCATGCAGACAGAGGTATATATGTGAGTGTGTGTCTCCATTCACTGTAGAAAACAGATGCCATAAAACAAAATTTCTATACATATCCTAGCATTGACTTTTGATGCATCAAAACGCATAGCACTCTACAATCATTTCTTTTGTTACATTTTTCTTGTGTCATTTTTCTCAATATCTGCAGCAAAACATCCAGCAGATTCTGTAAAGTAATTCTTTTTTTGTTCTGTTCTTGCCTTCTTTGTATTTAGCTGAGCTTTAAACCCTTGAGAAAACGAATCAAACTGTTATTAATTTCCTTAGTCAACATGTACCAAAAAAAAATTGAATACATTTTTTTATGTTTATATGTAAGGCTGCAATATTCGCAAACATGTAAATAGATTTGTTTAGTTTACTTCTTGCAAACATATGAATGAACATGCCTATCTCTGTCTGATGCAGGAACTGACTCCCAGTTAAATTACTTATTTCCACATCTCTACTTATGATATCTGTTTTGTTAGATTTTTCTGTTAATTCTTTTCTTAAATTGTGTATGGTTTTAATATCAAATGTGGCATTGCTAGAAAAAGTAGACATCGATGGGAATCAGTAGTATGGTAGAATGGTTTACCGATAATGCTGATAGCATGTTGAAATGACATAATTTATCTTTAAAATACATACCTATTAACAGGACCTGTGATTAATAATATTTTAGTTTTAAAATATGGTGTTTAATTGTTGATCTTACAAAGGCCAGGCAGTACACTTAATTGCATGATACTTCTTTTTATTTTGTATATACAAGTGAAAGTTGGAAAAAATATAACAATGATTCTAGGTGTGTTTTACTCACATTATAATAGCAGTCAGCTGTTCAGTAAATCTAATGGTATGTTGTGAGAATGTTCGGTTGCTAATAGTGTAACAGTAATAGGTTTTTAAACTGTGATGTAGAAAACAAGAACAAGTTGTACAGAATGCAAAATATTGATTTTTAGTATTTTATGACATTTTTTGCTCATCATACTCGTACTAATTACATACTTTTAAATACCTTAAATTTCTGTCAGTTAAGGTTAATATTTGGAAGAGTGTTCTGAATTTCTTAAGTTTTGTTTTATTTTCAGCTTAGAGCTCTTTTATCTTTGCTGTGTTGTTTACTGTGTAGTATTGTGGCACTATGTTCTGTTTTGTACAAAATTGCCATGACTTTATATGCCAAGATATTACCAATTGTATTTTTGCATTTTAAATGCCTGCTTCATTATATCTTTTTGACACTTTTATTTCAAATTTACTTTTAAAACATTTTGTAATGTGTTTTTTACATGTTTCTCTTTAATATTGTTTGCTCCTTAATGGACCTGAATATCTCAATAAAAGTTGCTTTTGCGTTATATCAGTGTGTTTGTACTTTGTGATTTTAATTTATATCATCCATTCATTATACTGCAACAATCTTATGAATTAAAATACAGTACGGAAGAGGCCACATGTGGCCAAGTGGTCTAAAGTGCTTTCTGTTACAGATCACTGCCATCTCACTTCTGTCTGTGTGGGTTCGAGTCTAAGATTTGGTGAATCTGGATATGTGAGAAAGCTGGCCAGTAGCTTCTCGTGGGTCATTGGTTCTAAACGCGGATTTCCTGGTTTCTTCCACCAATAATACTGGCCGCCATGTATAGCCTATCGTGTGCTGAAAAATGGTGTTAAGCTTCAAAACAACAACAACAACTATAGTACAGTATTATGTTTGAATTTGTAATTGATTCAATATATTATATTCAGAACTGTAGTGGTCAATAAACTTTATTTTCTAGTTTATCATAATAAACATATTGGAAATAATTCTTATTTCTTTAAATCAGCATCTAGTTTGGATTCATTAAATCTTCATGAACACATTACTTATATTGTTGTTGTAAAGTTTAACACCATTTTTCAGCACAAGATAGGCTATACATTGTGGCCAGTATAAATGGTGGAGGAAGAACCCAGCAAAACCCCCAGAAAGAACCACCGACCCACGAGAAGTTACTGGCAAGCTTTCTCGTGTACCCACATTGGTCAATCCAGACTTGAACTCCTGCAGAGGTGAGATGGCAGTGATCAGTAACAGTGAGCGCTTTAGATCACTCAAGTACTTGAGCCCCATTACTTATTTGAAAAATATGATTTCATTCTTGAGCTGTGCTTCAAAATTGGTATTTTCTAGCATTTGTTTTGGTAATTTTTGAGGGGTGGAATGAAATGGGTTGAGAGTGCCATGAAATTTCTGTTGTTTGTCACCTTTCAACAACTATTTCATTTAACTCACAATCTCTCCAGTGGCCTAGTGGTTTAAACATCTGCCTTGGATGTGGAAGGTCTCTGGTCTGATCCCTAGCTGAATAATACCAAAGACTTATAATGGTAGTAACAGCTGCCTCGCTAGCCACTTGGCATCAAGAGGTTAGTGTTAGGACTTGTTGGCCTGGTGTCAGGATAATGTGATTGGTGGGACATCATGCTACATGTCTGTGGCATGATGCCCCAGTCATAGACATCATAACAAACTGCCACGCTGCAAACATTGTTGTGATATGACTGGAAATCGTTTAAGCGACATTAAAAATCCAAATCTCTCTAACACACATACTCATTTAACTCACCAACTCATAGGCTGTCTTGTTTATTTTGTTGAAAGTTCTGTATATTTTGATTCTGTATATTTTGATTCAAATTGCCTTTTTCTATCCATATTTTACACTATTTTAATTGGTGAGATCTCTCATTTTGTCTTTTTGCTTTTCTCTGAAAATTTTCAGTAAATATAGGCATCATATCAGATCGTTGAAGTTGGGAAGCACTGTATTTTTGCCATCCCTTTAACATGTTGATAGGTGAACCAAGTGGTTAAGTCAAAACTGAATTTTTTAAACATTTCATTGTATGAAAAACTAATTCTGTTTGTCATCAACATATCATGTGTTACAAAGAATGAAGGTCAGCATACATGTTACTCAAGAAAATCAGGGAGAATCCAGTTCATTTACATGGTATTCCTCATGAAGATGATGGAAATTTGTTTGATTCACACCTTTTTTGTTGTTGTTGTTGTTGGTGGTGTAGGCCAGTATAAATGGTAGAGGAAGAACTCTGGGGTGGGTGGGAGAAACCCTGAAAAGAACCACAAACCCACAAGAAGTTAGTGGCAAGTTTTCTCACATACTCACAATGGCCAAACCAGAGACTCAAAGAAACGTAGACAGGTTATATGGCAGTGATCGGTAACGGTGGGAGCTTAATGCCACTCAGCTGCTCAGGGTTACCCTCAACAGCTTTTATGTTAGAAGATGAAAGAAAAATTAAGCTTTTGTTTCATTTTATATGAAAGGACATCATTGTAGGGTTAGTAATATCTACATTTTTCAAAAGTTTTTTTTTTCAACCATGTAAACTGCATTAAATCGTTCTCAGTGTTAATAATGAATTGTATAAATGCCCAAGAGACAAATGTCATATTCAGGTTATGGATAGGCAATTAGGAGCACTATGAGTGAATTATGCTTATGATGGTGCCACTCAATAATCACATGCATATTTACTCATTGATTTAAAATCTACCATTCCCAATTATCTGATTTTTTTACATAGGAATATTTTTAATAAGTGTCAGAAGGGAGGTCCAGTCATTTTCGTGTCACCTTCCCTTTTTCCATCCATCTTAAAAACAAAACTTATAAAATCACCATTAACTTCTTTCCTCTTGGTTAGCATTCAGCAGGATTTCCATGTCATCTTATCCTCCAGCCAAACTGATTTGTGCACTGTATGCTATCAATCACGAAAAGGAAAATTGAATGAACTTGCTCCTATTTGTTAGAAGCCAGTCTCAGGAAGTGTTACAATGTTAGCCTTGATATAACTGTAGAGTTCCAAAGTAGCCAGGTGGTTTAAAGGGAGGGATCAATGTTCACTGCCATCTTGCCTCTATGTCTGTGGGTTGGATTTGGGAGCTTGGCTAAAATGGCCACATGTGAAAGCCTGCCAGTAGCTTTTCACGGTTGCTGGTTCATACTAAGGTTTTCCCAGATTTTTTTTATCCACCAGTTATACTGGCTGCCATGTATAGCCCATCTGGTACTTAAACCCCATAATAACAACAGTGACATCACAGCAGTTACACCAAGGAATTAGTTTTATATTCCTCATCAAGCATAACATTTTGGTTGGCAAAACACACCATATAGTAGCTGTGACATATGTCCCATCTGAGAAATACTCAAATGAAGAAACAAATTATCGTCAATGTGGAAGTTGATCTATAGGTGGTATAATTATTCACATACATAAAATGTTTGACTTTTACTAATAATACTGTAACTAAGAAAGAAAAAAAAAATACTGTAAATAATAATAATAATAAAAAAAACTAGCCCCAAACGAGTTCAATGCAAGTTTGATGTTGAGAAAAAAAACCCCCCAATAATCTGAAGGAAAAAAAAGTCATACTGAGCGACAAAAAATCCTCAGGTTACCCTTCCCCATGGCCCGTTCTGACATAGTATGATTGATAATTTGTGTCACTCTTTATGATTTTGTTTCCCTTCAGATGGTTTTTTTCTTTTTCTCAACATCAAGTGCGCATCCAAAATCAAACTCGCATCTAGCACCCGTGCTATGGTTAGACAAAAACCGAGCTGCAGTGAGTGACACCCCACATCAACATACACCAAGAACAAAAACAAAAACAAAAAAACCCCTCTTAAATACACTACAGTTAAAATTTGCATGTCCTCACGAAAATCTTTACTGTGACCATTTCCTCTTCTTATACTGTTCTTCCTTAGTCCTACATGTAAGAAGTAGCACGTTTTTGTTTTAGTATTACATCACCCACCAAAAGAAAAATATCGGGGTGATGGGGCTTAAGTTGTCGGACTATATTCTTCCTCTGTTATCGGTGATGCTGTTGGGTGACAACTTGGAATAATGCAACAGTTTGAAATCGGGTAAAGTTACACTCTTTCTTGAGAAATATATGTGACTTTTCGAAGTGATATTGATATTCGAAGTAGCCAGCTTTGTAATGATTCTACAGTTTCAGTTAAGTTTTGTGCGTCACTCCTGCCGGGGCATATGCCGCCCATAAAAGATTGTCAGAGACTTCTGTCCTGTACCATCCCCTCGAGATGACTCCAGGTGTGACCCAGCTTAGTGATGTCAGTTTCAAGGTCACGTCGCCAGGTGTTTCTTGGTCAACCCCTTCTTCACTTGCCTTGAGGATTCCACCTCAAGGCCTGTCTAGTAATGTTGGTTGGCGGCTTACGTAGGGTTGATTGGTGTCTGGCCAGAGGATCTGGAGAATTATTCTTAGGCATATTCCAGAAGTGCATTTACAATGAAGGAAAATACCAGAATAAGTTTTAGTCATTTTTGCAGTGACAAATATGTGAATAATAAAACAATAAATCGGTGGCTATGGCCTACGTCATCAATGTGTTATATGTTCTTCATGGATAACATGATAAAAGTTTCTTCAACAATTCTTTGGTGAATCTATCAAAATTTAAGCAAACGGTAAGTATCTTTTTCCTTTTGACCAGTTTCAAATGAATTTTACTGCTATTGTTTAGATATTATATTATAGTTCATATAGAGTTTGGAAATTGAATGTCATGTAAAATAGTGTAAACAGTCTAAATAGTGTATTATTTCTAATAAAACCTTAAATTCATGTTATAACTGAATTTTGAATTGCATTTCCTTGATAAGCCAATATTCTGTCACCCAAGATGCTGAGCAGTACAAAAGCCTGCCCAAAACTGCTGTGCAACAGAAATAAGCTGCAGCCAGAGATATAATCAGCCTGGCATGATTTCCCATTGTCAGCTGAGTTCAGCATTGGATAAGAAACTTTATTGAATATGTGATTCTATGTGAGTGCATCAATTATATTACAAGTTCATAAATACATGTACTGTCTCCATATATCTAATGTGTAAATACAGCTCTATTATCATTTGTATATCTAATATATAAATACAACTCTGTTACCTTCTATCTAGTATATAAAAACAGCTGTTATCATCTTTATATCTAGTATATAAATACAGCTGTTATCTTCTGTATATCTAGTATATGAATACAGCTCTATTATATTTTGTCTATCAGGTATATAAATACAGCTCTGTTATCTTCTATATATTAAGTACCGGGGTATATAATTACAGCTCTATCATCTTCTGTCTATCTATCGTATGAATACCTCTCTATTATCTTCAATCTAGTATATGAACACAGCTCTATTATCTTCTTTATATCAAGTATAAAAGTACAGATCTATCATTTTCTGTCTAACTAGTGTATGAATACAGTTCTATTATCTTCTATCTAGTATATGAATACAGCTCTATTGTCTTCTGTGTATCGAGTATATAAGTACAGCTCTATCATTTTCTGACTATATATTATATAAATACATCTCTATTATCTTCTATCTAGTATATGAATACAGTTCTATTATCTTCTGTCTGGTATATAAATACAGCTCTATTATCATCTATCTAGTATATAAATACAGCTATATTATCTTCGGTCTGGTATATGAATACAGCTCTATTATCATCTGTATATTGAGTATATAAATACTGGACAGACCACGGCCTCATCATTACCAAACTCAACATTTGCGTTCAGACCAAAAGATGCCCACAGAGAGAGAGAGAGAGAGAGAGAGAGAGAGAGAGAGAGAGAGAGAGAGAGAGAGAGAGAGAGAGAGAGAGAGAGAGAGAGAGAGAGAGAGAGAGAGAGAGAGAGATGGCTCCTAAACGGCTGACCATCACCAAGCTGAAACATTCTAGTACCAAACAATCGCCTGTGGATGGCCTGGAAAAACATCAGAAATCCACCCCTCAGGACAGTCAGAATGTGGAGACCGACTGGGCGGCATTCAGAGAGCTGGTCTACAGCACAGATTCAGAAATCTTAAAGCCCTCAAATAGAAAGCACTATGACTGGTTTTGGTGAGAATGGCGATGAGAAACACCGCCTCCATCAAACCTATCTCAACAACCCCAATTCTACCTCCAGTAAAAATGCATACAATAATTTACGTAAAACTGTTCATAATAACTTCGTCAGATGCGAGACATTTGGCTTAGCAACAAAGCCGATGAGATCCAGTGCTACGCAGACAAGCATGACATGAAGAACTTCTACAGTGTCTTGAAAGAAGTGCACGGACCTACATCCTCTGAAACAACACCCCTTCTCAGTGCCGATGCTAACACAATAATTTCTGACAAAGAAAAGATTCTTGAACGATGGGTAGAAAACCTTGACAGTATCCTGAATCACCCTTCATCCATCAATAATAAAACCATCTACCGTTTCTCCCAATTACACATTGGATGACCCTCCAACCCTGCTTGAGACACAGAAAGTGATACATCTGTTCTCCAGTGGCAAAGCCCCCGGCTCAGATGCCATCCCAGCAGCAGTCTATAAAGAGGGGGCACAGCCAACTCTTTTTACTGATGTGGCAGTAAGAGACAATCTCCCAGGAATTGAAAGATGCTTCCATAATCACCTGTACATGCACAAAGGAAAAAAAAAACAGGTATGCGACAAACACTGGGGTATATCCTTACTCTCAATCGCAGAAATGATACTCGCCAGAATCCTACTGAATCGCCTCACTATGCACCTTGACCAGGGATTCCTGCCAGAAAGCCGGTGTGGATTCCAGAAAGAACGTGGGACTATTGTCATGGTGTTTGCTGCAAGGCAGCTACAAGAGAAATGTCAAGAGCAAAACGCTGACATTTTTTCTATCTACATCGACTTGACAAAGTCATTAGATACTGTCAACAGAGAAGGATTATGGAAGGTAATCGCCAAGTATGGATGTCCAAAAAATGTATATCCTTGGTTCAGCACTTCCACGACGGCATGCAGGCACGAATCCAGGAAATTGAACCAATCCCAGTAACCAATGGCGTCAAGCAGGGTTGATTTCTGGCAGCAACACTGTTTAGTCTATTGTTCTTAGCCATCCTGACTAATACTTCAAAGACGGAGATGTTGAGATCGTCATCAGGTACTGTACAGATAGAAAACTGTTCAACCCAAGAAAGCTTCAAGCAAAACCAAAGGTTATGACAGACACCATCAAGGAGTTATTATTTGCTGATGATTGCGCCCTCAACGCTGGCTCAGAAGCCGACTTACAACGCAGCGTTGCCAAATTATACAGTTCCTGCACAAGCTTTGTCTCACCATTAATACTAAGAAGACTGAAGCACTGCATCAGCCGGCTCCGGGAAGGCCTAATGTTGAGCCCAACATCACCATCAACAGCCAAACCACTTCACCTACCTTGGCAGCACACACTCATAGAGTGTCACCATTGACAACGAGGTGAACCTCTGCATTGCAGAGCCAGTACAACCTTTGGCAGACTGTATGCAAACGTCTGGAATAGAAGTGGCATCAGCATCTTGACCAAACTAAATGTCTACAGGGCAGTTATACTCCCCACATTACTTTATGCATGAGAAACGTGGACTGTGTATCAATGCCAAGACAGGAAGTTGAACCACTTTCACACCACAAGTCTCAGGAAAATAATCAACATCAAGTGGCAGGACAAGCTCCCAGATACCGAGTGCGGGATATATATGCATGCCAGGCCACCGGATGCCTAAGAAACTCTTCGTTGGCGAGCTACAGCAAGGACAGCGATCCCACGGAGGTTAGAAGAAACGCTTCAAAGACAATTTGAAAGTTGCATTGAAAGTGTTAAACATAAATCCTGATTACTCCGCTCCTGAGAGTTAGGGCTATCAGGGGGGAGGTTCCTGATTTTCCCTTATCGGCCTTGACTATTTTGTCCTTGTCATGGTGGGAAATCTTATCCTATATATAGTGCTTATAGGAGTCAGGATCCATCCAGGCTTCTGCTAGTATGAGTTCGAGCGCCTGTTTTATATTATGGACTAGGTATAGTGCTTGCAGTTATGTATATGTTTGTATGCGGGGATGGGTTATTAGGGTTCCGATACAGGCTTATTTAATCCCTTTATTTGATATTGATGATTTGTTCTTGTTGATGGTTTGTTGTAGGCGTCTCTTTTGATGTTGGTTCCCCTCCTCCCTCCTATGAGGTCCTGAATCCTTTCTTTTTTATTCTTGCATTTTTGATTTAGTATTATTGGATGATTCAAAGTTATAAGGTTGTTTTCTCGTCGGTTTTGATTGGATGTTAAAGGCCGAAATTTCAATTTTAATCCAGTTCAATTTTGTTTTCTATTTAGGTTTTTAAGAAAATTATGTTTTATGGTATTTGATTCTCATTATGTGCTTAGTTGTATAATAGATGGTTATCAATACTAATTAGAGTATATATAGTTACTATAAGGAAAATTAAAATTCACATACAGTAAATGTATGTTATAAATAGTTATGATTATTGCTATGATTTAACTATTTATACTTATAACTAAGGCTATATTGACTAAAGATAAGGAGTAGTAATTGCTAGGGTTCTTATTACAATGGATATAAATTATTCTTTTTTGTTTTATATTTTATAATATGTTTAATAAGTGAGCATAATTCTCAGAATTATTGAATTTGTGAGAAAGTCCGTTCTGTTCAACAACCCGCCAGCCTTCCTTTTTCTGTTTGTGTTCATGCTTCAATTTGTGAGTGTACTTAGGCGGACGTGATAGAGATGATCTTTATTTTCAATCCTATCCTTGTTTGTGTGATATTCTTTTTAAAGAGTATATATAGTTATTATAAGGAAAATTAAAATACAAATACAGTATATGTATGTTATAAATAGTTATGATTATTGTTATGATCTAATTATGCTTATAACGAAGGCTACATTGACTAAAGGTAAAGAAAAATAATTCCTAGGGTTCTTATTACAAGGGATCTAAATTATTCTTTTTAGTTTTATATTTTATAATATTGGATGCTTCAGTTTTTAATTATTCGTCGTTAATTTTGGAAAATAGTGTACATTTATTAGTAGTTATGTGGGAGCGTTTGTACTAAAGTTGCGTTTCTTGTGTACGTCATTCGAGTGCTAAATTTTGATTGGTTGGTATAGATTTTAGTTTTCAACCCTTCTTTTAGCTCAAGATTGTACGTTTTCTTTTGTGATTAAGCGCGGCTATTATCGGTCAATCAGATGCAGCCCTAGTTTAGGGTTTATGTATTTCGTGTTATCTAATTTGTAAGCTGGTATAATATTAACCCGGTATGTTGAGAGAGGAATTTAACTGTTGGCTAGAGTTTAAATGTAAATTTTTATTTTTCAATAAGTATTTTAATGTAAATTCATGTAGGGGTTGTATGATTAAGTATTTATAATATATTGTTTGAGGTTTTTGTTATGTAGTAGTACCACTGTTCAGTATATATTTTTGGTTGCCCACGTGTTTTTCCCGTGAGGACAAAGGAACAAAGGAATTTTCCGTGAGAACAAAGGAACAAGGGAAAATTTAATTAATAGTTTTGGTTTTTATTCAATATTAAAATTTGTAAAAGAGGGTATATTTACATCTTTGGTTGAAGTAAGAGTTGTTTGGGGTGGTAAAATTCAGTACTAGTTGGCTTTAACTTTTGTATAACGACAATTAATTTTGAGTTATGAGGTAAAGTAGATTTTAATTAGACTTTTATAAATTCAGTAGTTTTGAGTAGAATTAAGTAGATTTTAGTATATTGTTTGAGGTTATTGTTGAGGAGTAGTACCACTGTACAGTAAATATTTTTGGCTGCCCACGTGTTTGTTTCCGTAAGAACAAAGGAACAAAGGAATTTTTCCGTAAGAACAAGGGAACAAAGGAATTTTTAGTTAATAGTTTTGGTTTTTATTCAGTATGTTAAATAGTTTGTAAAATTTGTATAGGAGGGTATATTTACATCGTTGGTTGTAGTAAGAGTTGTTTGTTTGATAAAATTCAGTACTAGTTGGCTTTAGTGATTACATAACGGCAATTAATTTATTGTTATGAGGTAAATTAGATTTTTAAATAGACTTTTATAAATTTAGTGGATTTAAGTAGATTTGAGTAGATTTTAGTTTACCTTAGCTTTTCCTAGTGTAATATCCTTAATGTGTAGCGAATCATCCAATATTATCCTTAAAGTTCGGGAGCTAAGGAAAACACATCCGCTCTGTTCAACAACCTGCCAGCCTCTCTCGTCAAAAACGGGTAGCCAGACTGACAATCGCTGAAATTTACGCACGGACGTTAAGGAAAACATCCATACACCAAAACTCACATGTCATATATGTATTATAGTCGTGTATACACTCTCGTGTTTTAAAACTTTAAGCAATGATAAGGCTAGTGGCCCTCTCCCTTACAGGGCCAGGCTCACCCGTGTCTCAGTGCTAGACACTTTTGCTCCAGCGCGTGGGCCTATTAACCCCCCTGGTGGCTCATCGCCTTGGTCAGATGTTACCTTTCGATAACATTGCTATCCAGGGAGGCGCTTAGACTAGGGCTGGGCTTTTGGTCGTGGTGCTGACCTTTATTTGCTGACCTTAAGACCCTTTGGTTGGCTGCATATTGTAACAGAACGTAACGGCCTTCCGCCTCAACTCCCGCCTACTAAAGACCCCAATGTCTAAGTTCACCTAACTTTATCTCAGATGGATTATTGTCAAATTTAGCCAGTTTTTCCAACGGGTGTCCCTATACCAATGATGTGTTAGCCACGTATTCAATTATCCAAATGTTCCTGAGTTGTGAATTTGGAATATATTTTGATGAGGTTGAATTTTGCGCACTTAGCGTACTTATATGGTTCTAAAGAAATAACTCAATCTCTAGGTGTATGGCACCTAATTTTGACATTTATCACCGTTTTGACACTGTTTGTTTTTAATTTTGACTGCCTTTCCAAAGGATCTCGTTTTAATGCTGGGTCTTCCAGGCCAAAGTGAAGACATAGGTTGTAGACTTATTTTCGAACAGTTGGCCGCGCGGCCCGTGCTGTCCATCGCTAATTGTTTGCCCGTTCCGTTCACTTTTGTGATTGTAGCCTTTTCGGTCTTTGTGTGCGTCGGGCTGTTCGGTCTACTCCGCTCCTGGGAGTTAGGGCTATCAGGGGGAAGGTTCCTGATTTTTCCATTAGCGGCCTTGACCTTTTTGTCCTTGTCATGGTGGGAAATCTTATCCTATATATATATATATATATATATATATATATATATATATATATATATATATATATATATATATATATATATATATATATAGTGCTTATAGGAGTCAGGATCCACTCAGGCTTGTGCTAGTATGAGTCCTAGCGCCTGTTTTATGGTGTGGACTAGGTATGGTGCTTGCAGTTATGTATATGTTTGTATGCGGTGATGGGTTATTAGGGTTCCGATACAGGCTTATTGAATCCCTTTATTTGATACTGATGATTTGTTCTTGTTGATGGTTTGTTGTAGGCGTCTCTTTTGATGTTGGTTTCCCTCCTCCCTCCTATGAGGTCCTGAATCCTTTCTTCTTTATTCTTGCATTTTTGATTTAGCAATATTGGATGATTCAAAATTATAAGATTGTTGTTTCGTCGGTTTGTTTGGATGATAAATGCCGAATTTTCAATCCTATTCTAGTTCATTTTTTTTCTATTTAGGTTTTATAATAAAATTATGTTTTATGGTATTTAATTCTTATTATGTGCTTTAGTTGTAGTATTAGAGATAGTTATCAATACTAATTAGAGTATATATAGTTATTATAAGGAAAATTAAAATAAACATACAGTATATGTATGTTATAAATAGTTATGATTATTGTTATGATTTAATTATGCTTATTACTAAGGCTACATTGACTAAAGGTAAGGTGTAATAATTGCGAGGGTTCTTATTACAAGGGATCTAAATTATTCTTTTTAGTTTTATATTTTATAATAAGTTTAATAAGCGGGCATAATTCTCAGAATTATTGAATTTGTGACAAAGTCGGGAACGTTGGGCTAATGCTGAATTTCCTGCTTACGTCATTAGAATGCTATATTTGATTGGTTGTTGAAGATTTAATTTTCAATCCTACTTTGGCCCGATATTGAATTTTCTGTATGGGGAAAGCGCTCCTAAATTTCGGCCAATCAAATGCAATCTTAGATTGAAGGCTTATTTATATTGTATTACCTAATTTGTAAGCTGGTTCAATATTTTACCCGGCACGGGAAAGTGAGAATTTTGTCTGGCGGGCGAAAATTAATGTTTAATTTTCTTTTTCTGTTAAAAGTTTTAGGGATATTTTTTGTGGAGAGTTTATATTATTAAGTAGTATTAAGATAATGATTAGGGATATTGGTGTGGTTTTATAATATTGCCGAAGATAAATGTAGCGCACGTATTTATTTACTTATAGACAAAGGAATTGTTGTAAGTGATAGGTTTTTTTTTGTTTAGTTAATTTGCTTTATAATTATTAAGAAAGGGTATATTTTATAGTGTTAGTCATAGTAGAGAGTTATTTAAGGTAATAGTTAGAAATCAGTTTTAGTCAGATTCATTATATATTTACATTGTGTCTAAGATAACGACAGTAAAATTTTAATGATACTGATAGTAATACTTATAATTGTGATTTAAGTAGATTTTACTTTACCTTAGCCTTTTCTAAGTCTAGTATCCATTATATGAAGTGAGTCATCCAATATTATCCATAGAGTCCGAGAGCTCAGAAAACACGTCCGCTCTAATCAACAGTGCATTTGGTTTTTGACCAAAACTCACAGTATCGCTCTGATATTCACTTCCCTGGAACACGCGGACCTAAAAGAAACACGTTGTTGACATTTTACTTACAAACACAGATATGCACTATTCGACAAGTTTAGAGAAACGAAGTGCTTATATACATAATTCTATTTTTTAATAGAAAGACACAATTGTTTTAGACAATTGAATCAGTATGTCTTTTCAAGAGTGTTGGCGTAGCCCTGAAAAGGGCTGTTGTGTTGACGAGGAGTGATGGCAATCTTTTATTGTCTAATATTGCGTCCTCGTCTGACAGCAGGCTTTCATACAGGATACGGTCTGCTTCTGCGTAAAGAGAATGAGAATTCCTTGGTGTCCACACGACACAAAGCCCCGGTCTAGTTCTTGCTGCTGTTATTGTTGCTGATGTTCTCTCTGATGCTTCTGAAGTCTATACTTCTGCGTCCACTTTTCTTGTTCTTTCTTGATTTCTTCTCTAAAGAGTTCTTTTATCAGGTCTACGGTCACTTTCAACATCATAGCATTCTCTGTGTCATTAGGCTTTGGTATGTTTGCATGATACGGTGTAAATAAATTAACGTAAGCTTCGTTCAGCTTGGCCAGTTTTGAAGGCATCTTCGTAGGCTGACGATTCAACAATGGATGTAAAGACTTGTGACTACATCGCCTTATATGGCTCAAATGCGGAGGCGATATAAAACCTTCTTATTGGGTTTTTATTGGGTAGGAACGCTATGGTAGGTCATGTTAAGATGAGCGATAGAGAAGTCAAAGAGTATTTAGAATGATTAAATATTTTGAAAACAAACGACATACACTGTCACAGAATAAGGTTATAAAAAACTTGATTTAGCCTTGAATCTATTTTTAACCTTATTCGTTGTACAGGCGTACAACGTTACCTGGGGTGAATCACTGGCCACCAGGTAAAGTGATGTTGAAATTACATGCAGGCGGAAAGCCACGGAATAGCATGGATTGCATGAACATTTGACCATAACTATTATTCACTCTTATGGATTTAAGCTTGATACACTTTGATTTAAGAAAAAAGTCATTTGGATTTCCAAAGTCATAGGGGTAAGTGTCAATGTTTTCTTTTATTTGATTTGTGATTTCTCGGTTTTGTTATATCGAGTGATGAAACTTTGGTACACTGCTTTCTTCGTTTTTTACCATTGGTTTTATTTCAGTCTATTGTAGACTACTGGAACCTATTGTGATTATGGGAGCCTATAGCGATTATGGGAGCCTATTGTAGACTACCGGATCCTATTGTGATTATGTGAATTTAGAGGAAACTATTGTAGTCTATTGGATAGTGGACATTAAGGGAGCTTAGTGGACATTATTGGATATTGAGCCGACGGAGTCTTATTGGAACTGACGAAGTCTATTGGGAGATTCAGTATCCAATGAGAGCTGACTATAGCTATGTGGTTGGATTGGATGTAGCTCTATGCATTTCAGCAAGCCGTCTACGTCTAGGTGTATGAAGATATTTATGTATGTAAATTAATATTCATAAGGGATTCGTGATGTATATGAGCGTGGATCGATAAGAAAGGGATCCAGTGAAACTGCAGATTCGAATTCGTATATTGTATAAAATGTATATCACAGTTTATCAAGTGAATTCCTGTTTACAGTGATGCACGTTCATTTATTTGTGTTCATCTATTTGTGTTGAACACAGGATTTGGTCGAAGTAATAGAAATAACAGTATGAATATTGCTCATTTTCCTTTGTCTCAAGAGGTTTTGTCAATTTCAAAGATTACTGCATACAAGAGATTAAGTGGATCTCATTTTTAATTGCTCACTTTTAATTTTTCATAATACGTGATATATTTGTTAGGTTAGAAGTCAATGAAACATTTTTGTATATTTTATCATTTCATGAGTGTATGTAGGACAAATGGTATCAGTTGTATGATATTAGTGTGATAATCAGTGAATTTGTTTTATACTCACATATATCTATTATTTCATTTTATAAATTCCAATCATTCATCACTCTGTGCTTTTTACTATTCATTTAATCCAAACAGAGAAATCCCATTCGGTTTCAATTCTGTTACATACACATTTTTTTTCAAAACACATTTTTATTCAACAAACAACTAACAATTAACAATAATATCAAACAAATTAACAAACTATTTTTGACAAGATTGCGAAGTTAAGTTAGATTTCCACTGATAGAAGTCACGAGGCCATTAATGTTTATTACGTTTCCTACCTAAAGATAAAAAAATGCCATAACGGTCGCAAAGCCATCGATCTACTTTCTCATCGTTTCTAGAATAGTTACAATCAACATAAGTCACTAAATGTTCCAAAGAATATCTAAGACTGCATTGATGAAGAAACTACACACAATATTGTCTACACACTATGGAATCGGTGCCTTGAAATTTTATATTACTGAATCGTGTCGTCTGGGCATTTATTCTCATGAAGTCGATGATATCGTCTTCCAAAGGTGGGTAATCCATACGAATCAAAATACTCCACATAATCCTCTTTGGGGAAGTAGACGGCTACCCAGTGGGTTCCTTGTGATGGCTTTCGTCCGTGCTGATATCATAAGCTTGATGGTCTTGAGGTCTGCGATGAGATAGTTCATCTTAGCACACACGACAGGATTCCAAGAAGCATTATACGAACTTTTTTGTTCAAAATGTAATACAGTTCCCAGGTACCCATTTTTTGTTTTGTTGTTTTTTCACAGGTAATGATAAGTCATCAGTTCAATTCTGGCTTTTAGTTTGAAAATTACTGACAAGTAACCATTTACTTGTTTTGTCTTCACACTCTGGGACAAGAGAGCTTCAGTCCGATAGATCTCCAGAGTTGTCAATCGAGGGCAAGAATGATGACACAAATCTTTATACCACTGATGCAACACTACTTTTTTTAAGATGAGACCCCAAGCATCGTCCAGATATTCGTCCAGATTTTCTTCTTGACTCATTGTCAGACATTTATCGTGAATTTCATTGAGATGATTATTTTTGGATATCCATATCAATCTTTCTTGACCAATTCCATAATTTTATTTAGCAAAACAGGACATTAAATGTTATTCTTGTTCTGGCCATCTGGATGTGACCACCGTATTCTCTTCGTCTTTGTCGTTGGTGTCTACTTTTATGATATCCTTCCATTCCATTTCCAAAGATTCTCTACCTTTCAAAGAGGGATAAGAGTCGTCCATTGTTTCTAATAATCTAGAAGAATTTCTCTCAAACTGTTGTTTTCTATGGTATTGTCGAATTTTGCATACAACATGACATACACCGTGTCGTCTCGGGGTTAAGTAGTTGTAGCTAATTTCTGAACTCTTTTGTAACCTGCAGGATTGGGTGGATCGAAGTAAAATTCTGGCTAACACCTCCATTTTTTGAATAAGTTATCTATTGTTCACCGATGCTATTCGAAATGGGACGAGATGGTGGTTTGGAAACGGCTTTACGTGTCCGATGTGCCACTGGATAAGAAGTCGAAAGTAGTTTTGGTGGTGGTAGTGGTAACGGTAATGGGATGGCTTTGGTTTGCTTTCCATTTTTCACTTCTGCTTTCCCTTACTTCTTTTTGACTTCTGTCGGAGGAGGAGTGGAAATCATCTTTTTAACCAAAGCTTTGAGTTATTCTCATTGGGGTGTGATGGAAGGGGTCAGGTCAACAAGGACGCTGCAATCTTACTAGGAATGGGAGCTGATGACGGTCTCTGAAAGACTTCTCGTATCTCTTCTTCCTCAGGTATCCGTGGGGCTGCGTCTATCTTGACCACTGATGGTGGTGGTGGTGATGGACTTTTCATTAGAGATTTAAACTCTTCCAGAGCTTGTTTGAGCTGTTTCGTCTAAAGCTTTCTGGTGAAGGAGTTGCAGTTGTTGAAGCAGTTGACCGTACCGTTGGGATTTTTGCGTTTCTGATAAATCGATGCGATCTATCAGTGATCGCAATTCGTGTTGTAACTGTTGGATCTCGGTCAAATGAGGATTGGGAGGTAATGATCACGTCTGAGATACTTTGATTCCAGAGGTTAATTTCGTTTTCTTCCCCCTCTGATCTTGGAGCTATTGCGGGTAAAACACTTTTCAACATATCCAACGTGGGTCCCACTATTGCTTTGGCAAAAAGTGGACACGTGTGGAAAATTACTCCGCGTTGTACCAACATATTTTTCTGTTGAATGGGTATTGTCTTTTGAACCATTTGACGAATAACGTGCTGATGCTTGACTAAGCATTCCTTCTGATGTTTAGATAAAGGTATCGTTCATTTAAAATTTTCAGAAAACATTCACTCACGGTATCGATGTTTGACTAAATGAGAATGCAATACTTTTCTTTCTTTTGTGGATAGAAGGATGGTGTCTTTTGAGGAGTGACATCTTTGTTTTGTTCGTTTGTAGGTTCCGGGGCCACACACATAAAATACACTAACGTGGATGAGTTGGCGCATAGCCTTTAATCCCCTTTTTTGGACTATCGCTTCGTCAAAAAGGTGACGATTTGTTTTCCAAGATCGCTAAATAATTTTTTCTCTTTGGTGGCAACTCTTTCTTTTTTGACGACAGCGCTTTTTCTGGGGGTGACGTCGATGCTTATCTAAGTTTTTTTCTCTGATGACGTAACATTCCTTCTCTTTTATTCTTTTGTTTCTGGACAGGAGAACGATGATGGTGACGGTACGAATTTCTTCGAGGAAACATCTTTGGTACACAATATACACCGAAGTCCATGTTTTGACACGCATTCTTTTATCTCATTTTTTATTTTTGATAAAAGGTTTTGTTCAAACCTTATTACCATATTTTCGAATCTCCAAAATTATTCTCCTTCAGTTTCTTCTCCTTTTTTGTGGGTAATATCGATGTTTGGCTAAGCGTTTTTCTTTCTTCAGATGACGAGACTCCTTTTTGTTTTACTTTTCCTTTCTGGACTGGAGAACCGCATTAGCGTGCAGGTCTTTGAGGAGACATATTTTTGGTTCAGGAGTAAAAAGGTACACTGACAGGTCCCTTTATCTTATTTGTCTAAGAGGGCTTGACAAGAATCCTGCCTTTTGGTGGTTACTCCTTTTCTTTGGTCGACTGCTTCTTTTCAGGAGTCGACGTCGATGTATGGCAAAGCGTTGTTTCGTATGAGGGGACTATCCTTTTCTATTTTCTTTTCCTTTCTAGACAGACTAACGTCGATGGTGACGGTGTGCACTTCTTTGAAGGGATATCTTTAGGCGTACAGGAGCACAAAAAGATGAACCCCATCGTTTACATCAGTTCATTTTTATACTGGAAAAGAGATGAACCCCATCGTTTACATCAGTTCATTTTTATACTGGAATGTGTTGCCACTGATTGTCTTAACGTCGTATGACCTTGATGACAGGCATCCTTCGACGTTAAGGGGTTCTCAACGGACAAACTCTGGACATGTTATTGTTTGGACAAATCTAGTAAACTGTAGTTACTGAGGAGGAATGAAATCTGCATAAATGGCACAAAGGAAGCATTGTTACACACTGAATCCAATTATATATTTTCAGAAGGTATACTCAAATGTACGTGCCCAAAAATTACTGTAATAAACATTTTTTTTAAAAAAACTTTACATTCATGGTTGTGTGTGTTCTTACTTGTGCTGCAAGTATTAACTCCTTACCTTCTGTTAACGCATATATATAACACTAAAAAAGTTTTTTTTAACCCCAAATAAATATTCCAATTGCGCAAAATAGTTGTGAGAAAAGTAGACTAATATTCATTATAAACACAAGAGATATATTTTTATTATGAATACATGTGATAACATTGATTCCTGAGGATAATATGTACTTGTTGGTAGAAATGAGTGGCTCAAAACCTTAGTAAGTGTTTAAAATTTTAGTTTTCATTAATTTACATAGTTTGCATGGGACAAGATTGATAAACAGAATGTTGACAGCAAGTGCACCTACTCTAGAAGCTCTCACTCAGGCAGCCATTATGATGCTCTGGAGTTCTGCTTATCAGGCTTAGTAGGCAGGGCAGTTACAAAAAGTACAGAGTTAAAGCCTGTAATCATTTACTGAACAACCATGTCACCACTTAACTTGTCATGTGTTCCACAGGACATCCATGCTGACCAATCATTTGATCACACACTTCACACTTAAATGTTTTTTTTTTCATGTATGTTTTGTCTTGTGTTCTTTCTGATATCGGGTCCCTGAGTGGCCGAGTGGTCTAAAGCGCTGTCCGTTACGGATCACTGCCATCTCACCTCTGTCTGCGTGGGTTTGAGTCTAGGATTCGGCTAAAGTGTATATGTGAGAAAGCTTGCCAGTAGCTTCTCGTGGGTCGGTGGTTCTTTCCGGTGATTTCCCGGTTTCATCCTCCACCATTAATATTGGCCGCCATGAATAGCCTATCGTGTGCTGAAAAATGGCGTTAAGCCCCAAAACAACAAAGCAACAACAAACAACTTTCTGATATCTATTCTAACTAAATATTTTATCATATGCTTTACACCTAAGTTCTTTTTCTCCCTCATGTACCTTTAAATGCTTCTTCAGTCGCGTACTCTCAATAAACAGTCTGTTTTGTCTGGTATATATTTATAATTATTTGTAATACAAAATTCCTATATACCTTGATTTCTTTCATAGGAATCTGGAACGACTGTGTATATTTATGAGAATTAATTACTAGGTCGTCATGCGAGTGTGTCTGCTACGCACGAGCTTATATAACACCGATCCAGTGCCATCATTTTTTGGTGATGCGTGCTTAGTCGTGACGGTATATGGGTTGGTGCGTGCAGGCAAGGCGATGGGTGCCATTTACTCGCGGATCTAGGTTCGAAACTCGGTAGAGTACGAATTTAATTTCTCTAACCTGTATGATAGTATTGTTTGTATTAAACTATTATTTCTGCCCACTATTATCAAGATTCTACTACAGAATCCAGGGATAGCACAGTCTGTTCTGTCTGGTATATATTTATAATTATTTGTAATACAAAATTCCTATATACCTTGATTTCTTTCATAGGAATCTGGAACGACGGTGTATATTTATGAGAATTAATTACTAGGTCGTCATGCGAGTGTGTCTGCTACGCACGAGCTTATATAACACCGATTCAGTGCCATCATTTTTTGGTGATGCGTGCTTAGTCGTGACGGTATATGGGTTGGTGCGTGCAGGCAAGGCGATGGGTGCCATTTACTCGCGGATCTAGGTTCGAAACTCGGTAGAGTACGAATTTAATTTCTCTAACCTGTATGATAGTATTGTTTGTATTAAACTATTATTTCTGCCCACTATTATCAAGATTCTACTACAGAATCCAGGGATAGCACAGTCTGTTCTGTCTGGTATATATTTATAATTATTTGTAATACAAAATTCCTATATACCTTGATTTCTTTCATAGGAATCTGGAACGACGGTGTATATTTATGAGAATTAATTACTAGGTCGTCATGCGAGTGTGTCTGCTACGCACGAGCTTATATAACACCGATTCAGTGCCATCATTTTTTGGTGATGCGTGCTTAGTCGTGACGGTATATGGGTTGGTGCGTGCAGGCAAGGCGATGGGTGCCATTTACTCGCGGATCTAGGTTCGAAACTCGGTAGAGTACGAATTTAATTTCTCTAACCTGTATGATAGTATTGCTTGTATTAAACTATTATTTCTGCCCACTATTATCAAGATTCTACTACAGAATCCAGGGATAGCACAGTCTGTTCTGTCTGGTATATATTTATAATTATATATATATATATATATATATATATATATATATATATATATATATATATATATATATATAAAGATAGATAGATAGATAGATAGATATATATATATATACATATGTATGTATATATATATATATACACACATATGTATGTATATATATATGTATGTATATATATATATATATATATATATATATATATATATATATATATATATATATATATATATATTAAGATATCAATTTTGAAAAGAAATAATAACATTTAAGTTGTGTTAGACTATGTGAAACTACTATTAAGAAAAAAAAGTCTTCTCATATGTACTGAATTAACTTGTCCGTCGCATTCTAGTATATTGTCCGCAGTTATAGGTAAAGTAGATAAGATTAACTGACGGCTCCAGTTGAAAAGTTCATAGCGCGAATGGAACAATAAACGAATAACCTGTAAAACTCGCGTTTTTTATAACTGTCACAAATTGATTCAGCAAATTTATAATTGTCTGGGTTCAAAATTCATGGTAAAAAATGGCCTCACTATCAACAAATGTAAGCATCATACGACTTAAAAGGGTCATTCGCTTAAGAGACAAACCCTTATAGAGCTCTCTGGTTTTGGACTAAGACAAGGGCGTCCTTGAATTTTACACCAGGACAGGCGTGACTTTAAACAAGGTCGTGCGTGATATCTATAACTTAAAGTATAAAATGGCAAATCTCCTTGTGAATTTTAACTGTGAAGTCCAAACCAAAGAGAAATAGTCTGTTTGTATTTTACAGGTAAGAATTTTCAGTTTTGTTACTCATCCTTAAAAGTTAAAGATTTATGTGGTAACCAGTAATCACAATTTCGTTTTGAGTTATCTTACTATTATAAAGTAACGGTATATGGCGTTATTTTAAGATTTGATGTTCATTTGTATTATATGAATTTACTACTAGCTTCATGCTAAACTTTACTTACGAATAAAACTATTCTTTTGTTAATAAACTATAATGTTCAATGATCTTTTCCAGGTCGTTATTCTAAATTAAATGAAAGAAAATACATTTCTTTATGACATCAATTACAACTATTGAATTTTAGGCTCTCTGAATACAAGCAATATTTAATCACTTGTATGCTATTCAAAAAGGCAGAAAACTTTACAAGCACATGAAGTTGTAGATCATATGAAAATTATTTAATATGTATTGTAATATGTATTGCATGTATTTTCAATATCAAGGTTTTTATATGTTGTATCTTTAGAATGTAGTTTATATATCAATAAAAGAACTGTGAAGTCCAAACCAAAGAGAAATAGACTACTTGTATTTTACAGCGATCTTCGCTACCTCTCGTTGCCAAAGCTTTCCCCACAAAAAGATGTAGCCGTATCAACACCATTATAAGTGACACCTTATCTTGAGAGAGAGAGAGAGAGAGAGAGAGAGAGAGAGAGAGAGAGAGAGAGAGAGAGAGAGAGAGAGAGAGAGAGAGAGAGAGAGAGAGAGAGTCGAACTCTCCCTTTTCCTTTCTATCTTTCCGTCCGATCATGGAAAAGAACATTGCTAAGTGTTTTACGAAACATATTATTCAGATTATTCGCAATTCGTAAAAGTACCTTCGTAACATATATATATATATATATATATATATATATATATATATATATATATATATATATATATATATACACATACACACACAAGTAAATCAATTATTAAAATATTATTATTGAAATGTAATGGTACTAATTTTTAAAAGTAGTTTGACTATTATTGCTTTCTTATTTATGTTGGATAAATAGGCTCATTAGGAGCGTTTCATCAATTTGGGTCCATAATGGCTACAATGAAACCAAATTGCAACCTTGACTGTGTAATGGCATGTATTTCACAGTCAGGATATGACCTATAGTCATCAAACATCAGACGTTGCACTGAATAAATTACGCAATCAAATCACTATGCAGGTATAGCAAGTTTGACTAGTTTTGCTTACGGTCATCAACGTAATTGCATGCACTTTAAAAAAATGTGATGTTCATTCTTTTTCATTGTAAACTTATAAAAGTGTTGACATTTTTTTTATAGAAGATATTGCGCTATAAGATTTATTTGCGTCTTTACTGGGTACAGCTTTACGTACATAAACAACTGCTAGACGACGCGTGTCTAAAATTAATCGGAAAATTCCATTTGCCGCGATAATATAGTGTTGGACTATAAATGTTTTTTATTTCCTTCTCTCCAACAAGTTATATTTCTGTGTGTGCCTTCTGATTTCCTCATTATGCATTTTTAATTCACACTTATATGTATTTTCTCCGGTATAACTTCTGCTTTGCACTATGTGATATCATTACAATCTACACATACTTTTTTAATGCTGTATTCTCATGTACGCATCAAGTATGGAATCAGTACACAGTTAGTACTTCCAGTTCAGTAGCCATGGTGATGCCCATTGGTGTATCTTGTAGTTCCACTTGAAACATCATATTCACAGCAGCAGGATTTGGCCCAGGTTTACTTGATTACCATGGCGATGAATGATGTCATTCCACATCTCAACATTTTTTTTTCATGCAGATGATACGTGTCCCATCATGTTCATTCAATTCTGTCTCTTTCAGGTCCAGTTTTGCTTTGGATGATGGTCGTGGAATGTTTGCAGACCCAGGTGTGCCATTACAGTCTGGTGCCTGAACTGACTGGAGATCCCCATTTGTCGGCTTTGTCACTTCTATGAGAGAGAACTTGTCTGTATCCATTCTTCTGGTCACTGGAACAGACGCAGCACTGGAAGATGGTAGAGTATCATTAGTCAGATATCTGACTCCTTTGTTATGTGGAATATATTCAGGTTTAAAAAAGTTGTCTTCCTCTTCTTGTAGTCTTACATGGTTTCTATTACAATAACTGCATGTAAATTTAATACAAGAAGTGTCTGTCACTTATATACCTAGGAAAATGCATGCCAGCTTGGTTTCAGAGAGCTACACCAACTCTTAAATACTATTGGTAGCCTAACATATGAGGGCTCTTACCCTTCATGGGTGGAAATGATGTCATGTACTTGGTTTGTACAGTGTATAGCTTGTGTATTAAGGTGTTAACTTTGATCAACAGGCCCTGGTTCAATTGCATCATACCAGAAAAAGAAAACCATCGATGTTCATGATAAAGGAATGGGGTTGCTTTGCCACAGAATAAAATTTATCAACATCAAATTTTACATTTTCATTAAAATTTAAGTTAAATGTAAATTTTTATATGGAAATATGTATAATTTTTTAAAATTAATCTTTTTAGGAAAGATTAACTGTCAACTTAATTTTTAGTACTTTCCAGATTGGTGTTAGGATTAAAAGCTAATTACAGTTTATTTGAAGTGTTTATCTTGATTAGCAAAATCACAGTTAAACTTTAAGTTTTGTACATTTTTGACATTCGGTCATTTGTAATTGGCTTTTGCTTGTGTTACAGTGGTGTCAGATAAAAGCCTGTAGCTGTCATATTCCTGGATAAATTTCCTTAAAACTTTTCCGCAGTATTTAATTACTTTGATCACGGAAGGAGGTTTTGTCCATGTAAGTGAAATTGTCTGACCCTGTCAGGAATCAGTAGACAGTACCTCCAGTTCAGTACCCACGAATGTAGTTCTAGTCTATTTTTAGAACATTTTTGCTCTCACATTTTGTTGGTGATAGAAGAGTTTTATTGATGCACTTTTGGTAGGGCTTTAAGGGTAATCGTTACTTCTTGAGGAAATTGTACTTATGGTGTGGTTGTCTATGTGTATTGCGGCGGCAGTGCACAGTGAGTAACTAGACCATGGTGATGATTCTGAAGTAAAATCTGTGTTCCATTACATGGTGTTTTGTTTACAATTCAGCCTCTCAACAATTTAAGCGTGAAGTCATCTTTAAAGGTATTTTAGATTAATATGTGATTTGTATTGATTGTCACACAGGGAAGAGTTAAGTACTGAGAAACAAACGTAAAGAATACATAGTAAAATTAATTGTGTTATATGGCCATATACAGATCGAGCCAAAGTTCGAAATAAAGCCACAGTTTGGAATTCCAAATTATTGCGTTCTATCTAGAGAAATGGCGTGAACCTGCGATGAGAAATAAATAAACTGAGCGCCGGGTTCTGCATTGCACAACGACACGACGCATATTCATCCTGTGGACGTTGAAAGTGCAACATCGGAGCAGTAGTCTTGCTTGCTGCATCGGATCGACGTGGAGGGTGTAGTGCTAAACCAGCGCTGCCCAGTGAGGGGACAAGGAGGCGGAATAAAGGTGCCGCACATGGAAGAACTGGATCTGGAAAAACAAACTTGCTTATGAATTTTCTTGTAGATAAATTTAACTATGATCGCGTTTATATTTACACAATTAATCAATAACAAGATAAATACAAGCTATATAGCAAATATAATGACACTTCATGATGAACTTGAGGCAGGTGAGGATTGTTTTTTTTTATAAAACAACCAGAAGAACTTGTTCCAGTTAATCAGTTTGATTCGTTCGAACATAAGATAGTTGTTTTTGATGATATTCTGCTAAATAATGTAGAGATGAATAAAGTAAGATAATAATTTTCACTATCACGTAATAAGTCATGTAACCATATTTATCTTCCCCAAGGGTTTTTTACTCGATGCAGTGCAGAAATATTAAGATTTCAAAGATGGATCTCAGTTATCAGTAAAGAAATTTTTTACCCTTCATCCGATATTTTATTTTGATGTTAGTAAACAAAATGAAAGAGGTGTAATTTCAACTGCTAATATTGAAATTACTTGGACAGTAGTTGCAGTTCCATCAACGCATTTGTATCTAAAAGCGTTAAACATCAGCGACAGAACTATTACGATTGATTCTGTTGGAGCTAATATGTCGCTATAAATTTAAAAATTACTAGTAATTTCGCTAGTTCAACCTATAACATTAATACAAGATGAGAGAATATATTGTAAAATAAATATTTTTGACTGATGGTCAAGTTAAAAATTATCAGCTGCTGTTGCAAAGCACACGCAGGCATCATTAAAGGATATGCCTAAAACCGAAGTTGTTTTGGGTACTTTAACAAAATTAATGTTAACCAAAAAACAAGTAAAAAAGTATAACCGCGGAAAACTTTTTGTGTTATATTCAAGTGCCGCACAAATAACAGCAATGTTAAAACAAGGTGGTTTCTTCGGTCTGCAATGGCCTGAACGTTAATACCAAAGTTTTTGCTGGTGTTAGGTACATTAGGATTAGCCTTAGCGTCTTGAGCAGTATTTGGCGCAACGAGAAAAGCAGTTGAGGGTCATGGAATAAGAAAATGTTTGTCTAAAGATGAATATAATATCTAGACGAAAAACAGCAAAAAGAAACAAAACGACGAAGACAAGACACGACCGAAGCGAAAAGGTGGATTTATTCCAATAGCACCATTACTAGCAGGATTAGCGGGATGTATATTACCAAATCTGTTAGGAATAGGACGAGAACCAGGAACAAGGAAATGAAATACCATGTGTTAAGTAATTTTGATATATTTGATAAACAAAAAAGTAAAATATTTAAGCGGAGTGTATTCTAAAGATGAACTTATTGCGATTTCATCTCCGTCTCCAGGTTCGTGTGTGATAAATGTACAAGATTTCAATGACGGATCTGGTACACATTGGGTAGCTCTTTGTGATAACAATTATTTTGACTCGTTCGAAATTCCACGAAGTGACGCAATTAAAAATATTTGAGTAGAATTCAAGAGACTTCGTCTCTAGAGGTAAAGTCTCTAGCGAATATAATAAATGATTCCTCTAATCAAATTCAACCTCTTGGAACTTCTGCTGTTCATTAATTAGGTGACCATAAATCCAGATTTTTAAAAGTTTTTTTTTGCAATTTGACAAACAAATTTCTCACGCTAATGATGAGATTATAATTAATTTTATCTAAACTCACTGATATACAATGTCAACACATTACCGTGAGTGTAAAACTTAAAAAAAATAATAAAGGTGAAAAGAAACCCACATAAGAAATAGAATGATGTTAAAATGTTTTTGCGTAATCTGTGGAAAAATATCTTTTTTACCATAAACAAAGTTGTCCAGAGTAGGTTGTCTAGACAAGATTAGTTTAGCAAATAATTAGTAAATTATAAAATGAGAGTGCGATTGTGATAGAGATTTATGTTTTGAGCAAATTAAATTGTTAGATATATTCAAAAATGCAACAAGAAAGACGTGATTGATTTTGGTATAGATATACATAAGTTTATTGCCGAATTTGCCGAAACCAAAAGGCGGTTAAACGTTGCCCTTATAATCCTCTTGATAAGCAACTTGACGGAAACAATAATCCGCTGCCAGGACAAGAGCCTTACAATAAAGTCAATACAATGTACTTAAACGTGTCTCGTGTATTACCCGCGTCACTGATTGTATTTTTGGGTGTTATGGGAGTCAAACTGTGTTTTTGTATAGCACGGATACTACGGTCAGTGATAACACTGGTTTGAAGGTTGACTCACTGTGAGAGAGCAATCATTCTATGGCAAGATATATATATATATATATATATATATATATATATATATATATATATATATATATATATATATATATATATATATATATATATATATATATAAAGAATACAAATCATATGGCGAATAACAACCCTCTCAAGCGTACTGGATCCACCAAGGGATCACGTTTGTCAGGGATTAATTAAAATAGATGCAATATACTGACGACGAACAGTACGAAACTAGTAACTAACTAGCCTAAGCGCTTTCGACTCTTAATGAGTCTTTTTCAAAGGCAAATACAAAACATAGTTACGACAAACAAATAAACACAAAAACGTTGTGTTTGTAAACCTCTACATTTCTGTCTTCACATGTGCTAAAACTATAAATACAACCAGCTTGTATAGACTAGTTGCGGAAACTGAAAACGTTGTATAATTCCCTAAAAGTCTACAAGCCAAAGCGACATCTATTTTTACTTTGTGTACATATGTAACGCAGATTATATCCCGGATATTTGATTCTATACCGGTTATTCTTATAGTAAAAATTGAAGGATAATAAGAAGATTTAGAAAATGTTAAATTCTACTAGTGCATAGTTTTCATTTTCTAGTCTTCTTGGTTTAGACCGCTTGGTTTCAATGTTCTAAGGCGGCGTATCCAGTATGATTCCTTTTCCTTCCTGGTTTCGGAACTCCAGCTGTGGTTGTTAGCAATAGCGATAAGTATTATATCACTGAAAGTGTGGCCAGGGGAGGAGAAGTGTTCTGCGACCGGGCTTCTGTACAGCTTTTTTGTCATCCAATCAGATCTATGAAGGTTTATCCTTATGTGTAGCTTTTCAGTTTCTCCCACGTACTGAAGGCCACAGATCTTACATGTGATGAGATAAATCACATTCTCTGTTTTGCACGTTTTGTTTGGACCATGTATGTTTAGTTTTTCTTTAGTCACTGTGCTAGTGACTGTCTTGGTCTCTATCATATGTTGACAGGTTTTGCATCTTTTATCGCCACAGGGTCCAGATTGACTAGGTTGGTTTTGACTAGCGATTGTTGTTAGCTTGGCCCTGACTAGGATGTCCTTTAGGTTTTTTTGGTCTTCGGTAAGCTACTACAGGTTTGTTCGGAAGTATTAGGTTTAGTATGTCTGACGATTGCACGGTTGGCCAGTGGTTTGCGATGATTTTACCTACTTTGGGATTGTCTGGGTGATAGGTCAGAATAAATGGTATCCTATCAACCTTTTCTTTCTGTCCATATCTGAGTAGGTCATCACGGTTTGTTTGTTTGGCCCTTTGGATTGCCTCCGCAATCAGGTCTTTGTCGTAGCCTCAGTCTGGTGGAAAACAAATTACACACAGACATCTACTCGAAACCAACCGACAAACACCAGTATCTTCTCCCAACCAGCTGTCATCCAAAACACTGCATTAAGAACATTCCATATAGCCAGGCACTGAGGATACGCAGAATTTGCTCCGACGATGAAAGATTCCTAGAAAGGTCTGAAGAGCTGGCTGAACATTTAATTTACCAAGACTAGAGAGATGATTGTGAAATTGATAGTACATTTACGAAATATTATAGAAATTTATAGCATGCTGTAAGTTCTTTTTAGTTGTTTCACTTTGTTTGGTTTGATATTTTGTTGAAATAAATTTGAATGTTAAAAAATTGAATGTACGCTAGGTTTTGCCTTGTGTTGTTAACTAGTTTAAGCCCCTAGGACGTATTAGTAATTATGTACAGTATTTGTGTGTTTGCAGAAGACACCAGTGTATTCGAATAGTTGCTCATGTACTGGGAATAGTGCAATGAGAACATTAAATCAGAAGGAGTTGCACATCAGCATAATGAAGATCCAGGGACAGAGGATGGATATTGACAAGCGTCTAGGCTTGATGCAGATCGCATGAATGCTCTTAGACTTTAGCACTAAAAGAATATTTTGTGATTATTGTGAAGTCATTTAGAAACATTTTTTTTACTATTAAGCAACAATACAATTTTCGTTATATCCTTTGTTGTATTAAGATAATTAACTTTTTTGTTGAATGTTGCTAAATTGTTTGGTTCTGCTTTTTTGTTACCGAGTTAAGACCAAAACCAGTCATAGAATTATTCATAGATCCAGTTAAAGATGTATATTAGTCATCTCTGGTTTACATTGAAATCTCTTCCCTTTATAACTCGCTTACCTTCCGCCATTCCCATGTCAAGGGTCGTAGTATCATTTCTTTAAAACTGGAGCCAATCAATAATTCTAAGCATCACTTTCGTTCTCAGTGACCCAGAATTCATAAAGTTTGACTGCATTTATTTTTGAAGCATTTTGGCTGTAGACACGTGTTATCTATAAAGTACTTATATCTATAGTCTATGTCAAAAGAGTATGTTAATGAATATTATCTGTCAAGTACATATATATATATATATATATATATATATATATATATATATATATATATATATATATATATATATATATATATATATATATGCACATTTTCTATCAATTAAGCATAGCTATGCATATTTTCTATCAAGTACGTCTCTATTAGGTACGTATGTCTATGCATATTTTCTATCAAGTACGTATGCCTCTATGAAATACGTATGTATATTGCTTAATATATATTAAGTATGTATGTCTATGCATATTATCTATCAAGTATCTCAATGCATATTATCTATCCAATATGTATGTCTATATACATGATTTATCAAAATGGTATTAACTATGCAGATTTTTTTGTCAAAGAGGTGTATTTGTGTCCATTATCTATCAAGCACGTATGTCGATAATACGAAACTATTCGTATTATCGATCTATATTTTTTGATGAAAATTTACCAATCTTGGTAAATCTATCTAACGATACATACAACTTTTCAAAGGACAGAGTTAAGCGTCGTATTGGACAGTTACTCACACACGACCAGCATGGATGACAACTCATTAAATCACGTCGTTGGACGTTGTGACATTGATGAATATACTTTGTCTTTATATAACCCTTTTTACGCTGCTCTTTTGCACGATTGTATCATTTACAACCAAATGACAAATATATCATTGTTTTCAAGCACGTTGCCTTTCAAGGTAGATAATTTATGGTCCCGGTAATTTTATTCATTGTTAACCCAGTCAGTGCTGATGGAGCGCTGTGTGAAGTGTCAGTTATTATGAAGACGAAATACTTTCAGTTGGATTGAATTGTGTACAGATTTGTTTCAGACTAATATTTTCTTGGAAGACGTAAAGAATATGACAAGGAGGAAACGGCAATTAGGATTTTTATTGCAATTTTTGTCGCATAGATACCTAAAGGTGAGCTAAAATCCTTGAAATATTTAGTGATAAAACACAGTTTACTAAAGCATACATTGGCTGGGGAACGAGGAAAGAATCGGATCCGCAAGGTACAAGGCCTTTTCGAGTATTTAACAAATCTTTGCTTACAGCGAATAGTTTTTGTTCTTCGTACATGACCAGTTATTACTTACATAAATTATCTATCAAATGCCTACAAAATTAGTTTTAAATTCAAAACTACTCTTGTCACATACAGTACACTAACTTTCAATGCCACAAAAGCGCACAACGTTATACGAGCTTGACACTGTCGAATCATTTATGAACAGTAGCTTTTCTCTTATCTAATTACACGCATCACGCAATTCGATGGTGTTCAGTACTTAACGTAGCAAGGAAGACTAAACGGAAGGATCCGTACGCGTTCGTTACGGAACAATGAGCCAATTATCAGAAACGGTACGATAGTATAAGGAAATGTAGGAAACGGCAATTAAATATTTGCTTACGGTGGGAATAGGATTGTTTAGCCGTGTCCCTTATGTGGCGTCACGAATCACTTCCTCAAACAGATAATAATATGGCGGGCGAGTACGGTTAGTTAGATTGTAATATACCGCAGAGAAAGTGGATAAAGCACATTAACTTGTAATCCAAGTACTGAAGCAGTAATCAACGAGACCAATCGCATTACAAATACTTTTCTTGCTTCCTAACAACCCATAAGTACGTATGTTGTGTTTGCACATCACTTTAGCACTATTTATAAGCCTTTTCTTCTGAATTAATGCACTCTATTACTTATATTATATATATATATATATATATATATATATATATATATATATATATATATATATATATATATATATATATATATATACTTGTTACAGATATATTTTTGATTTTATTGTCATTTGGACGATTTTAACATTTGACTTCTTTTTATTTTTAATACTAATATTATATAATTATTAACACTAGGGATTCTTTTCTTCCAAATGCAACCAATATTAGCGGAGAGTACAATAGCATGTGTAGAAATGCTGGGTACGAAACATTCCAGTACGAAATGATATATGCAGCCCGCCCCACACGTTGCCTGAATTTCAGCCAAAACATTATCGTTTTATCTTTTTTTTTTTAAATGCGTCGTAGAAAGGATATGTATACTTAATTGTCCTTTTATGAGTACATATCATTAAATCTTTGTAACAATTCAGTAACATAATGACTATCAAATGATATAGTATCCCGTGCTCTACCACAGGTTAAATATTTTTTGTCTGTTAAATTCACAGGATTTTGTTTCCAAGAGGTGTTGGACGTTTAAGATCGAATTTGAAAGGGCAAGTTTGTTTAAATCTATTCAAAATGTGCATAAGTTAAATAATTGTTATTATTAAAATGTACTTTATTGTTGTAAATGTAAATATTCATTTTCAAAGATCTGCAATTGAATCGTACGAAAATCAAATTAATAATAATAATAATAATAATAATAATAATAATAATAATAATAATAATAATAATAATAATAATAATTCAACAATGCATATAGGTAGAAACTCTTAGTTCAATTTCCGTACATATCCCATTATTTTACAATAATTGTTTGCAAGTCACTCTTGGACAATACCAAAAAAGTTATGACTTTGGTAAAGATGAAAACACCAATAAAGGTTTACTGAACGCTGTATACGTTTGCTCGAAAACAATATGGCCGAGTGCACAGTACCTAGTGGGAAAATGACATCATACAGTATTTATAGTTCACTAAGCAACCCTTTGATCGGGAATGACTTAAATGTACTAAGTAATGCACAAAGGAAGAGACAAACCGGAAAAGGTAAGGTGACGGCAAGGAAACTGAACAAAGCAAATTGAGACACCAACCGAAAAAGTTAAGGGACGGCACAGAAACTGAATATACAAAAATGGAGCCAGTGATATTATTACTTAGGATGTCACGTTACTCAAAAGACATAATGTTATCGCGTTTTATTTCATTGTTTATCGATTAGATTTAGTATAGAATCATATAATATATACAATGATTTTGCAGACAACTGCTTATGTTGAAGAATACGAGTGAAATCTACTGCATTGGAAATTGTGGACGTTCTAAATTTGCTGAAAATATTCTGTCTGCCAAAGAAGCGAGAATTCCCCAACCCCAACCTCGATATATTGTACACATTATGCTGTTCGTGCAAAATATCGCATAACTCTTTGCATGATTAAAAAAAACCTGATTTCATGCTTGAGATTTGGAAATATTGGTATGTATCAGTTGTCCTATGTCTATAATACACGCCAGACAAATTTAAAAAAAGTAAAATCATAGAAATATATTCAATCTACGGACACTTGTCATTAAGTTGAAAATGTTTCATCCTTTTGGAATACACTAGGATCCCCATAAGTTCTTGTTTTAAGTTGTACCGTAAAAGATTATTTGAATTCGAACTATAAGACTGCGAAATTTGTCTCATGAGTGACCACAGACATATTTCCTATATGTTTCACAGCGGTGATAAAAATACTGTCGAGTCTTTCCGTTTTCCTAATAATGCCACTACTATTGCGAATGGTAGTGTTATTCGCAGTTCTGGATTATAGCTTTACCAATTTCGATCAGTAACATACTGTAAAATCCAGTCAGTCACGCATACCTTTTAGCTCTGTATCGTTTTCAAACATTTTAAACACTAGCTGCATCTGAGAACGTTTAGTCAAACATAATGTCCAAAATGTTATTGGCAGACACATCTAACTGTTAATAACTTTGCGGTGTGAACTGTGAACCGTGAAATGTTCATAAAACACCTCGTCACTCCATTTGGAACTCCTCCATTCGGTCTCAACGGCAATATAGGCCATTTCCACCAGTGATGATGGCAGGCGACAAATAAATACAATGTAATAAATAAAAAAACATAGGACTTCATATTCGTAAAGTTAATATTTTAATACTGAAGATATTTTCGAAATTGTACACATTAGAAAATGTCTAACAAAACATGATTCCCAATATTTTATGTAGACTGTGGATAACTGACATGCCATTCGCAATGTGGCTTTTACGTAGGCCGATAAATCAACCCCAACCCTTTGATGATATCAATTTTCGGTTTTGGAGCTGATTTCGCCTAGTCATTAAAATCTGTGGTACAACTTTGGCTGCACACATCGTTGTACAGTTTATACATTTACCGGTATTTCTCGTGGCTGTGGAGCTACCGTCGACTGAAAGGTTCTTTTGTTTACATGTACATTGTATTACCAGAGCAAATCATCCACGTGTAATAGAACAACCCTCTGTCCTCTGGCAGGTTTGTTCCGGAAAGATTTGCAATCAGCAAAATTTACATTTTAATGAACAGGAGACACAAGACCCACATATAGTCCATCAATATCAAAATAGATTCTAGGGTTGGAATGATTTATCGGACTAGCTTTTATGCACTAAAAGCTCCAAATGTCAGATATCATTGGGAGTAAACAGTCTTTATTTAGGATCAATTTTTAGTTACACCTGTACATGATTCAGAATTTAGATATGTTATATGAAAGTTTATGTCTGCTGTATGTAACTCGAGACCGAATGAATTCTTATTGACACATATTAATGAACACATATATAGAAAATGTCACCATGCCTATTATTAAATATTTCAAGTGGTAAAAGTAGTTCCAGGCAGGATTTTCAATCTGTACCATCTTGGATGTAAAAAATTGCATTACTCTTTTATTTCAGGTAATGTTATATGCAAATGGTCCACGTATGTTGGAATGTCCTTGTTCCAGATCATGCCGTCGAAGTGTATCTCTCAAATGTACCTTGATAGCTACTATTGGTCTTCTTTTATACAGTTTATTTTTGTATTACCCGAGTCAAAGCATAGTGGAGAAGAACTTTGATAGGATATATTTTTATTTTAAAAATGTTACACCTTTGAGAACATTGGTGGAGAGCGATAAATCATTCCACGGACATTTTTATATCTCCAGCTCGATTCCAGCAATACTTCCATCCAAACATTATCACGTACATGAAGTGGCAAATTCGAAACAATTGGAAAAACGGGATAATATTAATGATTTAAGCACAAATAATAATGTATACAAGAGCAAAATAATATATGAATACATTTCATCACGAGACAAAAACAATGTCAAATTTCCTCTCACAGCTTTTGATTCCTTGTATTCGATACAAAACGGAGATATATGCATGGGAACGAATAATTTAGTTCTTCTTGCGATGGTACATTCATCTGCAAAATATTTTCAGCGTAGGCATTCAATTCGAAATACGTGGGGAAATATAAACATGTTTAAAAAATTTGATGTAAGGATTGTGTTTTTGTTGGGTCTGCCTGATGACAGAAGCACACAGATACAAATCGATGAAGAAAGTTCAAAATATGGAGACATTGTGCAAGGAGATTTTCTTGACACCTACCGAAATCTTACCAACAAAGCTGTTCTTGGTCTTCGATGGATTTTTGAATTTTGTCCCCATGCGAAAAGAATAGTCAAAGTTGACGACGATGTCTTTGTGAACATCTTTACTTTATTAGATAATGTTTTGAACGTATTCCCTTCAGATCACAGGATGATCAGATGTTTCCATGCAAAACCAGGTTCTGCGCCGATCTTAAGGAAAGGTACGAAGTGGAATGTTGAATCAGATGTGTTTCCAGTTTACAAGACATGGCCAATGAACTTTTGTTACGGATTTTTTGTGTTAGAAACACCAGATGTTATACATGAGTTGTATCAAGCGGCGATGACAACTCCTTTTCTGTGGTTAGACGATGTCTATGTTTTTGGATTGTTGGCAGAGGCAATTGGTGGAATAACGTTTTCCAAGTTAAATGTTGCATATTTAGAGGGACATAGAGCTTTAAAATGTTTCACAGAGAGCAAGTGTCATTCGTTAACTGCTTTTGCCCGGAATGATAAACTTATGAATAACCTTTTGTCTGGAGTAGTGAAAAATTATGGGGAGTTGGTAAAAAATTTAACCGGTAGTTTGTCTCTATTTCTATAAGCAATACATTTTGAATAATACTAACTGCAGTAAAATCAATATAAAAAGAAGAGGTTATTATTATTATTATTATTATTATTATTATTATTATTATTATTATTATTATTATTATTATTATTATTATTATTATTATTAATTGTCTTTTGGTTGTTTTAGGTGAAAGAACTTAAATTATTGCAAAGTATTACATTAAGCTATGTTTACAGCAATATAATTTATTATGTAATAAGTATTGCAGTCCCTCAGTCCCTAAGTGTTATGAATGAATTTTGGTTTTAACATCTACTTCCTGTGAGAAAGAACGCTGACTTTTTGTTGTGTATTTCCATCTCCACTGACAGTATAAATATAAAACGATTTTAAAGGTGAAAATCATATTTGTTGGAAACGGGTTGACATTATACTGGTATTTTTTAAATTAATTATCCTTTCGACCATCCATTGTATTTACGTTGTAATTTCTATATCACGATTCTGGTTTCACAGATTACGTGTTTGAAGCGTTGCAGATTCCATGTATGTTAAAACTCCAAACGTATTTGAATTGTTGGTTGTAAATTTAACATACAGTACTGACTCAATACTATGCAAATTTGTATGCTGAGTTAGTACGATACAATTTAATATGCTGAGTCAATACAATATCAATTAGTATGCACAGTCAACACTAAAATATTTAGATGCTGAGTCAAATATTACCAATTATTCTACAGTAGTATGGGGACGTTATACACTACAAACACCCCTTCTACTATCTACAAAAACGTACGCGAACGCATAAAACACTCTACTATTCACACAAATGTACGGGAACGCATTCAAACACATACTTTACTATCCACACAAACGTACCCCAACGCACACAAACAGATCCATGTGCACTGTCCACACAAGCGTACGCAAACGAATAAAAACATCACATATACCATCCACACAAACGTACTCAAAAGCATAAACCACACCATATCTACTATCCACAAAAATGTACGCAAACGCATAAACTACACTATATCTACTACTCACACAAACGTACGCGAACGCATAACACACACCATATATACTATCCACACAAACCTACGCGAACGCATATGCTACACGGGAAGAGAAGAAAAACACCATATCTACTCTCCAAACAAACGAACGTGAACGCAAAAAAGCATCATATCTACTATCCACAAAAACGTACGCGAACGAATTCAGACACACGCTCTACTATCTACGCAGAGAAATGCAATACACACTAACACGCATCAATAAAAGATTGAGTGTTTATAGTTATAATACTCCACATTTACAGAAATCGTCAACTTGAATAGTCTGTCTTTTCTAGAACGTTGGGTCAGCCCTGAAAAGAGCTGATTTTGTTGACGGGGAGTGAGGTCAATCTTTTACGGTCTAAGATTGCGTCCCGTCTGGCGACAGGCTTTTCTTTCTACAAGATACGACCTGCTTCTGCGGTAAGAGAAGGAGAATTCAACAAAATCTGTACATTTTCTTGTGCTGCTACTGTTGCTGTTGTTGTTGCTGTTGTACTCTGCAGAAACTGAAGTCTATACTTCTCTGTCCACTCTTCTTGTTCTTTCTTGATTTATTCTCTGAAGACTTATTATACCATGTCCTGGGATATTGTTAACATCCTGACTATCTCTATATCATTAGGTTTCGGTATCAGGTTATGCCTGACAAAGTGTAAAGTCACGTAAGCTTCGTTCAGCTTAGCTAGTTTAGAAGAATCTTCGTAGGTGGATGAGTCAACAGTGGATGGCCTGACTATTTCGTTTCATATGTGTTTACAGTCATGTATACATTCTAGTGTTTTATGACTTAAGCCCTGAAAAGGGCCAGTGGCCTCTTCCCCTTTCGGGGCCGGGCTCACCCGTGTCTCAGTGCTAGACACTTTTGCCCGCGTGGGCCTATTAACCCCCCTGGTGGCTCACCGCCTTGGCCGGATGTTATCTTTCGATAACATTGCTATCTAGGGAGGCGCTTAGCCCTAGGGCTGGGCTTTTGGTCGTGGTGCTGACCTTTATTTGCTGACCTTAAGACCCTTTAGTTGGCTGCGTATTGTAACAGAGCGTAACGGCCTTCCGCCTCAACTCCCGCCTACTAAATTCCCCAATGTCAAAATTTTCCTAACTTTTATCTCAGGTGGATTATTGTCAAATTTAACCAGTTTTTCCTACGGGTGTCCCTATACCAATTATCCAAATGTTCCAGAGTTATGAATTTGGAATATATTTTGATGAGGTTGAAATTTGCGTACTTAGCGTACTTATATGGTTCTAAAAAAATAACTCAATCTCTGGGTGGATGTCACCTAATTTTGACATTTATCACCGCTTTGACAATGTTTGGTTTTTAATTTTGACTGCCTTTCCAAAGGATCTCGTTTTAATGTTGGGTCTTCCAGGCCAAAGTGAAGACATAGGTTGTAGACTTATTTTCGAATAGTTGGCCGCGCGGCCCTGACTGTCCATCGCTAATTGTTTGTCCGATCCGTTCACTTTTGTGATTGTAGCCTTTACCGGGTTACTTTTCGGTCTTTGTGTGCGTCGGGCTAATCGGTCTACTCCGCTCCTGGGAGTTAGGGCTATCAGGTGGGAGGTTCCTAATTTTCCCTTATCGGCCTTGACCTTTTTGTCCTTGTCATGGTGGGAAATCTTATCCTATATATATATATATATATATATATATATATATATATATATATATATATATATATATATATATATATATATATATATATATAGTGCTTATAGGAGTCAAGATCCACTCAGGCTTGTGCTAGTATGAGTCCTAGCGCCTGTTCTATGGTATGGACTAGGTATGGTGCTTGCAGTTATGTATATGTTTGTATGCGGTGATGGGTTATTAGGATTCAGATACAGGCTTATTGAATCCCTTTTTTTGATACTGATGATTTTTTCTTGTGGATGGTTTGTAGTAGGTACATCTTTTGATTCTTCTTTATTCTTGCATTTTTGATTTAGTAATATTGGATGATTCAAAATTATAAGGTTGTTGTCTCGTCGGTTTTGATTGGATGATAAAAGCCGAATTTTCATTCCTATTCTAGTTCAATTTTGTCTTATATTTAGGTTTTATAATAAAATTATGTTTTATGGTATTTCATTTTTATTATGTGCTTAGTTGTAGTATTATAGATGGTTATCAATACTAATTAGAGTATATATAGTTATTATAAGGAAAATCAAAACACAAATACAGTATATGTATGTTATAAATAATTATGATTATTGTTATAATTTAATTATGCTTATAACTAAGGCTACAATGACTAAAGGTAAGGAGTAATAATTCCTAGGGTTCTTATTATAAGGATCTAAATTATTCTTTTTAGTTTTATATTTTATAATATTGGATGCTTCAGATTTTAATTATTCCTCTTTAATTTGGAAAATAGTGTACATTTATTAGTAGTTATGTGGGAGCGTTTTTGGTCTAAAGTTGCGTTTCTTGTGTACTTCATTCGAGTGCTAAATTTTGATTGGTTGGTATAGATTTTAGTTTTCAATCCTTCTTTTAGCTCAAGATTGTAGGTTTTCTTTTGTGATTAAGCGTGGCTATTATCGGTCAATCAGATGCAGCCTTAGTTTAGGGTTTATGTATTTCGTGTTATCTGATTTGTAAGCTGGTATAATATTAACCCGGTATGTTGAGAGGGGAATTTAACTGTTGGCTAGAGTTTAAATTTAAATTTTTATTTTTCCATAAATATTTGAATGTAAATTCATGTAGGAGTTGTATGATTAAGTATTTATAACATATTGTTTGAGGTTATTGTTCTGTAGTAGTACCACTGTTCAGTATATATTTTTGGCTGCCCACAAAGGAACAAATGAATTTTCCGTGAGAACAAAGGAACAAAGGAAATTTTAATTAATAGTTTTGGTTTTTATTCAGTATGTTAAAATTTTTTTAAAATTTGTAAAAGAGGGTATATTTACATCTTTGGTTGAAGTAAGAGTTGTTTAGGGTGGTAAAATTCAGTAATAGTTGGCTTTAACTATTGTATATCGACAATTAATTTAGAGTTATGAGGTAAAGTAGATTTTAATTAGACTTTTAAAATTCAGTAGTTTTGAGTAGATTTAAGTAGATTTTACTTTACCTTAACTTTTCCTAGTGTAGTATCATTAATGTGAAGTGAATCTTCCAATATGTCGTGTTATCTGATTTGTAAGCTGGTATAATATTAACCCGGTATGTTGGATGGGGAATTTAACTGTTGTTTAGAGTTTTAATTTAAATTTTTATTTTTCCATAAATATTTTAATGTAAATTCATGTAGGGGTTGTATGATTAAGTATTTATAGTATATTGTTTGAGGTTATTGTTGAGGAGTAGTACCACTGAACAGTAAATATCTTTGGCTGTCCACGTGTTTGTTTCCGTAAGAACAAAGGAACAAAGGAACAAAGGAATTTTTCCGTAAGAACAAATGAACAAAGAAATTTTTAGTTAATAGTTTTGGTTTTTATTCAATATGTTAAATAGTTTGTAAAATTTGTATAGGAGGGTATATTTACATCGTTGGTGTTAGTAATAGTTATTTGGGGTGGTAAAATTCAGTACTAGTTGGCTTTAATGATTATATAAAGGCAATTAATTTATAGTTATGAGGTAAAGTAGATTTTTAAATAGACTTTTATAAATTTGGTGGATTTAAGTATATTTGAGTAGATTTTACTTTACCTTAGCTTTTCCTAGTGTAATATCCCTTAATCATCCAATATTTTCCTTAAAGTCCGGGAGCTCAGAAAAAAACACATCCTCTCTGTTGAACAACCCGCCAGCACTGTTTTCTGTTTGTTTGATATGTGTTTCGATCGATGGCCTGACTAGGTCATGGTCATATGCATTATAGTTTTGTATACACTTTCGTGTTTTATGACTTTAAGCCCTGAAAAGGGCTAGTGGCCTCTCCCCCTTCCGAAGCCGGGCTCATCAGTGTCTGGTGCTGACACTTTTCCTATGCCCCAGGCTGGGCTGCGCTTCTTCCGGGGGTGGGGAGCTTGCAATCCCGGACTTGGACTGCGTTCCCCTCAGAAGGACGCAAGGCCTTAGTGCTTGGCTCCTTTTTTATGACCCCTAAAATAGACCCTTTACTTTTATTGTGAAGTGGACTTGTCGCTACAAAAATGGCAGAACCGCAACCTACTCTCCTACCCCGGCCGCAACTCCCCTCACCAAAGCCCCCAAGAAGTATACTCCGCCTAACTTTATTTCAGTTAGGGGAGTTTATTTGTCAAATAAAAACCAGTTTTTCCTACGGGTGTCCCTATATCAATTTTGTGTGAGCCACCTATGCAATTTATCTAATGAGCCTGAGTTGTGAATTTTGAATAAATAATAGAAGTTTGAATTTTGCGTACTTGGCGTACTTATAATGTTCGAAAATGTACCAATCTTTAGGCGTTAGCCGCCTATTAATAACATTTAACAGCGCTTTGGGTTGTGTGGTTGTGAAATTTTGACCGCCTTGCCAAAGGATCTTATTTGGGCCGTTGGTCTTCAGAGCCAAAGTGAAGACATAGGTTGTAGGCTTTTTCGTTTTGAACAGTTAGCCGCGCGGCCCGGCCTGATCATCGCTATTCGTTTGTCCGTACCAGGGTTGGGGTTTTGGGACAACAGGGAAGGTGGTTAGTATGCATAGTTCCTTGATTTGTTTTGAAGTAAAATCTGTTTGTGTGCGTGCTGGGTTGGGGTTTGAGGGATGTTAACTGGTGCTGACTAACTTTCCTTTGATTTTACGTACTTTTTCTTTTTGGCATTGTGAGTTTGTAATCTTTTCAATCTACTCACCGGGTAGTGATAGAACTGCTTCCTTTGGGATAGTAGTACTCGAACCACTCCAGCAGCATCCCTTTATTTGATTGCAGTAGAGACCTCAGGACGTGTTAGTTCCGCCATCTTGTTCTAGTTGTAGGCAGCTTGCTTTCTCCGTTGGTTATGGTAGGCTCTGAGATTGTCCCACTAATTTTCCATGTTTTGAGAATTGGTCGGATCCAGTTCTCCGCTTCGGTCATATACTGATGTAGCATCCAGTATATTGGCAATGTTTGACGTTATATAATCTTTTCATTGGATCCCCCTATCGTAATAATGACTATGGGGATGGCCTGACTAGAGACCGACTCGCTTTATATGATTCACATGCGGACGCAATAGAAAACATCCCTACTGCGTTTTTGTTGACTCGGAACTCTATAATAGCTCATGTCATGGCGAGAGTTAGAGAGAGAGAAGTTAAACAGCATATATTTACAGCGATATTTTGGAAAGCAAATAACAGAAACGTTTTTAAAAACACAACAGTTTTATTCAACAAACAATTGACAACTAATAATAACATGAAACAAATTATTTTGACAAGGCTGACAACGATGTGAGATTTCCACTGATGGATGTTATGAGGCCATTGATGTACACTACGTATTATAGCTAAAGAGAAAAGATAGCCATAACGGTCACAAAACCATCAATCTACTTCCTCATCGTTTCCAGAAGAGTTACGATCAAAATAAGTCACTAAATGTTCTTAAGAATAACGAAGAAAGCGTTGATGACAAAAGTACACAGTATTGTACACACACCATGGAATCAGTGCCATTTAATTTTTCATTATTGAATCGTGTCGACTGGACAATTCTTCTCATAAAAGTCTATGATGTCGTTTTCCAAAGAGAGTAATCCATACAAGTCAAAATACTCCACACAGTCCTTTTTAGGAAAGTAGACGGCTTCCCAGTGGGTTCCTGGGAGAGGACTGTCATCCGTGTTGATGACATAAGCTTCATGATCTTGAGGTTTGAGATGAGGAAGTTCATCTTTAGCACACACGACAGGATTCCCAAGAAGTAGTGTACGAACTGTTGGTTAGAAGGTAATAAAGTTCCCAGGTATACATTGTTTGTTTTCTTGTTTTTTTTTTACAAGTAATGATAAGCTATCAATTCAATTCTGAGGGTTTGCTCGAAACTCTCTGACAAGTAACCGTCTTTTCGCCTTGTCTCCTAGCTCTAGGCTAAGAGAGCTTCGATGAGATAGATCTCAAGTGTTGTCAATGTAGGACAGGAATCAATAAATCCTTTATACCACTCATGCAACACTGTTTCTTCCAATATAAAACTCCAAGCCTCGTCCAATTTTTTCTTCTTGACTCACCATCAGACATTTATCCTGTTGAATTTGACCGATGTGATCGTTTTGACATCTAAATCAATCTTTCTTGACCAATTCCGTAATTTTATCCGTCATATGTTTGGCATAGGACGACAATAAGGTCATCTGGACATGACTGCTACCTTGTCCTCTTCGTCCTTGTATTGGGGTTCTGCTCTCACGGTATCCTCCCATTATATTTCCAAACTTTTAAAGAGGGCAAAGAGTCGTCCATAGTTTTTAATAATCTAGAATGACCTCTCAAACTGCTGATTTCTATGGCATTATCGAATTAGGCATACATGATGACGTCTAGGTGAGAGAACTGAATTTCCACACGCAGTTCACTAGATTTTATAAGATGGAAATGTCCTTCATCTCCGCCTTGGTCTGGAGTGAAATAAATGGCCCAAAAAGTGTAACCATGAGAGGTGTCCCAGATGTTAGATGTGTAGAGTTTTCTGCAGCTATGGAACCACACACGGGAGTGGCAATCCTTGCTGAAGTTTCTGAAATTGAAGGTTCAGTCAGGTCTGGGATGGAACTGCTTCCTCTTCATCTGAGATCTTTTCTTCTTCAGCGAGAAGTTAACCAATGACGTATATATATATATATATATATATATATATATATATATATATATATATATATATATATATATATATATATATATATATATATATATATATATATGTTAGATAGTTTTAATTCGAAGTCTACAGAGATTTGAATCCAGATCCGTGAATATATGGCACCCATCGTCTTTTATGCACACACCAACCCATATTCCATCATGACTAAGCATGCATCACAAGCATGATGCGACTCAATCGGTGTTATATAAACTCCTGCGTAGCAGACACACTCGCAGGACGACTAATAATTGATTCTCATATATCTACACAGTCATTCAGATTTCCTATTAACGAAATCAAGGTATATATGATTAATTATAGAAAATTATAAATGTACACCAGACAGAAAGGAAAGTGCTCTCCGTGGATTCCGTAGAAGAATGCTTGATAATAGTAGGCATATATATATATATATATATATATATATATATATATATATATATATATATATATATTTATATATATATATATATATATATATATATATATATATATATTGCTTCATTCATATTTGAACACATTTTTTTGCTGACATAATTCTTCTTTTCTTAATTTTACAAGGCCTTTATTCATCACCCAAATATTATTTAATATATAGAACAGAAATATATTTGAAGAACGTGTTTTATATATACCATATAATGAATGTATGGTCAAACATATTAAAATAAATTTAAGACAACTTTCTTACTGCGGTAATCAATATTTAAAACATGCAGTAATTGTAAAACCCTATCAGCGTATGCATATGTGTGGCTTCTATTTACTCCTAAATCAGTGGTCCACAACCCCCGGGCCTTGGACCGGTACCGGTCCGTGGATCAAATGGAACATTAAATGATTTCCATTTTTTTACTATGGTATATTTCTCTCGTGTTTGTGCGACATTCCATGGACGAGAGGTTAACCGGGAGCTGAGAGACTTCACCTAAAGCGTCACCAGTCTCGTGCATGCGCAAAATGTCATGATATCGGTGTGGTTTTAGGTCACGTCTGGAGCTGAGCGGCTGCATGCTGCAGTGGCATTTTTGCTTTGGTGAAGTAAAGGTGTGTTTTGTTCTTCTCTCTGTTTATCAGTATTTGTTTAACAGAGCATAGTGTACATGTATATTGTGTTTGCTCAAATTTAACCCACAAATTAGCAAAAATGAGTACGAAACAGACGTCGTTAGAAAGTTTCATTGGGGAAAAAGGCCCAGTGAAGAAACAGAAGAAGAGCCTTCAACATCAAAGAAACAAAATATTTTTAACAGACAATACCATGAGTCTTACTTGAAATATGGATTTATCGGGATAGGTCATTCCCACACACCAACTCCGCTCTGCATAGTTTGCGGCGACCAGCTCTCTAATGAAGCAATGAAATCTTCAAAACTGCTTCGACACTTGAACGCCAAGCAACCTGGATTAAAAGACTAGCCCCTGGAGTAGTTTGAAAAAAAAAAACGGGAACACGAAGGACAGAAGAAATGCATGAGGGCCACCACATCAATAAAGGAGAATGCACTGAGAGCGTCGTATTTGGTGGCTAGCCGTATTGCTAAGGCTAAAAAGCCATTCACTATCGGTGAAGAATCGATCTTGCCATCCACTTAAGACATTTGCCGTAAACTTCTAGGAGAGGCTGCTGTGGAAAAGATATCACATGTGCCTTTATTGGCTAGCACTGTGACTAGGCCCATTGAGGAAATAGGCGAAGATATTGAGACACAATTGTTGGAGAGGATTAATACACCACCGTGGCACGCACTCCAGGCTGACATATCTACAGATATCGACAACAAGGCAATACTACTTGTTTATGTGAGATATCTATAACAGGAGGATGTGCATGAGGATTTGTTATGTGCAGTATCTTTGCAAACCAACACCACAGGAAAAGAACTGTTCAAATCACTGGATGGTTATATATCAGGACAAGTAAAATTGTCCTTTTGTGCGGCATATGCATATACAGAGCTGATGCCATGATCGGACGACTATATAGTTTAACTGTTCGGATTAAGAAAGTCACACCTGAGAGCGAATATACGCATTGTATCATTCACAGGGAAATGCTGGCAAGCCGAAAAATGTCACCGGAATTTAACAGCGTATTGATTGATTCCGTTAAAGTTATTAACCACATCAAAGCACACGCCCTTAACTCGCGTCTGTTTCAGCAGCCTTAAGAGGAGATGGATACAGAGCACATATGCCTACACAGAAATAAGATTGTTATCCAGGGGAAAATCGCTAACCAGAGTATTTGAATTACGAAAGCCATTGCAAAGAATTCTCTCAGAAAAGAAGTCACCTCTGGCAGCACATTCCAGTGACAAGGTATAGATCGCAAAACTGGCTTACCTGTGTGACATATTCAGCCTGCTCAATGAACTCAATATGTACCTTTAGGGGGAAAATGACAACAATTTTCCAGTTGGCAGAAAAAGTAGCTGCATTTAAAGCCAAACAGGAGTTGCGGGGACGGCGCGTGAACAGAGAGGCATTTTGGACATGTTTCAGACATTAGCGGGAATTTTAGGCGAGACTGAGCCTGAGCATTCATTCTCCCAGTTGGTACATGATCACCTGTCTTTGCTTTTAAGAGAGTTCGAGCGCTACTTCCCAACCACAAAAGAATCACAAACTGGTAAGGAATGGATTCGCGACCCATTTGTCAAAAGAAACCAGGAGAATCTAGCATGTCTGTGCAAGAAGAAGATCAACTGCTGCAGATTGCAAAGCTGGCGGCATTGAAATTACGTTCGAGACAACAACTCTGACGGTGTTCTGGATTAAAGTCATGGCCGAATACCCTGATATAGCCACATCATTTGATCCCTATTGCCATTTATGACTTCCTATCTGTGTGAAGCGGGGTTTTTTGCAGTGAAAGCAACCAAAACAAAACAACGGAATAAACTGGACATAACACACTTCGGGTGTCATTGTATCTTATTACCTCCGGGACCGTCTCGCTTCAAAGAAACAAGTTCAGGATTCTCATTGATTTAGCGTTCTAGTGAGTTAAAATGTTAAATCACTTTATATTCATTTTTTTGGTGTAACTGTATTTTACTTTGAAGGCATATTTAAATACAATTAAATTAAAATTATTATATCAAAACAATCTAAAATATAAACAATCAACGTTCCCCACTTCAGGGGGCCCGCAGTAAAAATATCTAACGTTGTCCAGTCCGCGGCGATAAAAAGGTTGGGGACCACTGACGTAACTCATAAGGAGGAAGGCTAGCCAATGTTTGGCTACACAAAACAGAAAAGCATCAAGTACAATATATGATACAAGTTATGATTTGATACATACAGCTCTCTGAATCGTTTCAATTATTTGACACTAATGTCTCCCTTATTTTGTACTACACTGCAATAGATTGTAATATCTTGCAAAGAGAATATTTATTTTATCGTGTTTTCAATCTTGTATACAGAGGAATGAGTGAATTCACTTCTGAACAACAAATGACCAATATTATTGGAATTTATCGTCCTTTAGTTACCATGGTTTAAAAATAAAACAAAATGTTTTGCTGCTGGAGGAGTTTGGTTTATTCCAGCTGTATTTACAGTAATACATGTTTGCATTTTTATATTCTGTGTGCGTGTATTTGCTATGAATAGTTTTATATAAAATTGTCATTAAGCACAAAATATAATGACGATTAGTGAAACTCCAACATGTTGTATAATTTATAACATTGTTCTAATTCTATCGTCTTAAGCTAAGTAACAGAAAGAATCAAAACGGTTTGTAACAACATAAGAGATAATTTATTTTCTTAGTTGTAAAATGAAAACGTGAGAGGATGTTACAGTATTATGAATGAAATCCACAATAATCGTAAAAAATTCTACTTAAGTCAGAAAGAGTCGAATGTTCCCAATGAATTCCAGGATCTGAAATGTGCTGATACTCATCCAGTCTTGATGTATCACATCGGCATTGCTTAGAACTACTTTGATTAAATTCGTAATAAACCCAATCAATACAATTAATATTCTAAACAAATGTCTCCTCTCAAGTTATATCTAAACACAACAGTAAAGCATCCGCATCCTGATATTAAAAAAGAATATAGGAAATACGAATGAATAAAATGTCCACATATACGTCGTCATAAACTAATTGACTTATTGACTAATTCAAAGTTAATAAATTCATATAACTGCAGGCTGGCGTAGGTAAGTCTGTGGTATCTGACTAATTTCGAAAACGATTCTTTAAATTTTCTTATCTTTAGACAGATTTTTCCCGGATCATCGATGCAAATTTATAGCAATTTTACACTAAAGTCTCAGATTTCTTGATCAAATGAGCAAATTAGCGATTATAAAATCCGTTTCTGCTCAACTATGTTATGTACATGTTCAGTCTTATTGGGAGAAACAAATCCTTTTATACTCGTTAAGACTAATGCGGCCTGACATCCTCGACATTCATGAGCCGAATAAAGATCGCTCTTGCTGCCCTCTTGAAACAAAACACATATGTAATTTTGCCTGTTTCTCGGCACGCATTAAATGCCTATAATTTGATTTAATTACCAAACTTCGGCTGATTTTTTATAAATGAAATTTGCACTGAACTGATAATACATGGTATGTATGGTACAATACTGTTTATATCAGTTAAAAGCCACTTGGAGGTTTTCCAAAGCTGTACAAGTATTGTAATTTCAGGTAATACATCCAACATGCCCGTTACATTCCATCTATTCAGTAAGCTGATATAGACATCTCGTACAGTGTGAAAAATGTGGCAAATCATCCTAACCGTATTACGGTGAAAACATAACGCATTCTTAAGATGCTTTTACGTCGAAAGGGCATCCAAGTGCATTGGTCGTTTTTCTTTTGAGTTAACGAAGGTTCGGAAATAAATTGCTTCGGAGAAAACAGTGCTAAAGTATTACACATACGCTTTAAGGTTATTATGAAATAAATGTATAGAAAAATAGAACACAATGACTTTTCTGATGACCTTTCCGATTAAATGTCCATCCTTTATTTTTAGGCATACAGTGTTAATTGCATATAGTGATTACAAACTATTGCAAAAGATTGTCTTCCAAAATTCAAAAGTATGATTTTTTTTTTATTAGGAGAAATGCCCATAAAGGTGAGTTTAATCTTTAAAAGTTAATATAATAAATAGGTCTCATTCAGAAAAATACCCAATACATTTGGTCCTGACATTTATTATAATGCCATTTCAGTTTGGTCATGACCTTAGGCACATATGTCCTATAAGTTTGTCTTCATCTTTGGCACACATGCCCGTTAAATTTTATATAAATCTTTGGCACACATGCCCGTTACATTTAATCTAAACGTTTGGCACACATGCGCGTTACATTTAATCTAAACGTTTGGCACACATGCCCGTTAAATTTATTCTAAACCTTTGGCACACATGCCCGTTACATTTGATCTAAACCTCTAGCACAAATGCATGTTACATTTGATCTAAACCTTTGGCACTCATGCTCGTTATATTTGATCTAAACCTCTAGCACAAATGCCTGTTACATTTAATCTAAACCTTTGGCACACATGCCCGTTACATTTGATCTAAACCTCTAGCACAAATGATTATTACATTTGATCTAAACCTCTGGCACAAATGCCAGTTACATTTGATCTAAACCTTTGGCACACATACTCGTTATATTTGATCTAAACCATTTGCACAAATGCCCTTACATTTGATTTTAACGTTTTTCACAAATGCAAATTAATCTCGATCTTCCAGTTTTGCAAAATTGTCTTTTAAGTTGGATTATCACCTTCGGCAGAAATGTGAATTAAGTTTCGTCTTCACCTTTTGCACAAATATCCATTTTGTTTGCTCAATACGTTTATACATTTGACTATTGCCTGATTTTGATCTTTGATGCTAATGCTCATTAGTTTTCTACTTATCCTTTAAAAGTTGATAAAAGAAATTTACTTTAGACCTTATCACAAGGATATCTTGAATAACTTACCTACAGTAAAGCAAATTTAACTATGGTGACACGGACAGGTGTAGATTAAATAAAAACTTGTGTAACATTATATTCCATATCACACTTTTTCGGCATCACTAATGTCTTGAGTATAAAAGAATATATTATTAAACGCAATTGATAATATGTAAACCAGTGATAATATTGTACAGGAGTATCAGTGAATAAACATACTGAATTCATAACAATGCCTTGACACGAGTTGACTAGCAGAATTAATATTCGATCACGCGATTCCGAAGTCCTGTAACCTTTTCAATTTCTTGCATGGCAGAGCGTGGGACACTGATCATTGGACCTGGAAGATACAAGAACTGCTTTAATTTCTGTCTCTTGGTTTTCTCGAATCAGTTAAGCTAATAGTTGTTTCATACCTATTAAATAACTGTGTGCATTGCATAATTATCTTCACCATCATCAGCACATAATTATTATTCAACTGACTTCAGCTTTACATGCTTCTATAATCAATAATTGACTTAATAATTCGAGATTATTAATAATAATTCCAAAGAATGATGTTTTTACTATTTGCTGTTCAGCTGACCGTCAACACATGTATGTCGTGCAAAGCAACTGGAGTCGGATGTCTTTCCAAGGAACTCACGTTGATAACGACCCTTCTTGATTTGATATGGATTCTCATTTGCATCATTATGATCGCTAAACTCATAGAATAACCATTGTGCCGCCATGGCTACAACACCTAAATGGTGTACTTACCAACTTTGAAGGTTTAGGAACACAGAGCCCTTCTGAACTGCACCACTGAAAAATATATGATGATTTATATAGGGTGTGAAGAGAAGAAAACTAGATATAAAGATGGTGCAGAAAATGCTTCTTAATTTGATTGATAACTTTCAGGCCAAAGCACGTGGTCTTATAAATGATTATAAATGACAAATACAAACTTAGGTGTGACTTACTGCAAAAAACACGAAATGGAAAATATTCATACCCAATCGTAATTGATTAATTTTTTTCAGAAATGATGCTGCTGATTCTGCATCCTTGCATTACGCAATCCGATACGATTACTTATCTGAGAGAGAGAGAGAGAGAGAGAGAGAGAGAGAGAGAGAGAGAGAGAGAGAGAGAGAGAGAGAGAGAGAGAGAGAGAGAGAGAGAGAGAGAGAGAGAGAGAGAGAGAGAGAGAGAGAGAGAGAGAGAGAGTACATGATTTGTTCCACAGGTGGTTCCGGTAGCTGCAGTTAAATAAAAGTCCAGACAGCGGCCAGTTTTTGGAGATGTACAATACATGAACCGACAAATCATACAAGGCACTTTCTTTGAAAATAAAAGAAATAAAGGACGAGTAACTCGATATATTATGTGACTTGATCACTTCACTTGTTTTAATCTTGTGATATTAGTGACTGCGAAAATGCTAAAATTATTCTATTTCGAACGGGAACAGTTAATGTAAGTGTATTGTTACAGATACATCTTGATCCTCTAACAACTATACATGACTAACAGTCTAATTCAGTTCCCATAATTAGCATATTAAAATAATATGATAATGAAGTTTCAATAAATTTAAGTTTCTAAGTGCTGATGATTGAACCCATTTACTCAGTATAGACACGGCAAGAAAACCATGTGTTTGAAACATGCGTTTTCTCTTGTGCACTAGAGTCAGGTGCTAATTTCAGTAATGTGTTGTCCAAAGTCAAGCCTGTAAAAGAACTAAAATTCCATCACTAAAACAGCTTTTGGTTTCTTTCAATTACAACTAGCAATAGCATTGAAAATATTATTTTTGGTAAAATCTTTCTTTCATTATGAACACATTCTGGACAGACAAATACATATATACTCTATTTTTTATCTTCACCCATTTGCCATATCATTAGCACCATGGGTCCTATATACACCCTTAATTTACTTGAAAGAATTATGAATAGTAGTAGCAGTATGCATAAGTAAATATTGTGCAGAAATATGCTGGTCAAAGATTGCATTAGTGAATATTAAATTATATTTCAAATTTATGTGTACAAAGTATAACTAATGATGCATTTCACAGCAAGTTTTCATTATTTGAGTTTTTTTTCCCTTCAGGATAACCAGAACAGCAATTATTCATAAAAACTGTTTAATCGAGAGTTCTCTTTTACTCTCACAATTTATCTTTCTTTAATTTAAGATTGAAATATTTTATTAGCCTTGTCATATTATGCTATACATGATTTAAAGGTAAAGATGACCAATTAAATACGCAAATATTTTTTTTTTCAGAAAAGGATGTTTAAAGCATAAAATTACCCGATATTCCTTTTAATTATGAAATAAAATCAGGTAGACATAAGGCAATTATAAAATCATGAGTGATTATCACGATTATGCATGGTGGTAGAGACACAAGTGATTTCTCTGCAGCATAATGTTTTTGAACACAAATATCACATGACAGATCATACCTATTTTATGAACGGTAAGTTATATAAACTTAAGATATATATATTTTTATAGATAGTATCTAATGTGCACATTATTCCTTTTCTTTAGCGAAATGTACACATTCTACACATTGCACCCCCTCCCCTTCCATTACATCTGTTTCAATATCTGAAAGTGATTTTAAATTTTCACTGAAAGTGAATCTGAGGTGTGCAGAAGATATTCACTTTGATTATTATTCAGAATCAGATCATTATTTTGCAGACATGTAAAGTTAATTATACATGAATATGTGGAATCACTGTAGATATGTCTATCTCTATATTACTCACGGTACTAATTCAGTTCCCATTGTAATCCTATGCAAACATTATGATATAAACAACCAAAACTCTAAATGTCCGTGTGATCATGATCAAACCTATATTTATTAGTATAATTGTTTCCTGAATGACATCTTCTACGAAGATAATACCACATAATCCCAGGCATTTTCTGGATCAACACGTGTTTGGAACATATGCTTTGACTTCCACACCAAACGTCTTTGTTTCTTTAAGTTACAACTAGAATAAGCTCTTTAAATATTCTCTTTGCTAAAACCTTACTTTTATTATCAAGTAGTCCCTCGCCAGACAAACCGATAATGCTATTTATTGTATCTTCATCCATTTCTCGATTGGTTCCCATTCTTACGTATCGCCAGACAAACCGATACATGCTATTTATTGTATCTTCATCCATTTCTCGACTGGTTCCCATTCTTACGTATCGTATAGTAAGTAACACGAGTCGTTAAGATATTGCAGCCATGGTGAAAGAAGAAAGCGTTTAGTAGGCATTCATATGACACTAGTATTAATGGTCAGCACAGGTCATGTTAGAATAGAAATATCTGGGATTTTAATGAAAAAAAAATCGAAATGTTTTAATGCTTGTCATCATTCCGAATGAGGACTAGCAGTGCATTAATTTTGGGTAATGCATCTTAGAACGTCTAGCTAGTTTCAATTTGTTTTTGTTGCTAGATGTTTCCTAAAGCAATATAAGATTTATTACATTGAAAACACAAGTAGAAAATATGACTGGATAGCTAGAAAACTAAAAGTATGAATGACAAAATCACAAAGAAATTTATATAGACGTTCTATCAGTTAGCAAAACGCTAGTATTTAGATATTCTTTGGTTAACTCAGTGAATTATACAGGATTTAGCAGCAAACTTATTTATGACCTTCAATGTAAGTTTGGCATAGTGATCCAAACTTGAAATCTCGGAATTGTTTTAACTGCTTATATTCACTTCACATATTTGCACAAATCAGCATATCCATTATTATTATTATTATTTGTGGACTGATATTTAACAAATATGAGAGAGTATTAAAATTGTTTTGTCCTGTATCAAATGGATATGACCACAAACTATAAAATTATATAATGACTCAAGATACTAATATAAAATAAAGTATTATTTCTTTTGATTTTTTTCTGATTCGAAGCAATTAAAAGTAATGCTTCCACTTGTCGAACACGGATATACGAGGGCCAATGAAAGATACAATTAGAAAATGTAAAAGAGGAACACAATGGACAAGCTAAGGCACCTTAAACCATTGTCATAATTATTAAGGCTTATTTATTTATTCACGATCTTTTATGATATGTAAGGGCTGAGTTGTATAATTTACAAGACTTCGCCATTTCAACAAATTTGCCTACAAACTTTTTGCTCATTTTACGACTCTATGGTCTTAAATAATTAATAGAAAGAGCACAAAATAAACCAAATTTGTAAAATTCAACAAGTAATTTATTTCTATAGAAAAAAATGTGAAAATTTAAAAATAACTTACAGTTTTGCGAATTACCAATTACTCAAAAAAGTTGTATCACCAGACGTGAATGAACAAAGTTCTATTTGATGTCCTGTATTATTCCAAATAAAATCCAACGCCATATATGTTGATGTGCCTGTAGTATCGAATATGGTGATGTGATAATGGACTGAGGTGTGATGATATGTATACAGTCGTTTGATAAATAACGATAATATAATCCAAAATGTTACTGTCGATTTAGTCTAAATGTTCTCTGCTTAGTACGTTACAAGAGTGTGAAAGGACTAACGTCCAGGCTGCTTTTTCCATATTTACAAACATTGATTTTATTTTATTGAGCATACTTTTAATCACTAATCACCTGCTTCAGCTCTTTAATTATATTTAGTTTACAATAATTTAATATTTTACATGTTTGTTGTAATGATTATACATGATCTGTTGTAACGTGTTTAATTTGTTTGTTGTAGATCATATTACCTTAGTTATTTTAAACATATGACATTGTTTTGTTTGATTAAAAATTAATCTTCAGGTAGTTTTGTCCAGACGTCAGTTTTGGTATTTAAACGTAAACGTGAAAACTCTGTATAGACCAATTTAATGATTACACTAATTTCGTCAAGCTAGTTTCAATCATTTGTCAAAAAGATATTCCACATCCTGATGTTGTCATCCATAAAGACTAGTTGAACTGACTTGGCTAGAATTTTCTGTTACACTATGGTCTGTGTCTGTTCATTTAATTGTCAATGTCTAAGTTTAAACCATGAATGTCTAAATTGTTAAATGGATTGTACATAAAATATTTGTGCAATGTCTAATATATTTTATCACTTCCTATATTTTTGTAATTTCTTGATAAATTGTAACCTTAAAATGTGATGCAAGACATGCATATTGCTTTTTATGATTTTTCATTTACATATGAAATCCGTTATTGATTTATCGAACTTTCACATTTTATATAATTTGAATACCAAGTAATTAACGGCATATGTTCATCTATTATTTCAGTATAGAAGTTTTAACATAAGGAATATATGACAGTGAGTTTTCTGGCATCTGCATACCTCTTACTGAATGACCACACTATGGTCGAATGATGTACGTATTAGACGTTATAAGCTCAGATTAGACTTCATTGCTTTGTTTTATGGGGAAATGGTGTTGGGTTTCAAAATAATTCTGATTTTGTCGCATCAATTATTCGGTGTGATTTCCGTAAAATTATTTTTGCATCCTATGGTGGGATGTTCATTTTGTATATTTAAAATCAGGCTGTTTCTGGCCTGATATAATGCAGATGACATTAATACTGATTTCTTCCGTTTGCCTTATCAAAATGTATTCTGCACATACGTCCCCGATTATACTTCGCAAAAAAGTATATTTTTGAATATTAAAGTAAACTTATTGGCAATGAATAAGGACGACTTAGTGTCCTTGAAAAATTTATAAACCCGTACAATGAACGCCTAAAAGTAAGACTAGCGTGTTATCCCATAGTATACATATATACGTTGTACATAGCACCCAGTAACTATCACATCCATTAGAATATATACTTTGTACATTCCCCACCGTTGTGATCACATCCTTTAATATACACACATACTCTGCACATACCACAGAGTGGGTGGATCGCATCCATTAGTACACACAAAACAGTTGCACATAACACAAAATTGGCGGATCCACATCCTTTAGAATACACACATTGTACATACCCCACAGTAGGTGGATCCATTTCCATATATGATATGACATTGCTCATTAACAGTGAAAAGCTCCCCTGGCTGATTCATCATAGTTGTGTCCCATTCGTTCAATATGGCCTGGCTGTACCTACCCTTACTCTTCGCACACTTTCTGAAATAAGATATTTACGTTTTGGATTCATATAAAAGAAGATACATAGGTAGTTCTATGTATGGACAGAAAAATAGATATATATGAAAAGTTACTTATCTACCCTCTCACTTTTTTTACATAACAACCTATCTGCATACGTGAGTACCTCTACCGATCGTCATTCAGACACGCCCGAGTGTTTGAACACAGACAGAAAGACAGACACATTTATATGTTGCATAAAATGGATACATACGCATACATCTTACCATCATTTCATGAGGCCAAAGTATATCAGTTTCACTATTGCAATGTTACCTTTCAATTGCAGAGGTTTTAAACTCACCAGTATGCTTCAAGTTGATGTACAACATTGTGTTTCTCACGAGCAACTGGTCATGCCAGTCACCCGTATCAAAGCATATCGGATATGAATGCAATTTTATGACTGTACGTCTTGGTATACATTGTACATACTTGTTTTTCAGAGTTTTGGTGAAAGCTTTCACGGAGCACTTAGAGAAAAGCCAGGGATTCCTGGAGTACCTCTCGTTAGTTTGGAATTTCGGAGGTGAGGAAGACATAATATAGCCATCCGTAGAACTGCAAGAGGTAGCCCCCGCACTGCCGTCATGCTCTGCACCGAGACTGAAAATATCAAACAGGCAAACTATCATCCATAGACAGTGCGGTTTTGAGTAGCAAGACCTCGACTGATCTCACTATCGTGAGCAATGGCTCTTAGAACTCTAGTGCCCTATATAATGTCCAGAAAAAATGGTAGTGGGACGAGTGTCAGTACACTGTATTTTTATGAGATGTTGTATAAATGTTTGGATTTTTTTGGAGTTAGTTCATAATGTCATAAGTCCCATTTAAAAGTTTCAATTTTGAATTGTAGAGAAATAATTTTTTGCCACATTTTGCAGAATTTGTGTTTTGTTGTCTTCCTGATCCACAGTTGAAGATGATAGACTCGTAGAACAAGAAAACAAAAGACAATGGTTTATATGTATGTTATAACATAAATAATTTACTTATTATATTATACTGTAATAGAGGAATACAAATATAAATTGCTCACAAATTTTTTAAAGTAGGTTTTAAAGGCAAAACAAACTGATGATTAACACTGGATACAAATGAAAACTAAATTTACTGTTTAGTTATTTCTTCTCGATGACCATGCAGTGTATTACTCAAGAATGCAACGTGGCTAATATAAGAAATTTTAATTTTTTTAAAATTTTTAATATTGATGAAAATTTTAACCTGTAATCGATTAAGTAAACTGACTGAGATATATGTCTCCAGGACGAAAATGTACAATGTACCGGAATTTAAAGATGACTTCACGATTTTTGCACGAGGATTGAAACTAAAAGTAAGTTTTATAGATGATACTGAAAATATTTTAACCAATGAGCCTCACAGATTCCTTCAAAAGAGCGATTATATCAAATCCCATCGTAAGGTTCTGTCTCTAGATGCACTCTTGACCGCAGTGGAAAATTAGATAAATTCTCACGAACAGAACCATTTTTACCCCACAATTACGAAAGTCGCTTAAAATACTGGGCGAGATGGTAGATATCGTCAAGCCAGTATATAAAAGAGTATTGTATTGATGTCACCAATACATCTAACTACATCACTGTGGCGAACAGTCAAATTTCCGACCAGATACTTTACCAAAAAACAGCTCAGTCAAGATCTTGCAGCTGAACACACATAAACTATGTGCCAAATATTGAAATTTATAACGCAGCAGACATTGATGACAAAATACTAACTTACTTTCTACCAGTGGTCTCCAGACAAGGAAGATTTAATTTACTCCATACATTATACAAAGAGAGTACCCAGGGGAGACAGAAACAGCCATCCCACTGAATAAGTATCTGATTTCGTTCCTTTCCACCACGACAGTTCGTGCATAGCTGTCTTGATAGCGCAACAAAACACAAAAAGCTAATTTTCTAAATAAAGATCTCCTCGTTACCATGAATGCATTGGTTCTTATTAATCAGTATCTCACACGAGACATCAAAGCCTGCAAATCATGTCATAGTCGATCTGATCAGTCTCTTTCAACGTCCTATTTGGTCAAACTTTTAATACATGTCCTCAAGCTTAACAATTCTGTATTCAACACTAAACACTTTTGATAAATTATTGAGTCTGTAACGAGCACTAAAATGGCAAAATATTATCGTACAATAATATTTTCATGGAAATACTAGAACAAACGATCTAACTTGTCATGATATATGAGGTACATAATACAAGTATCAGATTTGATAACCAGTCGAGATGTTACATCAAAATATATGAGCAGTTATATTACGACTCAATGCTGCGCGGTCATGTTATCAGAGTTAATTCGTTGATTTTGTCGTTGTTTCGTTAATTAGTCAAAACAATTAACAATCTAACAAACATTCTTTTTAGTTACAAAATTCGCCTAGGCTTCTTGCAGAAAACATAGGAGATGAATTCATAAATTTATGTTGAATTCGTGGTCATTTAGTCCACAGATGTAAGGGAATTCCATATCTAGTAAGTGCTGAGCAAATTCTTTATCAGCAATATTATACGATATGTACGAAGAACAATATCAAAACTATTGATAATATGCGAACAAAATAGATCCCTCATTCTTTGAGTTTTTTATTTATAAAAAAACACTATGTAAGCATATGCGAAAACACCAGTATACGAAGTAATGTTGGCAATTATGAAGTGTCATACTGGATGAAGTTATCAGACACCTGGTCAAAGTTTTCACCAGTTTAGGCCCTTATTTTGAACGAAGTATTTGCCACAAAAAGGCAGGTCTGATAGAATGACGTATATGTTTGAGAAGAAGGATCGCTAAAGCACATGTGGTTAAAGCAATTAACCTCATATTCATTTAATGGTGTTATATACAATTTGCGTCCATTCATTTAAGCCATAAATGGCTTATTTGGTGTCAAAAATATAAATAAAGTCTTTCAAGTCGTATTTATGAAGAATTCAGTATATATCGGGAATAAATCCTATTTTGTTCTTCCGGTCACTCCTGCATAAAAAGGCATTCAATTTCATAAAAAAATATTTTTAGAGAACGCATTCTCGGGGATATGACATAAGTTGCAAGTGAATTATACTTTAGCTCACTTCAGACCTGGTTTTGCGATAAAATTAAAGAATGTGCTAAACACATTTATGATGAAATACAACTGATCTTTTAATGTCTTTCAATCCATTTTTTGACCAAACTTCGCAGGCATAAAGCGATGTTTAAATAACATTTTTCTTATGTAGGCTTGCAGTGGGTAATAGGTTTAATTTACGTTATGGTTTCCCAATCTCGATAAGGGCATTTAGTGATTTCTTCCTTTGGTGCATGCATTTTTCACTTTTGCTATGCCTGTCAGCGTTCATAGGGATACTAATATGTTCGGTAGTTTGAATGTCGGAATAGTTTGGGTCAATTTGCACATAAAATTGCAATCTCGTTCTCGTCTGTTTCGCTTAAGATGAAAAATGCAACTCTTGTTTTCATTGACTTGTTACATATATGTAATTAAATTGCTTGTGTGTTAGTTTTATATTTTTTGTTTCATTACATTTTATTCTAATGAATATTTACATGTGATTCGATATTTTTTCCAGTAAATTCTGTTTGTATAGAACGCAAAATGTGTTACATTGGCATTATTTTTAGCTCCCACTGGTTTAAATCGTTTGTAAACATCGATTGATAACGATTAGCAATTTCCAATGTTATGTCAGCCCACGTGTTGCCCATGCGAAAACAACGTTTTCTATTATTGGTTCTTCATTGGGGCTACATTGGAGTACGTGATAAATGTCTTATAGTAAGGGACCACGTGACCTATTGCGTGATCTAAAATCGCGTTAAGACTAACGTTTTTAGTGATTTGAGTTAGTCTTAAAATAATACTTTTGTAGTTCAGTGGTATTTTGTTGCTACAAGAGTATGTTTTTTTTATATTTTTCTCTTCTACGAAATTAATCATAATTTCTCTAGAAAACTACAGAAGTGCATTATATTCATAAAAATTCTTGGACGAAGACATTAAGTGGAAATTCCTTGAAATTCTAAAGCCTAAATATTCCTGATTTACAATTCAACGCAGAACTTTTGACACATCAGTACTGCTCTCATTTACATCATTGTCCGCCATCTTTGAACTTCACTGGGATTCGAACTTGGATTCGTTTAAGATATTTAAGTGATAGGACATATGTTGCCAGATTCCAGGATTAAATGTTGGATTATATTCACAAACTGTAAGTCCGTTTTCATATTTTATTGTTTTCAAGGGAGGTAAATTATTTTTGCTAAACTTTACACAGCTTGTTGACTTCAGTCTTTTCTTTTGTTACATTTGTATGAGCTTACGCGTAACATACTTTAAAATTCCAGTTTACCAAGCATAAGTGAGCGATATCAAGCTTTGCTTATAAATCATTATTTTCGTGATTATTAGGGTCATATCATTTGATAATGTAGAGTTCCCAGAAGAAATTGATTATGCGGCTACTCCTAATTTGGAATCTTCCAACGACTTTAGTATATCATTTATATATACCAAATCTATAAGCGTGGAAAGCACTACGCCCTGGCGGGCAACTTGCTTGATCGATATAAATTCAGATTTAGCGCCATTTATTGTCATAGTGCTATATATATATATATATATATATATATATATATATATATATATATATATATATATATATATATATATATATATATATATATATATATATATATATATATATATATTATATATATATATATATATATATATATATATATATATATATATATATATATATATATATATATATATATATATATATATATATATATATATAAGAGTATGATTCCTTAATAACAGTGAGGGGTTTGCCATAAATTCCCAAAAGTGTAAACCCTATGAAAAGGCCCTCGTGCCATACAGTAGCAAACACCATTCTCATGTCCAAAAAATGCAGCACATTGAATCTAATTCCACGTTAATGAGAAAAGTTTCATGAAAATTAAACTATGCCGTTATGCAGCTGAATCCCTTTTGAAGCTCTACAGTTGAATAATAAGAAATGTTAGCATTATTAAAATTTTTATGTTTACTCATTAATTAGGTTTAATATATGCACATTTTCAACAGTTTATACAAAACGGGGTTGCAAAGATACTGCTCTGTCGTCATCATTCATTTTTACACTTCCCTCTGTTTATGTAGAACGGTGTTTAACAATTTGATAATAAGGAGTTGGATAGATTTTTTTTAAAATATAGATTATATCTGGTTTCGGCCCCATCTTTTATATGCGTGTTCCGTACACCAACTATCCTCTGTGTTTAATTAGCTCAAGTTGCTTTATCGATGCTGATATTTCATTAAACGTGAAATCTGCATTCCAAACAGAGTCTTTAAGACTGGTTTCTTTATTCATCGTAGGGCTAATGAATGAGATATTAAATTAAGTACTTAATGAAGTTTTCTCTGGAGAGTATATGTGTTTAAAGCATCTGGTAGGGAAGTTTGCTATTTTTGTGGATATAATGCTATTTCGCCATCCAATATAAGTTCGAATAAGATTTTAGAGGTTTTGCCCTTAATATGTCGACTGTATAATTTCCATAAAAGTATAATATCTAACTCTTCTCCTTCATCGATATCATTAAGCACACTTTTTTGGTATGAATTACAAACTTGCTCTAATGTTTTCACAATTCCCTCTTGGCGTCCTTGTAGGTGACATATCCTAGGTCTCTGAGCCTCCCATTTATATAATCGATATCCTTCTATCAAGCCATCTCACGTTCTTCAAGGGCATTTTTTGACAAACAAGACCTTTTATATGCTTTTTAAATCATTTTAGGGATATTAAATATTGCGACCTCTTTTATAAGAACCACCAGTTTATTTAAGTCATATATTATTTTGTTTTGGAGTTAACTGGATGGAACATAATAATCATTTATTCCCTTGTCAACCTCTTCATGGTAAGATACTCGTTACAGTGTCAGATGTGTGCCATAACATAAATAATTGAGAAGGAAAATCTGAATACCTTGCGATTGAGGCAGATAGGTTGCTGTACACTACATGATGGACATATAGGTTCCTGTACACTACATGATGGACATATAGGTTGCTGTACACTACATGATGGGCAGATAGATTCCTGTACACAACATGATGGACAGATACGTTGCTGTACACTACATGATGGGCAGATAGGTTGCTCGACACTACATGATGGGCAGATAAGTTGCTGTATACTACATGATCGGCATATAGAATGATGTAGACTACATGATGGGCACATAGGATCTTGTACACTACATGATGGGCAGATAGGTTTCTGTACACTACATGATGGGCAGATAGGTTGCTGTATACTACATGATGGGCATATAGGTTGCTGTACACTACATGATGGGCAGATAGGTTGCTGTACACTACATGATGGGCATGTAGGTTACTGTATACTACATGATGGGCAGATAGGATGATGTACATTACATGATGGGCAGATAGGTTCCTGTACAATACATGATGGGCAGATAGTTTCCTGTATACTAAATGATGGGCAGATAGGTTCCTGTACACTACATGATGGGCATATAGGTTGTTGTATACTGTATGATGGACATACAGGTTGCTGAATACTATATGATGAGCATATAGGTTCCTGTACACTACATGATGGACAGATAGGTTCTTGTTCACTACATGATGGGAATATAGGTTGCTGTATATTACATGATGGACATATAGGTTGCTGGACACTACATGATGGACATATAGGTTGCTGGACACTACATGATGGGCAGATAGGTTCCTGTACACTACATGATGGGCATAAAAGTTGCTGTACACTATATGATGGACAGATACGTTGCTGTACACTACATGATGGACATATAGGTTGCTGTACACCACATGATGGGCAGATATGTTCCTGTACACTACATGATGGACATATAGGTTGCTGTACACCACATGATGGGCAGATAGGTTCTTGTACACTACATGATGGACATATAGGTTGCTGTACACTACATGATGGGTAGATAGGTTGCTGTATACTACATGATGGACATATAGGTTGATGGACACTACATGATGGACAGATACGTTGCTGTACACTACATGATGGACATATAGGTTGCTGTACACTACATGATGGGCAGATAGGTTGCTGTATACTACATGATGGACATATAGGTTGCTGTACACTACATGATGGACAGATACGTTGCTGTACACTAAATGATGGACAGATACTTTGCTGTGCACTACATGATGGACATACAGGTTGTTGTACACTACATGATGGGCAGATAAGTTGATGTATACTACATGATGGGCATATAGGTTGATGTACACTACATGATGGGCAGATAGGTTGCTGTACACTACATGATGGGCATGTAGGTTCCTGTATACTACATGATGGGCAGATAGGTTCCTGTACACTACATGATGGGCAGATAGGTTCCTGTACAATACATGATTGACATATAGGTTGCTGTACACTACATGATGGGCAGATAGGTTGCTGTATACTACATTATGGGCATATAGGTTGATGTACAATACATGATGGGCAGATAGGTTGCTGTACACAACATGATGGGCAGATAGGATCCTGTACACTACATGATGGGCTGATATGTTCCTGTACACTACATGATGGACGGATTGGTTCTTGTTCACTACATGATTGGAATATAGGTTGCTGTACACTACATGATGGACATATAGGTTGCTGTATACTACATGAAGGACATATAGGTTGCTGGACACTACATGATGGGCAGATAGGTTGCTGTACACTACATGATGGGCAGATAGGATCCTGTACACTACATGATGGGCAGATAGTTTGCTGGACACTACATGATGGGCATATAGGTTGCTGTATACTACATGATGGACAGATACACTGCTGTACACTACATGATGGACATATAGGTTGCTGTACACTACATGATGGGCAGATAGGTTCCTGTACACTATATGATGGACATATAGGTTGCTGGACACTAAATGATGGACAGATACTTTGCTGTACACTACATGATAGACAGATACGTTGCTGTACACTACATGATGGACATATAGGTTGCTGTACATTACGTGATGGGCAGATACGTTCCTGTACACTACATGATGTACATATAGGTTGCTGGACACTACATGATGGACAGATACTTTGCTGTACACTACATGATGGGCATATAGGTTCCTATACTCTACATGATAAACAGATACGTTGCTGTACACTACATGATGGACATATAGGTTGCTGTACACTACATGATGGGAATATAGGTTGCTGTACACTACATGATGGACATATAGGTTGCTGGACACTACATGATGGACATATAGGTTGCTGGACACTACATGATTGGCAGATAGGTTGATGTACACTACATGATGGGCAGATAGGATCCTGTACACTAGATGATGGGCAGATGGGTTCCATTACACTACATGATGGGCATATAGGTTGCTGTACACTACATGATGGACATATACGTTGCTGTACACTACATGATGGATATATAGGTTGCTGTACACTACATGATGGGCAGATAGGTTGCTGTACACTACATGATGGGCATATAGGTTGCTGTACATTACATGATGGGCAGATAGGTTCCTGTACACTACATGATGGGCAGATAGGTTCCAGTGCACTACATGATGGGCATATAGGTCGCTGTACACTACATGATGGTTAGATAGGCTGCTGTACACTACATGATGGACATATTGGCTGCAGTATACTACATGATGGGCATATAGGTTGCTGTACACTACACTTTTGTCAACAAGAATATAGTCAGCGTTATTTCAAAAGCTCAATTATGTAACAGAATCCCTTATTCAAATTTATCTTGTTTAGGACCACTAAATTGTTGTTTTCAATAAAGTTTGTTAGCAATTAGCTTTTTTACCGTGAACTCCAAGATTGGGAAATTTCATTGTATCAGACATTAAAATCTCCCAAAGATATTACGTAGCCAGCCAAAGGATAATATTTTAACAAGAATCCAGTATGTCAATACATTCTTGGTAAAAATAAGTGTCATCATTGGCAGGAAGATAAGCGCCAAATATGAAAAGTAGAACTATGGAGGCAATGCTGTGTTCAATACCAACGATTTCGTCGTCAACACAGTCTAATTGTTTGATAGAATATACAAGATTGTTCTTATACATTACCTACACACTGCCTTTTAGACCTTTAGTATTAAAGTCATACTCACTATTATCATCTTTAGTGTAGCTTGTATAATTATCAAGAAATGTATTCGAGAATATTTACGAAGGGCGTGTTAACTTGTTTTCACATCTGACTGCAATATCAATATCTAATAGATCAACAAAATTATATATAGAGTGCAGAGCAAATGATGCCCATTACGTTCCAAGAAAATAAATTTAGACCATATTAATGCTTTATAATAAGAAAGAAAACAAAAATATGGAAGGTCACAAATTGTTTGAGTATGAGTGAGCAGCACTGTGACAACATGCAATCAAAATACTACTTATTTTTCTTGCTTCTTTTACCGTATAAATTTAAGTTTCTGCCGTGATAGTTATTGTACCTATCAAAACCAGGTGCTCCTTTTCCTCTGAACACGTTTTCTGTATATTGTTTTGTACCTGTTAGTTGCTATTGCATGGATTGCGTACGTTTGGTTACATCTGCTCACAGATATCTTGGTAAAGGGTGTTCTGTTCGTATATAACGGTATCGTTTGCCTGACTGAAATTACCTGGCTTAAGCAGTGATTTTAAATCACCCATAACGGCCTATGCATTTTTAAGAGAGGTATGTTCGACTTCCCTGTTTTGGGCAGGGGAGTTATTGAACGTGTTAAAAGACATTTCCTCTTGATGAGAGCGTTATTGTTGGATGGTTTGCTGCTTTTCATTGGTTGGTTAGTTTGCAACTTAAAGGTTCTAGCCTGTTTGTGAAGAATGTCTTGTATTTGATGACATCTGAGACACTTTACTGGTCAGTTTTGAAATATTTGTTTCCATCATTTATATTCGTTCTTAATTCATTGAATTCAAGAATTCTGCTTGATGCGTATTTTTTTTATAATAGTCAAAGCACTTTAAGTTTGGCGTCAACTTCAGCTTTGAAGTTTTCAAAGTTGATCTGATACTGGCGTTTTCTTTTGTTACGTACTTGGATAAGTTTTGCAGTGTTAGCTATATCGTTTCCTATGTCATTCACTGTAGCAGCAAGATAATGTAGTTCCGATTTTAACTCGGATATCACTAGTTCGTTGGAAGAATATTTGCCACTACTGCTACAACTACTACTACTACTACTACTACTACCACTACTACTACTACACAGAGTGGGTTTTAGGTACTCTTGGCGATGTTGTCTTACACAATATTTTTCTATCTCTGAGTTGTAACTGTTAAAAATCAAATTTTATGCGTAACAATATATAGCATACTTTTCCGCAATCGTGTTTTGCTGTTTTGTTTTCCTCGAAACTAACTTTTTTTTTAGGAAATGATTGCGGGATTTTTGCTCTAATAGCTGTCATTGATCTATACCACGAGGCCATATCCACCTTTCCATTTAATAGTTTTTACAACATATTGATGTAAGATTGTTTAGGAAGTAGACTGAGATCGTTGTCAAGATGCTCAATAGTGCTCTGGTCAAAGATATGTGAGCAATGGGATTCAAACTGACAATAATCCTCTGCAATACTGCACTAACTGTAATTATTCTCATAAAAAAATCTAGCTTGAGTACGATTTATATATATATATATATATATATATATATATATATATATATATATATATATATATATATATATATATATAAGTATCGATCCTTCAGTCGGTCAGTTGTTTTTCCTAGCATAAAATGAACAAGGAATTAATGGCTCTAATTTGTCATAAGTTTTAGTCTGATGACTGCTTTCCAATATTTCCTGAGCTCACGAAACATGATAAGAGGCTCGATCACTCATATTATTATTATTATTATTATTATTATTATTATTATTATTATTATTATTATTATTATTATTATTATTATTATTATTATTATTATTATTATTTCTTGTCAATTATACCAAAACACAATTATTGCATCATATTCTCTTTAAAAACAGATGCACGTTTAAGATATACATTTATATTTCTGTTTAATAACTTTTCTCAACCAGTAAATACCTAATGATTTAATAATATATATATGTTTACCATTCATAGACCACCATGTTTAGTCTTGAAAAATCATCATTTATTTACGACTCTTTGTACTTGATTTCCAAATAAAACTGAATTACATGTTTAAGTTTCTTGCAGAGACCGTATGGTGAATCAATCAAATATACGCTCTTAAGGATGTGCTAGTGGTACTTTATCAAAGCAGAATAATTATTCTCTATTTCTAAATATTAAGAGCAGACTCTGATCTTCCTTTTCACAGCTTAACTAGTATCCCACATATAATATACTAGGTTTCTAAGAACGACTGAGTCTAAAATGTAAAAGTTCCTTAATCCTTGTCTAAACTAAATCAAGACACAATCTTACATTTGACTTCCATAATGTTCCAATCCAAATTATAGATGTTTTTTTTCTGCTTTAATTTAATCATTGCATTCTTCAATAATTTTCATACAATTAAGGTAGCAAAGATTTTTTATTTACATTCAACAGTATTTGTGTACAATCAGTACATTGACTTGAGATTTATTTTCAGGATTATTAATATTATTAACTGTTTGCTTGTTTCATATTTGAAGATAATTAACTCACAAATAAAATACGTATGAAAAACTTGGTTACAACTTATATTCGCGTTAAAAATTTGATATTTATTCATTTTTTTTCTAAACGTTTCATCTAAATATTTCCAAACACTGTATCAAATATCTTTCCCAGAAATAGGTACCCTGCTTGCATCTTTAAAAATATGTCATATATAATTTTGCAATTATCATAATGAATCTCTGGGAAATAAATCATTTTAGTATTTGTGTATTAAATCATTGAAATCGCTCTGCTCTTGTATGTATATGTGTCTTTAATTTTGTACAAATCATTGTAATATAAAATATCTTCTCTGATTATGTGTGAAGACTTATAAAAGGAACAAAACGGGTACAATTGAAATTCTTTATAGTTTTAACCTCATTTAAGAACGTTTCCATGAACATGTCACTTCTTATTTCATTATTCTACGTCAATCACTACCTATATTATGCCAATTGCATTGCTACACTCTAAAACTTGTCTATGGATGAAATGATGTCAAGTCCAGCAGATGAAAGATATTGAAAATCGGAAAACCCGAAGACAAACGCCAACAGCGGATGGGTGGCACCTAACATTTGCAGATGTTGAAACAAACAATCCACAAAATGAAAAATATTGTACTAAGCAAGCGTACGTAAATGCAGGATACAAATTGGGCGCCAAGGTTCTACTTACGCGTGTCCAAGTTCGTGTGCTGTTGAGAAGACCGTCAGAAAATAATGATTTACACGGTTGACTTGAACTCTTTGACCCATGTCACATAAACCCCTCATGTGGGCAATACCTATATGGAAATAAAGAAAAACATTGTGTATCATAATGACAGTTGTAAAGGTTAAAATATACCTTTTAAAACAAAAACGCGACAGATAAAAATCTACTCAATAATTTCTGATACTAAGTTACACAAAATGTCCTGATTGGAAAATAGCTTAATTGTACATTTTATTATATCGAATTTATCTTGATAAAACAATATTATGCTACTAAAGCGCAACAAATCGTCCTCAAGGCGTTTCATTTTTCTTAAAGTAGCGATGGAAAGACAGCTATTTCGTACGCCAAGGGCATTATTTCATTGTGCGAGAGCACTATTGCTTCTCGCAAGAGAAACAGTTTAACAGTAGAAAACTAGTGAAATATCAATTTAAGTGATGCCATTTCCTTGGTGTCTGCGTTTCTTGCATCGCATTAAAAGTATCTTAATACAGTAGCATGAGTTCGCTATATGGCAATAGTGTTATTTGTAGCCTATAGTAATTACGACAATAAAACTGGATTTATTGACGTGTACGAAACTACTGAGAAGAGAGCTATGCAGAAGAATTGAAATCCGTAATAACCAATTCATTCAAATAACACAATCGTCCCGGACTGTTGTTACTATATGTTTCAGAACACTGAATTCAGCTAGATAAAATATAGTAATAATACATTTTATATTATTGCCGTAGAAGAACCGACCCCGTAACATGTTTATCTTGATGTACTGAAGTGATGTCATAATTCATGCAGCAGTTCCTGACGAAAGCTCTCTAACTCGTTACTTGAGGGTACCGATTCTCGCTAGCTGGAAAAAGTTCGGTTGCATTATATTAGCTGGAGACTTATTTGTTTAGAAACTGGTGATATTCTATCTCCTCGTTCATTTGTTACAATTATATGAGATACACTAATATAGGACAAGATCCTCATTTATGCGAGCTCCCTATAGAAACCAAATTTCTGACATAATTAAATGTCACCACGTTCTCCATAGCATGGATAGTTAGTTGTTAAACCTACTCTCGCCTCGCAACATCGTATGAGATTTTGCCACGCCCTTTCAGTCACCTGGCAGGCCTTTGTAGATTGACGATAGATTAGAATCTTTTTCAGTTTGCAATTTCTCGTTTCGCCAGCTACTGATCTATAAAAGTACAGCTACCTCTCCATCTTGTCAGCTATTTACCATGTGAGATAATATTTATTGGACACGTATGCAACGACAGCGAGGCCTTCGACACAAAACATAAAGTAATGCCTTCGCTACGAAAGAGAAGGCGTGTAAAACGTGCTGTCGTCGACAACCTGCTGGTAAGTGTCTGGTTTTCCGTATAAGATCAGGTATAACTAGCTTTTCGGTTCGCTGACGTAATGACAAGCTTTTAGGGAAGCTCTTCGTAGCGTGGCGGATCAAAGAGGTAATCGACGCTCTCCCTGATTTTGTGTTCTTTCCCAGCCTGAAATCCACTAAACAGTTCCATTGAATTATCATGATAGACAAGTTGTTCATCTACTTTGGGTTAGGATCTACATGCTCACGTCATCATGATGACTGATATGACCGAGATTAGTAGTAGCAATTTCCTTTTGCCGATGCCAGAAGGAAATAAATAACCGTCCAGTTGTGGTCTCCTTCAACACTTGAGAGAGAGAGAGAGAGAGAGAGAGAGAGAGAGAGAGAGAGAGAGAGAGAGAGAGAGAGAGAGAGAGAGAGAGAGAGAGAGAGAGAGAGAGAGAGAGAGAGAGAGAGAGAGAGAGAGAGAGAGAGCAAAGCTGGGAACCCATGGCTGATCAGATACATTTCGAGCAGTTCTACGTAAAACACGTTATACATTATTGTCACACTGCGACGGTCGGCGACCATCTCGAAGTGTGATTGTAAATTATAAAAAAACTCGTTAGGGATACCTGGAGAGGGATGGTGTTCGGGCCGGCCTTGCCCAGTTGCAACCTGGCATTTTGTATGCTGGACTGCACTTCTATAACAATGTATAAGTACATGTTGAAAACGGCTGCCATCCTAATTGTTTTTCATGTTATCTTTGTCTTGATGGTGTGAGCGGTGGTATCGTTGTTGACGGCAACTAAGCGTCCTCGAGACATTCACTGACTCATCATTATTTTTAAGCCGTCTATCTACTGCTGGGTATGTATTTAGTTTCGTAGGCTCTATGTCGTTATCATCTCCTAGTTAATAAGGGTTTGTAAAAATACTCAGTGTTTGTGTAGCATCCTGAAAGAGCACGACTTTCACACTTCGTGTTATGTTTTAGACTTATGTTATATATATATATATATATATATATATATATATATATATATATATATATATATATATATATATATATATATATATATATATATATATATATATATAAAGAATACAAAAAATCATATGGCGAATAACTAACAACCCTCTCAAGCGTACTGGATCCACCAAGGGATCACGTTTGTCAGGGATTAATTAAAATAGATGCAATAAACTGACTACGAACAGTACGAAACTAGTAACTAACTCGCCTAAGCGCTTTCGACTCTTAATGAGTCTTTTTCAAAGGCAAATACAAAACATAGTTACGACAAACAAATAAACACAAAAACGTTGTGTTTTTAAACCTATACATCATTTTAAGACATAAATTTAGAGGTTTACAAACACAACGTTTTTGTGTTTATTTGTTTGTCGTAACTATGTTTTGTATTTGCCTTTGAAAAAGACTCATAAAGAGTCGAAAGCGCTTAGGCTAGTTAGTTACTAGTTTCGTACTGTTCGTCGTCAGTTTATTGCATCTATATATATATATATATATATATATATATATATATATATATATATATATATATATATATATATATATATATATATATATATATATATATATATATAACTATATAACTATATAACTATATAACTATAACTATATATATATATATATATATATATATATATATATATATATATATATATATATATATATATATATATATATATATATATATATATATATATATATAGTCCCTTTCATTTAACACTATCCTACGATGGCACATCACGCGAGTGTACATGATATTGGAGAATCATTCGCGCAAGATCTGGAGGGATCTAAACGTTCTGCCCCAGAGATATACCGATGATGTGTTGTAGCTCGACCATTTTTATTCGTGCATCGGATAGCAGCCTAAGGTATTCAACGCCAGCGGAAATGTGAAGCGATCTAAAAGACCGGACAGGTAGAACGGGCCTGTCAGGTGGAAATGGTACTGCCAGCGCCGACACCTCTATCAGCGCTTTTCTCTTTTTCATACACTAATATGAAGATTTTCTTTGGTTTTGTACCGCATAAATCCGTGTAGTCACCCAAAACATTAACAAAGTGACTGCAAGCCGAATTCGTCTTCCACTAGCCATTACCTGCTGATACGCAGACAGTTCTAGTTTATGAAGCTTCGTTTATTATTCACACGCAATCGTTCTTGGGCACCCTTTATAACGTGAGCACTGCCGATGGTATGCTTAGGACCAGGGTTTTGTTCAGCTATGGTGTAAATGAAGTACACTTGTCCCTTTGTTAATACACTTCTTTTGAGCAACACATTTCCTCTCTTTAACAAGTGTGCATTTCTTTAAAGCAAAGTATTGCTGGAGGTGGATTTGAAATTTAAAATAACAATCCTTTGAGGGTGCAGTTGAGATAAAAGCGCATTTTATAGCATGATATTATTCAAAACTCTGGAAAGTTGGGTAATTTAAGTAAATATTTAACTCTCCTAGTTTGACTTATTATCTGCAATTGACAATAAAACACGTGTTGAAAGATGCAAATATTTGCCAGAAAGCTGGGAAAGTTTTGGATTGTACCATAAGTATACACCAACCATAATATCTCCAACTCACGCAGAAACAGTTTGACTTTCTATAACGTGTCACATCCTGTAGAATTGTCATTTTCATGAATATATCTTATATTTATCAATTGTTTAATATATATTTCCATGATGTTTTCTATTCCTTTATTTACAGGTGGATTTGCCTGCCCATGTTAGATTCCTATTTTGATGGAATTGCAACCCTTCTACCTATCTGACTATAACTTAAAATTTAATATAACTCTTTGGTACGGACAAACGATGGCATCATACATAGCGTAAGTTGCATATCTGTAATTACGTGAGTGAAGCTGCATGTGTTCATCGATTTATCAGAATTACATGCTTATATCCTTGGCAAAACATAGCCTTAAAAAAATTGTTATCAAGTGTTTTGTTTTGCAATATCCTCTGTTATGTGTTCTGCTCTTTTCTTTGCCATGTATCATCTTTTCTTCTTTTTAATAGACATGCCCATTATGAAGTGAATTATTATTGTTACTGCGAAGTCCATATAAGCATTTGCTTTTTGCGTAAATTGAAATTTTTAATCTGTCAAAAATGCTAATAACCAACGGCTATCGCAGTAAATGTACTCTTTAAAACAAAGAACCGTTAATAAAATATGACCTCCAGTCCTATAATTGTGTCTGATGACCCACAAAGTACAGTCTACAGTAAATTATAGGTTGACCAAAAATGACCTACTGTATTATAAATGAATCTGTTAACCCAAAATTTACATAGTATACAATACATTTGACGCCGATAAAAGAATGACCTACTGTGATATTAATCATAATAACTTTGCAATAAAATAGACTGTTGACCAAAATTACCTACTGTATCCTAAAAGAGACTGTTGACCAAAAATTGCATCTTGTACGATTTAAGAAAAGGTTCAGCAATCATCAAAGGCATGACTATTCTCTTTAGATGAATGAAACAAATATTTCACATCTCATCGGCTGAATCAAATATATTATCGGCAAGCCCCAAAAATATGTCGGTATACATAAACGTATTAGGGTTTTACAAAACGTAAATATAATAACGGCTATATTATGCCAGTTAAAAATAAAGGCGAAATACGGTAAATTCAAGTACAAAAACTAAAAATATCTTGAAAAATAGCGGCGTTGAAATAGACGTACATACAAAACACTAAACGTAAATGTTATAATAAGAGAAGAATTTAGAAGCAGGTTTTATTTAATGCGATTACTATTGCCTCTGGCGGTACATAATCATGAAAATTCTTTGTTGCTCTCTCATGAAATATATTGTCCGACAAAGTGAGGCCAATACACTTATCAATAATAGTCTGAACAAACAGAAATAAAATGAATTCTTTTAGTGGGTAGGCATTGGAATGGATATGGTGGACCCAGAGTGATAATAGCCCATTGATAACATGTATAAATGAAATTTATTCCTTCCCGTTAGGCCAGGGTATATGTTATACCCTTTGCAACTAATGCCAGTGATGGCACGCAGAGATGAAATATAACTTTGTATTGTTAGGTATGGGTATTTTTATGTTATGCACAGTGTTATAAAATCCAATGATATCATGCAGAAATGAAATATATTCCTTTCATTTGGCGGGGTTTTAGCCAGGACAGGTACACGTCATGCTTATCTTGATAAAAGCAACAGATGTTAATTATATAGATTACATTCTATGGTCCATTGCCAGGTGAAGTTAGGGTATAAATATGTTATATCCTTTGTGACTAAAGCCTTTGATAGCACGCAGAGATGAACATTTCTTTAGGTTTGTAGGGTCGGGCCAAGGTTTGGATATGTGGGCATGCCAGGGTATGGACAAGGCATGTCCATTGTGTTAAAAGCCAGTGATGTCAATTATATTGATTACATTGTATGGTCCATTGCCAGGTGAAGTTAGTAACATGCTTCCAGACAGAGGTGGCACAATCCACGTGTGAGTATTGATGGACTTATAAACGCTTGTATGAAGACAAAATTTCAGACAGATATTTATATTAATACCGAATTTTGAATAATAATACTTATAACTTCTAAATGGTTTATGAGGGAGAGGACAGATGTAGTTGTAAAACAGTACATGCTTCGAAACATAACAGATTATACGAGTAAAAGGAGGACTGTATGAGACAGATTCAACAAATAAACTGACACGTGGTTTAGTATGTTCACACCTTTAATCTACACTCGCTTATATTAAACGCATATTAAAATTTGTATGTCAGATTTATCTCTGATGACAGAAGGGAGAGGATGAGAGACTAAAAAAAGAATACTTACCATTGGCAAAGTCTGTAACGTTTTCAGCATAAAGCCAATATCTAAGATCAAAATCATTCGTTATGTGCACTTTTGCAATATTCTATTTTACGGAGATGCAAAACTATAAAATTCCACGCCGTTCGCAGTGATGTATTTGAGAGACGTATAGAAACAGAATGCAAAATTGAACAATTTCCATTAAAAGATAAAACACACGTTATGAAGTATGGAATAAGGCTAATAATGTTTGAAAGAAATTATAGTACACTACTATTAGCATCAACTTTACTATATTATTTAGATCAGAAATCACATTAGAAACTTCACATCCTGCATAAAATCATTTGCGTATATGATAAATCAAGCAGGGAGCTCTCAAATTATTTAGATTTCTGAGAAAACAAATAGGGGAATAGAAAAGATCATGCCATCTACCTAACAGGCCGTCAACTGTTAATATATAATAGATTATTCAGTATTGGTGTGACGATATACTAGCCTGTTTATATTAATTAGCATTTTCAACCAAGCGTAATTTAAAACTTATATGATAAACAAAACCGTCTTTCGTGCGATGTAACTGAGTAATTAATAAACAATATTTTGTTTCCTTATGAAAACTATCTCGCGCTTGATTAAATCTTTCTCATCCAGTACTAGTTATGAAGGTACTCCTAAAGTACAATCTTCAAACGACATAAAATATAACCTATTCATAGTTACATTACTTGTAATTACACTACCGATGCGGATACAACAGTTGAGTTAAGTGAGGAAAACGATCAAAACATTGTTATATCCATGTGAAGACTAGAGTTCACCTGTTTCGTTCATGAAGCTTTATACTTTAGAGAGAAAAGTGTATCACACAAAACACTACATTTACTATGTTCTGTAAAATGTCAGTGACACTTGACACGCAACTTGTACCTGCAATGTAATAATTAATTTTACGGACCCATTTTGAAGATATATCACAAACCTATACTTTCATCAGAAAACGTTTATAGTTTGAAAGTCACAAAATAACATTTCTTTGCATATCTTTTTAGCCACATGTCGCATCCTCCGCATTAAACAGGTCTCATAAAACCAAAAATACTGATAAATATGAACGAAATTACTCTCTAGGATATACCTAATTGTTACTCGTTTGTCTCCCAGTATATACAAAATAGTAACTGGAGAAAGAGCAAAAATTGATTTCAATCGAATGCAGGGAAAATGACCCATATTCTGACCACATTTTTGTTTCTGAGGATATCAATATTGAAACAAAATACGAAACCCAGGATTTGTATGATTCCTTACTCATTGACACCTGCTACAATAAGCTCGTTGGACCAAGAGGACATGGATGCACTTATGGTTTGTCATCTAGACAATCTGCACAATATTTCTGGTAAAAGTTCAATGTTTAAACACAATATCATTTCTCATTTGAGTTTCACTATAAATATAAGAGTCGGAAGAATATTGGTTCATTTTGTTTCCTTTGTTTCTTTTAAAGGCACTTAAAGCAGTGTGTTTACCAACATCTTGCTGCGGAAATACAACGTAAGTATCTGTCGCAAGGACACACTGAGACAACCAAACTGGGATGGCCAGAAAGCAATTTTATATTACCCAAACTATCATTTTGTTTGATTTACCTCCCCGGTACTGGTACTGTTATTATTATTATTATTATTATTATTATTATTATTATTATTATTATTATTATTATTATTATTATTATTATTATTATTATTTTAAATCAAGAAATAATTAAAAACAGAGAGTGGATTAAATAAAATTTTTAACCATTTTCATTGAGTTTACTGAGATACAGCTTAACTGCATTATAAGTTCTATAATAGGATTCTTTAAATTCAAAAGGAGCTACTCAAACGTTTTGTGATGCAATCATAATCGTAATGTTGGCTAAAGGTTATTAAATTTATCTCTGATGTTTAATAAGTCGTATATATTGTGAATGAGATCTGTGTTGGCATAAAAGTATGTGATTGGGACTATACTTTGTGGACGTCATTGTTGGTTGCATATAAATGTTTCAATTGAGTTAAACCTTTTGAAAATAGTTGTTGTTGGCATAAAAAGTAAAATTTACACTGTACTCTGTGGAGATGCTTGGAATTGGCATAGGAAGGTGTGAATTATCCACTATTTTGTGGACGTGATTGGTGTTGGCATACCGATGAATCGGACTGAACTTGTGTTTGCGTACAAATATATGAATTGCACTATATGGACGTGATTGGTGCTGGCATATGATTGTGTGAATCGCACTTTACATTTGTGGACGTGGCTAGTGTTGTCATACCGAAGTGTGAAGTGACTGCACATTGTGGTCATGACCGGCGTTGGCACAAAAATATGTGGTGTTGGTGTTTATAATTTTTAACGTAGCTTTTAGCAATTTTTCAGTCTTATCGCTACGATGTCTGCAGTGTGGTAGTTCATAGTGATGTCTAGCACTGGGGCATCATGCTGCAGACATGTAACATGATGTCCCACCCAGTCACATTATTCTGACACCAGGCTGACCAGTCCTAACACTAATCTCTTAATGCTGAGCGTCAAGCGAGGAAGCTGTTAGTAGCATTTTTGTAAGTCTTTGGTATTACCCGACCTGGGATCGAACCCACGACCTCCCGCATCCGAGGCGGACGCTCTAACCACTAGGCCACCGGAGCGGTTAAAAAATATGTGAATTGCACAATAATTTCTGGACTTTGCTGGTGTTGGCAAATTGATGTGTGGATTGAATATTCTTCAAATTGATTGGTTTTGACATATGAATGTGTGAATTGCACTATACTTTCTTGAAATGATATTTGTTGGCATATATATATATATATATATATATATATATATATATATATATATATATATATATATATGTGTGTCATAAATGCTATATACTTTGTGGACCCAATTGAAGTTGGCATAGAGACACGTGAATTACACTAAACTATGTTGACAAATTATTGAGGAGTCTACTAGATTAGAGAAATTATGTTGCATTTTATGATTCAGAGAAGTTGAAGTGTCTAAAATTCCTTGCAAGAATGAGAAAATAGAGAACATTACTTTTGCTTATCATTTAATAATGTGTTGAAACAAACTGTTTGGATATTTCGTTCTTAATCATTGTACATGTTCGAATATATACACATACTTTGTAAAGAGAATTACTTGGTCGTACGCTGGCAATTGGTTCGATCCGATATTGATGTCCCAGGTTCCAAGATCTGCTAGATAATTGCTTACATTAATTATCTCCATTCTGCGATAAGTTTCGACTCTGGACTGCATGTGTTGAAACTGAGCCTGCGTCTTTAAACAAACGAAAAAAAAAATAAGCAAAACGGAACTGGTAACTCCTGAAGATTGTTTTTTTTTATCTAACAGCAAAAGTCGAAACAACTGAAAACGATGTAGTACTTAGTTTGGTATAGTTTTAAATTTAGTTCCGAATGCATGAAAGAGCGATGAACGGTAAAAGGGTTTTAAATTTAGTTCCGAATGCATGAAAGAGAGATGAACGGTAAAAGGGTTTTAAATTTAGCTCCGAATGCATGAAAGAGCGAACGTTGAATGGTAAAAGGGTTTTAAATTTAGTTCCGAATGTATGAAAGAGCGATATATATGAATGGTAAAAGTATGCATATAATGATGATAGGTTTCGGAGAACAATAATGAACACATTATAAAGGTGAATATGGCGTTATGACCTGTGCAAATATAAATACAACATAAATATAAATTACCCCAAGGAACGAAGAGCGAGAAATGTGAGAGAGAGAGAGAGAGAGAGAGAGAGAGAGAGAGAGAGAGAGAGAGAGAGAGAGAGAGAGAGAGAGAGAGAGAGAGAGAGAGAGAGAGAGAGAGAGAGAGAGAGAGAGAGAGAGAGCTGAACATGTGAGCTATTCTTCATTACGTTTACAGTCATACATATTCATAAAGGAATATTTCAACATGTAAGTTCTACTTTGTCAATAAGCATACAATATAACTATTTACCTCATCATGATCACACAGTGCATGCATATAGATATACAGCAACCAATCATTTCCTTCCTTTACATAAAACATTTCAGAGTTCTGTGCATATATATATATATATATATATATATATATATATATATATATATATATATATATATATATATATATATATATATATATATATATTACTATGGATTCTGTTTTTCTAGTTTTGTGAACCAAATATCAATTTTTCTGATAACTTTAATTCAGTAATATGCATTCGCATGCTTGTATCTTGTCAAAATTGCCTGTTTCTCAATAAATCCACCTAACTATGAGAGATTGTTATGAAAACAGTTCTAAACATTTGAAAGAGATGCAGAATGCAAAAACAACTTAACCAAATGCTTTTGAACACCAATCAAGTTTTACAAAATCTTGCTTTTCTATATTTTATGGATGAAAGAGTAACACAAGTAAGATATAACTACATCATTAATAAATGTTTGTAACAAACTTCGTGCTGGCCAGCGAGAAGGCTAATATATTCAAATAAAATATGAAACAAAAAAGATCGTGCTGTTAGGTAAAGACTTATTTAAATTGTATTGTGTGCCAAAATGTTTACCTAATGATGATATATTATAGAGGCATACGTATTGAGTGACTGATTTTGCAAGCAGCATGTTACAAAACTAATATGTGTCTATATATATATATATATATATATATATATATATATATATATATATATATATATATATATATATATATATATATATATATATATATATATATATATATATATATATTACAGCCTTGATTCTGTTCTTAGAAAGTTCAAGAAACGAAATTTATTTACAAGTTGGAATAATTTTCCATTATGATAAGTATTTACAGAAAATGGTAATTGCAACATGAAACAAATGTAGAGGTTACTTATATGGGATATGCCTGTCGTTACATCCAACGATAAATCAGTCTTTTTTGGTGTCTTTAATTTTAATAAGAAAGGATTTAGTTTTTTGTATTATTCACTAGAATTGCAAAGTGCCCGTTGATTCATAACTAAACCACTATTATGGAATTATTGCCAATTCATTCAAGGATATTTAAGATTATATTATTGTCATACATCAATACTGTTGTATCATTAGTACATCTGAGGCTATCGGCAAATCTGTACTGTCAATATTGAAATGCATTCTGAGAACCACAGGAATTCATATGGAATTCTATACGTTCGAAATTGTGATAGCACTTTGAGGACAATTTGGGATTTATTCACAATATGGTGAGTTCTTTTAAAATATTCAATTTGAATTCCTCGGAAATAAATTATTTGTTGAATTGTGCTAAAAGTGTAGGCAATCACTCTATTCTCTATCTTATTGTGAAAACATAGTGACGTAAAATTTTTATATTGGTATGATCATTTTTTATACAAACCAACATCTGAACTATTTGGAGTATTTGAACTCTGTTCATCTATTGATTTCTCTATGTACCTCATGTATATGATGTAACCTATCTGTGTCATCTGTATACTTACTCTATAAACGGTAATGAAGCGTCATCCATACATGATACTGATAAATACGTTAAGGCTTATTATTTACAATGTATAAACAACTGCTCTTCTTTTGATTGTGTCCTTTGACAATGGTTAATGCTGAGTACGTATATAAGGATCTATAAGACTTACTGAGAAAAAATATCTCGTTTAATTATAATAACAAACGTATACAATTGATGAGTGCGTAACTCCGCTTAGATAAATTTCAAGTTGGTCACGCGCTAGACATAAATTTCGAAACACAATGGCGTTTTTTCTAAAATAAAAATTGAAATTTGGAGTAATATTGTTAATGTATACCCATTGCCACAACTTTTACATTTGATCTGGAATTAATACGTCTGGATATTTATGTCGATTCAATGCAATCTTGTGATCATGGTCTGGATTTATCTACATGAAGTAAATTTCATCGGATTCAAGCAGCGTCTGCCAATTTAATCGTATGAAGTGTGTTGACATCTGCATGTGTCTGTTTTGTCATTGAATGATTCAGATCATAATGTGGGAACATTATGAAGCCTTTCAATTGCAATTATATAAAAGATACTGAGGAATTAAATGTTTATTTCATTTTTTGTGCAGTAAGGAGGATTTAACTGCACTTGGAATATAAAACTTTAAAATTACAGTAAAATTTCGAAATGCGTAACTAGCCTTGAGAACCAATGACATGGCTCATGTAATTCGAGTTTGTTGAACTACAAAAGTATATATTTTTTAAGAAATTTAGGTTGTAAAATTGTAAGTATATTTTTTCCAATTTTATTACTAGATAAAGAAGACAGTTTATGTGTTATAACTTCCGTGTTATTGTGAGGACACTGTATGGCGTCTATAACTAGCCTAAATCTGAAACATTGCATAAAAAATAAAGTGGAATGTGCCAAAGTAGTTTGTATGTGGCAGTTTATGAAACATTTGCTGGTATGTGGCAGTCCATGAAATATCTGCTTTAGTTCATTCATAAAAAATCATTTACATTAGAAAATAGTTCCTTTATTCATGTTCATTAAGTATGAATTGAGCTTGATGAGTGTAGTATGAAGGTGTGCAATATCAGTATTGAACGATTCTGACAATGTAAAAGTTAACGGAGAAAAAAATGAGCATATACTAATGACTAATACTATATTTTAATGATGATTATTATATGTAACTGCGCATTTGGACACTTCACTGACACCTCTTTGATATATCATATTGATCTCTAACTGGATTCTAGAGTCAAACAATTATGAGATAATGTTCCTCATCCTTGCCCAGCAACACTATTTAATTTTCATGTCAACATTGTTATGAAAACCCCACACATGAATATAAGCATTCACTGTATGCAAGATAATTCTTCGCATTCAGAACAATAAACAAAGTGTATCATTTACCATTGAATATTTACTCAGTAGATACTGTACCCAGTGTGATTTGTCATTTTAGCAGATACAATTTTACTGAAATTTATGCTGCGCACAATTTGGATCGGGAATAAGTTAGTGATACTAATCAAATTCAAGCATACCAGAGGTTAGTGAAGTATATTTACAAATTTCATATTTACTTTCAAATAAGATAATTTTATCTGAATGTTCTATACAATTATCACGTGGACAATCATTTCACTCTAATATAAATGTGATAAGCTTGAAACAATTTAACATAAACAGCAATAACTATAACATCCAATCACATCGCTATTCGAATACCTAAAGGAGAACACTTTAACTGTTAATTCAGGTCCTTAAACCAGTGCTAAAATAGAGGGGGAATTGCCCGACTATGCAATGAAGCAGAGAAATTATGAAATTAAGTGAATAAGATACATTCCTTAGACATTACCTCAAACAACGCCAGAAGAATTAAAAAGAGGTCAAGCAACGACTTGAACTCACCCGATAGAGAAAAGATATGGAAGTATTCGATAAAGGGTTGCAACATATACCACTCGGTCACCATGGGCTCCTTGTTTACAATGAACCAAAGTTGATCATTTGGGAAACAAATAATGTAATTTTAGATAGACTCTAAGCGAGAGTCTTCCGTAATTCTAGAAGAACAATGACTATGAAGAAGTTAGTTGAAAGATATTAGATCTGTTGAATAACAAATTAAAACTAATAATCAAATAAAGAATAACATCATGGAACATAATTAGTTCAGTTAATTCAGAAATATATAGGAGGTGACCTAGATTCCTTCAAAGCGGAATTAAACATGGAAGCTAGAACATGACACATAGCATCTATAGCTAGTACTTATGAATGGACAAAAAAATCCCAGATATTACAACACTGAGTTTGACGTGAAATCAATATCTGGATGTGTATTGCTTTGTTATTATGAGTTTGTAAGGAGGAAGGTGTATACAATTTCTAAATATTTTGCTGTAAGTACACGAAAATGTAATGGGTGTCAGAGTGTTATCGAAGAAGTAACCAAATTAACCGTTGGTACATTAAACATCATCATCATCATCATCATCATCATCATTGTCGTCGTCGTCATCATCATCATCATTCATATATTTTATTGCCGTTTTATTGTAATTAATATATCTCCATTGGAAACAAACGGCGCTAATATCTGCTTTAAGAGCTATAAACTTCTACATTCGTCACGGGACTTAAATGAGATATTCTTATAATCAGGACTGGATTTTGGATTATGGTGGACTATCCTAGTTAGTATCATAATCGTCCGCATAGTCAACAGACCAGAGTCCGAGTCAGAACTGTGGTTACGTTTGTTGCTGGAGTTACCTTTAGGATTAGGATCATCATCTAAGCCAAAATATTACACGGCCTAGTGCTTTTACAATATCTCCTATTGTCTATAACATTATCAATATTAGCACTAATATCATCACTATTACCAACAGTATCACCACTATTTCCGATAATAATATAATAATAATAATGATAATAATAATAATAGCAATATTATTAATAATAATAATAATAGCAATATTAATAATATTATTGTTAATTGTATTATTATTATTATTATTATTATTATTATTATTATTATTTGTATTGGATGTTTATTGGTTTCTGCTGTAATTATTATCTTTTGCCATTACCTTTTTCTCACAATGTTTGCAATTATCGTGATTTAATATTTTAAGAATTGTTTATAAAGTCCAATCTTTATGATTGCAGTTCAAATTTACATAATTTTAGATAAGATGAAGATTGTATGGATAATTCAAAATTATATCCCTTGAATAAGTTCATCAATCCTAGAATTAAGTTACTGTAAGCCAGATTATATATAGTTTATTGAGAATATCAATGTTCTTATGTAATACATCATTTGCAAATTACATAGATATATTACCGGTAAAAAGATAAGAATACAGTACATAGAAACTGTATTTTTGCAGATTCCTTACTGTTTATGTCAGTGACTTCAAGATGCATCTAATAATGTCAGAGAAAAGTCTTGCATTACATGCATGACGGGGCCAATTATTCTTGGAAGCGGAATGCAAAACTGACAAACCTTCGCCGTTCTTTGGAGGTACGAACGACTTTCCCAGCTTCTTAAAACACGGAAGTTGAAGCTAGGTGTTATAAGCCATAACCTATTAAGAACAGATCAAACATTCTGTCATTGTAAAAGAAATTATATACACATTCCGCGCCAAATAGCCAAAAAGGAATTGCTACATTGCAAACTTCACGTGCTGACTTCCTTTTTGCATGTAAAAGAAATATACAAAATCTCAGTTTAGAGAATTCGCCAAAGGGCCACAACACATTCGCTACTGAAAACAATCATATATGGGAAGTAATTCATTCACTTTCCAAGCGCTTCTAATCTTTTATTATTATATAATATCAATTTTAAACATATAATATGTAATGGATTTTTTAAAGTTTTATTTAGAATCGGTATCAAATTGTAATGAAACGATTAACTTTTGACGAAATAATTTTGATATCAATTTCGTAAGTACTAATAATTAATTTAGAAAAAAAATACATATTAAGTAGCAGGAAATATATGTGGATCTTTTGAGCCAACATTCAATAACACTTTTTCATTTTAACAAGTACGGGTATTAATTTGAAACAATGTATTTGTTATGAGGTAAAATTTAAGTATAAATAAGAACATTAGAAGTCTCGCTAAATTGTATTAAAACTAACTCTCCTTTGGACTCATTTTCATTAAACTATATTGGGAGCAATTTTGATTAAAATATATGTAGATTAACTTTATTTGACAGAAATATATTCTATCTTGATAAAGATCGTTTCCTTACAACTTTTGCAAGTCTCATTATTGTATGTGCAAAGTTACTTAACAAATACTCTTTACGAACAGGTAAAAAAAGTCAGTGTCTACTGATACAAATTTCCGCATTATACATGTATAAAACACTCCAAGCAAAGCACAAAAGCCTCTCTATATTATATATGTATATTCTAAACTCGGCTAACAAGAACACTCACTGACGACGAATTTCTGGCCTACTGTCTGACCTCTAACTTGACCAAAACACGAAGTCAGAAGTAATAAAAAAGAACACGTGGTTCTATGAGAACAAGACTGAACTTTTTAGTTTTAAGCACGCCGTTTACACGTGAATGACAGTATGGCACCCTCAAGCATTACTCTCAAGGCATTACCAAAAAAGGTTAGAGGTGCCTTGAACTAACTATATAGAACAGTTCCCAAACGCTGGCTCTCACTTTATGTATGTTGCTTCAAGACTAGAGAATTTCATCTTGTGTTTTACAGGTAAGACCTTGTTATGTTCTAAACTTTTTTTTTTTATAGAATAAGTACCTTTGGAAGTTAAAGATTTATAATTGTAACCTTCCTATTTCTAATGTTTATATGAGTTCGTCTTTTCAATTTTAATATTATAATATAATGAATATTTGTTTTAAAAACTTATATTTGTATCTATGATAATGGTTAAAAGATTAAAATGCTTACCGACTTCATGTTTAGATTTATTTTGGAAATTTAAATATTCTGTAAGGATTAAAGAATAATGTTTTGCAATCTATTCTAAACTAGTATTTTATCCCAAATTGAGTAATATATATTTCTTTAAAATGATTGTTGCGGCAATCGCAATTATTTTATAATCTTTAATTAAGTCAAGATTTATTATTTGTAACATATTCTAAAATGCGAAAGGTTACGAATACACGAAGTTGGTAAACTTGAAAGGAAAAGTATTATATGCAATTTGTGTATTGTTCAATGTAAAGGCTTTCCTGCCTTTGGAATGTAGTACCGTATATCACCTATATAAATTATATGAATAAGCTCACTGTATGTTGCTTCAAGACTAGAGAGATTTATCTTGTGTTTTACGGATTCCTCGGTACTCTCGCTAGCCAAGCATTTACCCCAAAAAGGATGTAGCCGTATCTATACCGTTATGCGTGACACCTTATCTTTGAGAGAGTCCGAACTCTCCCTTCTTCTTTCTATCTTTCCGTCCGACCATGGAATAGAACATTGCTAAGTGTTTACGAAAGGGATTCATATAAATGCATAACAAAGAATCATTTCGTAAAATATTCTTAACCATTTTTGGATCATTATTAACTTATTCGACTTTTGATTATTTATGTCATATGCTAAAATAAAGAAATTACAGAATTGCGTGCAAATGGCTAGCTTTAATTATATATAGCAATTTTATTTAATATTTTAAATCAATAATTTAATTTGTCTGTAAGTGTTCTATATTAAGTAATAATTGGATGTCAATAAAAAATTGCTACGTTACCGACCTACGGTTCTCACTTTCTTTTTACAGTTCGAAATTGTTCATCTTAAAACACAAACGATGCAACAACCACAGGGCAATAAATATCACCTACCGTAAAAGAATCCCAAAAATGTTTATATCCCTCATTCTCTCTCAAGGTTGTCCCATCAATCAATTGGGCATGATGAAAGAGCATTACTCAAATAAACTAACCACAGTATTGCGCTTAAAAACCGTTGACATTTTCCTTCGCAAATTAGCTAATCTACGCATAGCGTAGTAATATACTTGACATTTTCCTTCGCAAATTAACCAATCGACGCATAGCGTAGTAATATGCTTGACATTTTCCTTCGCAAATTAACCAATCTACGCATAGCGTATTAATATGCTTAGGCTTTTGGAGTCCCGTTGTAAGTACTGACTTAGGCTTAGTTCTGGATAATAGTATAGGCTAAAGGTCGTTCACTACGTCAAAGAATATAATAATATAATATAAAAACTTTCCACTAAATAGTTCATAGATAGTACAGACAGTTGAAATTGTGCAAAATTGTTCACATATTGAAAAGAACTAAAACCGTAACGGAGACAGGTATGGTCGTATTTCAAGTAAATTTAATATCTAGTTTAATTTAGTTTGTTTAGCTTTTCGTGGGGTAGCAAGTAGTAGATTACTTTAAATTTATGAATTAGAGTAGAAAAGGCTGATGAGATGTTATCTCTATCTTCTAAACTATTACATCAAAAATCGGAGAAAATGTTCCTCTTAATAATCAACCCTATATCAATCCAATTTTAATTCAAGATTTGGGAACCCCTTAAACTCCATGAAAACTGCCTTATACCCTTACTTTAAGACAAATGGTTCCATTGTTGTGGTAGGAAGGTACCGTTTGCATAGGAAAATAATTATATGCATTTAACGTGTAAGCATAAGACCTCAAGAATAACCTTTTAGACTGAAGCCTACTGGGATTTGGCAACCTCTTAAACTCCATGAAAACCAAATATGCATGATGACTTAGATGGACTTAGATGTACCGTTTGCATAGGAAAATAATTATATGCATTTAGCGTGTAAGCATAAGACCTCAAGAATAACCTTTTAGACCGAAGCCTACTGGGATCTGGCAACCTCTAAAACTCCATGAAACCGAACTTGCATGATAGCTTAGATGGACTTTTGCCACCATTTCTACATCATTGAGGCAGTTGTGTTATCGTTCAAAGTTCCATGACTAAGGCAATTATGTCATCCTTCGAATGGGAAGAATGGATTCAGAATGAAGAACCACTTATATGAAAACCAGAATTTTATAGAACGTTCACCGATGTCAAGACGATAGAATCATCATTGACTTCTCCCATTTAGATTGTATATAAGAATGTTACACTTTAATTAAATGAATTACATAACTACTATATTTGCGCACAAAAAGCATATCATATCGCAAACAGTGAAGGAAGTAGAAGTAAATAACGTTTTACCTGTAATATCACTAATGCACGGAGAATGACACTAATTCTTATATAACTTTCTTGTATTCCTCTATACATCATGTCCACCTTTAAAAATTAAAACACACAAATAGTTTTTCAAATGATTATAAGTTACATTTATGACAGGAAAATAAATACCATAATGCTTTTTGTTTCAAATTCTTCTCATTTGATGTAGCTACTTAATATCATTTATCGTACAACAGACACATTGTTCCTTATACGATCAAAAAGGATAGGAAAGAAAGTAAAATTGTTGAAGTTTCAGTCAAATAAGGTGCTAGTTTGCTTGCAACAATTATACAATTATACTTCTCTAAATTGGACAATTTTTTAACTAGGTTTTTCATTTTCAAAGAGGTGATTAGTATAGAAAGGGATGCTTAGCATTAAAACTATCTCTAGGGGCGAAATATGTTTTCTCCATCTTAAAAAGGACCAATTTGCAGACGGGTCTCTTTAGTACAGCTTCTAGAGAGACAAATTTTTTAATTAATTTGCAAACTATTTAGAAGAAAATGAATCAGGTGAAATGCATCCAGTTACTCAACTATCTTTCCGAGCCAGGCGAACAACGCATGATTTGATGGGTAAAAGCGTAATTACACATCGATCATTTTATTTCCAAAATATCCAATGTGAGAATTAAATAAATCCTAATGTATTCAGTAGTTAAGTATACAATACCTACTCCATTAATAACGTGTAAGAAATAGGCTTTGATTTTATTCTTTGCTTCAATATCACTGTGAGAGGAATTTGAGGATGCAGCCATTGCTAAAAATCTGAAAATATAGCATATGTATGTATGTATGTATGTATGTATGTATGTATGTATGTATGTATGTATGTATGTATGTATGTATGTATGTATGTATGTATGTATGTATGTATGTATGTATGTATGTATGTATGTATGTATGTATGTATGTATGTATGTATGTATATATGTATGCATATATGAATGTATGTATGCATATATGTATGTATGTATGTATGTATGTATGTATGTATGTATGTATGTATGTATGTATGTATGTATGTATGTATGTATGTATGTATGTATGTATGTATGTATGTATGTATGTATGTATGTATGTATGTATGTATGTATGTATGTATGTGTATGCGTGCGTGCGTGCGTGATAAATGAACCTTCCTAATAATTGAACATGTCGTCTTTTGTATCAGTCAGTTATCCAATTTGAGTTTAGGAACGCGCTTCAAATAATGTAATTATTGAAAATATATAATTCTACTTAGCTCATTGGTTTTATAATTAGTTACATTATTCCGTTCACATTGCGAATTCTAGACAACAACATTTTTTTTAGTTTTCAGGATATACAAAAGTGCTATGGAGAGGAAATAATATCTAAAGAAGAAAGTGCGTAGAAAGCCTAAACTAATTTGTATACTGGACAACATCTATACATGGACATTTGTGGCACATCGTGAAATCACAATTGTTTTTTATTCAATGAAGCACATAACAGGAGGACAATTTATTGAGCATTGCTTTCATACAGCAACATAGATAGAGAGAGGGGGTTAGGTAGGTAGGTAGCTAGGTAGGTAGGTAGGTAGATAGATAGATAGATAGATAGATAGATAGATAGATAGATAGATAGATAGATAGATAGATGTTGTTGTTTTTGGGCGTAACGTCATTTTGTCATTTTCAGCACACGATAGGCTACACATGGCGGCCAGTTTTAATGGTGGAGGAAGAAACCGGTATATCACGGAAAGAACCATGGACCACACGAGAGGCTACTGGCAAACTTTCTCACATATCCACATTCGCCGAATCCTAGACTCAAACTCACGCAGACAGAGCATTGCTTTCTTACAGCATATATATATATATATATATATATATATATATATATATATATATATATATATATATATATAAATATGTATATATGTATATATAGAGAGAGAGAGAGAGAGAGAGAGAGAGAGAGAGAGAGAGAGAGAGAGAGAGAGAGAGAGAGGGGGGGGGGTAGGTAGGTAGGTAGATAGGTAGGCAGGCAGGCAGGCAGGCAGATAGATAGATAGATAGATAGATAGATAGATAGATAGATAGATAGATAGATAGATAGATAGATAGACAGATAGATAGATAGATAGATAGATAGATAGATATATGCCTCACTTCAATTAGGGATATATTTAGAAAGACAGGTGCTAATGAATTTATTGTTAGAAATGACGAAACCTAAAACTGCATAGTCTTACTGAATATAAGTTTATAAACGTTTAACCAAGTCTAGTTCTTATTTACGTCTGTGTTCAAACAGCTGATCTTGGCCTTAATCACAAACACTCTCATATTATCTTTTCTCAGAATGTATACAGTACTATTTACACAGATTCATGGTTTATCTTTACAGTGGTGAGATGCACAAAGACCCTTCCATCCCACACCTTTATGTTTAGTTTATTCATACTGTTTTATAAGATCAAAACCTACACTACATGGATTAAATATTGCATCGTATATGAAGTTTGTTGTATGTTTTAAAATATATATTTAGATTTAAGTTTTATAAAGTTTCAATTAATTAGAAAATCGCACAGCTTAGAAGCATTAAGGTAGTATTTAAAAAATCCATTTTTTCTTTTTCTTCTCATTAACACGTTCCCATTTTCTTATTTCGTTCATAAGCGGAAAGCTTAATGTGAGTTTAAAACGTTTCAGTACACTTTCGTTATAAATGACTGAAACTTTTGGCGTAGTATGAATAATTTAAGACGATGAAAATATATTGAACTTAAAAATGAACGTAATGACTTTTAATCAGCATGTATGTACATCAATAGATGCGTTTATTAAAACTTACTATGAATAGATATATAAATATATATATATATATATATATATATATATATATATATATATATATATATATATATATATATATATATATATATATATATATATATATATATATATATATATATATATATATAGATGCTATAATCTGACGACGAACAGTACTAAACTAGTAACTAACTAGCCTAAGCGCTTTCGACTCTTAATGAGTCTTTTTCAAAGGCAAATACAAAACATAGTTACGACAAAGAAGACTAGAAAATGAAAACTATGCACTAGTAGAATTTAACATTTTCTAAATCTTCTTATCCTTCAATTTTTACTATAAGAATAACCGGTATAGAATCAAATATCCGGGATATAATCTGCGTTACATATGTACACAAAGTAAAATTAGATGTCGCTTTGGCTTGTAGACTTTTAGGGAATTATACAACGTTTTCAGTTTCCGCAACTAGTCTATACAAGCTGGTTGTATTTATAGTTTTAGCTCATGTGAAGATAGAAATGTAGAGGTTTACAAACGCAACGTTTTTGTGTTTATTTGTTTGTCGTAACTATGTTTTGTATTTGCCTTTGAAAAAGACTCATTAAGAGTCGAAAGCGCTTAGGCTAGTTAGTTACTAGTTTCGTACTGTTCGTCGTCAGTTTATTGCATCTATTTTAATTAATCCCTGACAAACGTGATCCCTTGGTGGATCCAGTACGCTTGAGAGGGCTGTTATTCGCCATATGATTTGTATTCTTTATATATATATATATATATATATATATATATATATATATATATATATATATATATAATAGGTTAAATAAACAGACAAATAGGTAGGGATAAAAAACAATAGATAGAGACATCGATATACAGATAAATCCGTAACTATCATCTTAGTTTAAAAAGACTGACAAGTAATTAGATATGTTTGAAATAGGATCCTAGCTTTATTATATGCTCATTTTTGTCTCTGTTAACTTTATATTGAAATCTCTCCCTAGAACGTGAAAAAAGAAACTATGATCTAAAGTAAACAATTTTTTTTAAATGAATGAACTAAAGTATATGTATTTTTGTTTATATATTTAAGCCTTGGGAAGAATAACAAAATGAGCATATATTAAAAAGGTTACTGTATTTGTATTGGAAAATATGAACTCGTTTTGTCGGATGGATATACTGCACTCCCAAGGTCGGCAGTATATCCATCCAAAACAATCGTTCATATTTTCCCATACAAATGCAGTCAGCTATAATTATTGGTCTATAGATGGGTAGCTAGATTGTATATTTTTAAGAAAGTACTGATAGATAGATAGATAGATAGATAGATAGATAGATAGATAGATAGATAGATAGATAGATAGATGATGGATGGATGGTTGGATGGATGAATAGATGGATGGATGGATGGATGGACGGACGGACGGATGGACGGACAGACAGACAGATAGATATATAGATAGATAGATATAGAAATATAAAGAAAAAAGATAGATAGATAGATAAATAGATGGATGGATGGATGGATGAATGGATAGATAGATAGATAGATAGATAGATAGATAGATAGATAGATAGATAGATAGATAGATAATATGTGCTTATTATGCAAACACTTAACTTACAGATCATATATTGATGAATCTGTCAATACGACGATCTCAACATAGTACTGCTTTAGATTGCGAATTTTATCTGTGGATGGAATTTTAAGAGAAAACATACTTATCTTGATTAGTCCCATATTTTAACAATCATGCTTATATAAATGTATAACATTATTTGTATTTTAGAGAAGATTTCATGTAAAATATCAAGCAAATCCATACAAACGTTTATTATCAGTAGGCACGTAAATACCTACGGGAACTAAAATAATACAATGTAATACAATGTAATAGATCTAAATTGCATTATTACAGCTTTTTGCATTATTCAATGTGGTTATCCTTATATTATGGTATATGATACTATCTTACCATTCTTGCTGTTTGTTCTACTATAACTGTTCTCTCCTGTTGCGAATGCATTGTGTAAACTTGCAACGTTTTGGGTTAGCACCTTAACATCTGGGTGCAGGAAATGCTTTTGATTGTTTTGTCCGTCTGGGATAAGTCGGTATCGATCTTTAAGTTCCTCTTCTATATGTTTATCGTTAACGTTTCTTTCTTCTGCAAAAATAGATATTATCTATTACCACATAAAATGACCGCGAGATAAGCCGTGTTTAATTTTACAATATTTGCAGTTGTCATACAATTTCAAATCAAATAAAAATAAATATGGGCATAAATTAACTCATTTTGTGAGAAAAATAAAAAAAATTAATCAAATTGCCGTATCTCTTTAAATAAAGGCAGAAAAACATTAAGCCGTAATGGATAGAGCGATCTTAATAATAATATAATAACTGATACCATTACCCACGGAGAAAGGAAAAACAACCCCAACATTATATGTACTCCATTCTTCATATGCAGTCATACTATTATAGTGTTCAGCAAAATAATTTCAGATTTGTGGCTTTGGAAAAATAAAAATTTGCCATTCGATATATTATGTACGAATAAAATAAACTATCGCAAACCTTTATTTTCGACAGACATTTTTCTTTGGATACTTCCCTGGTCCTGTAGAACGTATTGTTTGCCAAGATGACTCTCAATTTCCATAAAGTTTCTTGATGAAACTTGAGCCTCTGACGGTTGAAGATTGTACATTCGGTCTCCTATTCGTATGTTTCCGTTCTAGATAATGGTGTACAAGAATACACAAATATATAATATGTGTGTGTAGGTGTGTTTTTGTGTGCTGCAATGATATAAGTTACATTGGGGTTTTACTCTATATGTTTGCTCCATTATCTTCTGTTTAAAACATCACTAGTACTGATACCGGTGCCCTAGATCTAACCACAAAGAATCGTGATATACCTTAATTGGGACAAGGAACGGAATGACATAGATCGGTCATTTATTAAGATTGCCTATTTCAGGTTGGCATTTAATCCACACAGAAACAATACATATAAACATAGGTCAAACATAGGTCAATTAATGACATTACTGTCTTTTAATCCGCTATATGAAAATCCATGTCATCATTATAGAAAAAATAATGTCACAAATAATTTACTAAACGTACAAATAAGCTTCATGAGTTTTACTATTGAAAAGCTGAAATAAAACATTTGTATGTTAATACGTATGGCAAACCGAATATTTTTTTATTAGGCTTATATTAGGTGCAGATATCTACGAAAGAGGAATTAGCCTTAAGTTCAATAAAGGAATAAACCTACATTGTATTGGACCAAAGGGATTAAAACTTTCACCACTAGCAATTGCCAGGCCTAAAATACATACTTAGGATAAATTAATAATTGTGCATTTTGAAATGTGCAAGATTTTCGTTCTTTTTGAGATTTTGAATAAATTATAACCTTTTCCAATAAAGTCAGAGTCCAATTTTACCATCACTGTTTCCACAATGAACACTCCCTGTATAGGAAGTACAATTACTGAACACGTACCCTCACAGATTTACTGATATTTGCATAGTTAAAATGCATAAATTAAGACAACCACATACTATAATTTTGACCACATCTTGTGTTCATAGGCAACACTACAACTTATTCTTCTGTTGTTGTCAAGTTTGGTGTTCCACAAAAGTTTACTTTATTGTTGGTGAGAGTGACTGTTCAATTATTGTTAGAGTCATCTAAAGAGCCTATTATTGTTATAGTCATCTATAATGCCTTGTATACAATGGACATATAATAACCCTGTAAAATATTTTTTGAAAATCGCAATAAATCATGTCGTCTGCGTCAAGTCGTGTTTCTTTTCATTTCGGCTATTATTTCCTTTAGTCTACCAGCTTTACTGACATGAGATTTTCAGACTTTTGAGATAGTAAAAAGACTTTAAATTCACATAGAGTTGCAAGTTATATAATTAAATTTGTGATTAGTTTCTTATATAATAATGATGCCATTAATGATAAGAGATCGTACCGTTGTATTGTAGAGTAAGGATAACGAAGCCATGGAAATAATTTATAACATAATTGTTATTTATGACCAAATAAAATGAAATATTCCAAATAATATGAAATATGACAACCTAAACTTCCTTTAAATATTTTTTGAGTTTCCATTTTTCTCCATACTCGTGTTGTAAGCATCATATAATGTTGGTACACTGCCCACTTCCCCATAAGTAGCCTTATTCTGTTTATTATTTCTGATTAAAATTGATCTTAGAGAATTCCCGCATTTTATATTTGGAAAGCTTTAACACTGTGAACCCATCATAAACTGACTTGTTTAAATGGTTTCCTTAGTTTTTAGACTTATTCACATGCAGTCATCCTCAGTAAATATTCTCATTAGAAATGAAAGTTTTCTGGCAGTTAACAATGTAATTTTTATTTGTACTTTTGTTTACTATTGTCACCTTTCTGATTTTTTCATCTGTATACCGAACACTGTGGTCTTAATTTAAGAAAGTGTTGCTTACAATATATTTGCTTTTATGTCTCAGACATATGTCTCTAGGTTATATTTGGTAAGCACATGTTATAAGAAATGAAACATTAGCTTTGATCATCTTAAGATAATGTCTTCATAACAACTTAATTTTGGGACTATAAATCATCTGTAAATAAATCACAAAGAGCATGTATCACAATAGCAAATTTATAATTTTTCTGTTCCGTTTTACGAGTCTAATGATTTGCATCATTGAAACTGTTATGTTCCGCCCATTCTGTACTGTGAAAAACTTCAAATTTGTTAAGTTCCAATTTGTGCGGTTTACGAGTGAATTAGACTACAGATTTAAAGTCATAACAAAATATCTTCCATGTCGACATTCTTCCTTATCCCACTCCTCCGTCTTATGCATTGAAAAGGCGTCACCAGCCTTCTACTGTGAATTAATACTATAACCATATATAGAGCTATGGATGTGAAATCTACCTCAAGATATTTATATTGATGACGATGAACACTGGATCTAATGGATTATAATTTATTTCAAATGCAAAATGTTAAGAGTATAACATGCATATAACATTGTATTGCCTCTACCCAAAGTATAAATTCACATTTACTCATTGTACGTGTCCTTTTCTATTTCGCAAAGAACACTTATTCTCATTTATACAAATATTGCGCATATACCAACTAATTGATAATAAAATCAGCAGTGTAGTCCCACTTTCCCAAAAGCCCATTTGAATCAGATCTTTTTTAAAATGTTGCTTTGACATGTGTAAAGATTTACAGCTTAGCGCGAAATGGCGTACAGGTAGATGTTTTCGTGTCGCTGGAGACGAGATTTCTGTGTGTAATTGCACTCACTCGTGTTTTGTTTCATCCCAGCAACCACATTACACGCCTTCACAACGTCGGCGGTGATAAGAACTTTACGAATCCAATTTTATCCCAAGGTAAATATTAAACAGTCAAGAGGGGTTCTCACAAGGCGTTTTTAGACAAGATCGTTTCAAACTAAAGAGGTCTCTCTACACTCATTACCATTGTTAAGGGAAATCATATCTAAATGATTTGATCATGGTCTTCAAAAAGACACGAGATTCTAATTACATAGTATTACAATGGAAGTACTAAATTTGCAGAAACAGACGCGTGGGAAAAGAGTTACCATTTTTTTTAAGAGCATCGCCTTTATGCCAGATTGAAACAACCTAGAACTTTATTACTTTATTAATCAACTTTAACAACTGCAGTACATATTACTTATGTTTGTCCTTTCTTGTCATGTACATTTTTCCTTTATCTGCCAGCGATGTATATATATGACTGTAAATTGTAGTGATTATCTTTAGGTATGTATGTATGTATGTATGTATGTATGTATGTATGTATGTATGTATGTATGTATGTATGTATGTATGTATGTATGTATGTATACTATATATATATATATATATATATATATATATATATATATATATATATATATATATATATATATATATATATATATATATATATATATATACTAGATATCAAACTGAATGTAAATTTTAATAAAACATCGTATACAACAATAACAGAGAAATTAAACCTAACGAAAACTGTACGTGAGAGTTAAAACAAGAGTTCATCATTTGAATTCAAATTTCTATAAATATACTTTCAGATTCAGAGCAGCAGGTTGGGATGAATAGAAAACTTGTTTAGAAAAAGATGAATCTGTGCGCGATTATCAGTATTATTCTTATGACGCACGAGAACCAACTCGGCGTGGGCGAATTGAAGTACAAGTTCAGGATACAAGTAAATATTTCCTGAGATCGATGGTGAAATTCTGAAAACATGATACTAAATGTGGAGCTGATGTTAGAGTTGGTTTTGTTAATGATGGCATAATGGCGTTGTTCAATAGTGACACGTATAGCATCGACGGAAGAAACATTTAATCATGCCTGGAAAACGTCGACGTTGCCACTAAATATTGGGTTTAGCAACATATTCCGATGATTATTCAAGATCAACTGGTCCATCAGTCATGTTTGTCAAGGATACGTCTGACAACCCTGACAACAGACGACATGATATAAAGTAACGATGCCGGAGCTGATGACAATGATGTAGAAAATCTGGTATTCAATATTACCAACACAGATAATGACTGATCCGCCAATATGAGAACGTGATGAACTCGCAGGACTCTATGAGGTGTCATCGTCAACGACACCGCCTCATAAAGTCGTGCAAGAGTATGCCAACAGACTTTTCGTCATTTTAAACAGGTCTTAGTGAATATGCAACGAAAGATCTGGTAGAGGTAAACCTTAAGACGACTAATCTAATTATGCATCCTTTAACGAGGCTAAGAATGATCTTTTGAGTCTTGCAAATGTGGACCAAAATGAAGTTGTCGTTTTTCAGGATAAGCAAGGACAATTAAAGAGGAGCTATATCCCGTTGACATATATTGTTTTGCGAGTTCCAGATGCGACAGAAGATAACTTAGTGGTGTTTGCTAAAAAAGGGTAAATTTAAAATTTCAGATGAATCAGTCTTATCACACATAGGAGAGATTTCTGGACGTATCAGAAGAATTAGAGATACTATCTATGGAGATCTCAACATGAACAGAAATACAATTATTAGTGTGAAAAAACCAAAATCAGACGATGATATGGCAAAGAAAAGAAACGTAGACATTAACAACGCCACTATCAAAACTGAGAACGATTTTCGTTTACCACCAGTCTGGTTCTCTCAATATAGCTAATAACAACATTTCTGGTCTTGGAGAACCAGAATCAACGATGACGCTGCAACAAAGAAATATATCGACAATAACAACCTGACAATGATGAACTCATTAATTGCAATCAATGATGGACTGATATCTCTAAGATCTGATTAAACTACTCACGTAAACGCGTTTACAAATTTTCGTAGAAACACAAATAGAACCATTGATGAATATTTTGGAAACCCAGAGGCTAGTGATGCTAAACTGATAAGAAAAAATATTACCGATGATTACACAACATTGTCTAGATCAGCATTATGGACACCACTCGATAAATCCATTAAACACCGCACTGAGGGTACCAGCATATACAAGTTCTCTGTACTCGGCATTACAACATTTACGATATCTACTACAATTTCACGGCGTTATCCACTAACTGGATCTTCTGGATCTATGATAGTGATGTTGGAGCAAAATGACAAGAAAACATTTGTGGTGGAACCCGAAGAGAAGGATTGAGATTTTTGTATTATTGGTGTCTTGATTTAGTCGATAAACTGCCACCTATATGAAATACAATGAACTCCATAATCGACGTTCAATACTTCAGATACGAGCAAGTGTGTTCATGGGATGCCCAACTGAAACATATCATCGAAGAGTACATAGGAAAACAAAACAAATACTGCAGACTGCAGACTCTTACTGATATACTTTGAATCTGTGGTCATAGTTGGAATAGTAATGGTCATCGGCATATTGTCAGCGTCATACGTGATGTCACCAGTGATATGAATGTGTGATTCAGTTGCAACAGGAATTGTTGGTATTCTTCATATCATCGATAAGAAAATATCTGCATGCGCGTTTGATAAATTACTCGAACATACAATAAAGTTGTATACTGCGACACTTGCATATTCCAAAATATCTTTGTTGATATAATCAGGTCTCAGCAATAGAATAATATCAGATCAGGAATTCACATAACAATGCCTACGTCATCGTCCACTGTGTCAGAATCTAAGGAACACGATAAAATACCCTCTGATTTAGAATCATGGTTTCACAAATAATAACGTCGTCGATGACTTCGTCACAAGAGGTATTAAAAAGATCATTGCTAATACAGTTCGGTGAGTTGCTAGCAAATAATTCACTGGTATTTGCGTACAAAAATAAACCCGATTGGAATGTTGTGAGTATACCTATGGGCAATTATTATATCTAACAGATCAACGATTAGTTCCTAAGCAGAAGAAAATCTATCACATAAAAATAATCCAAAATAGCTATCACTTTTCATTTCACAAACCAACATTATCGTCCGAAATTGAAATATCAACGTCGTCGATTCAAACTGTGTTGAAATGGCAAGAAGTGCAACGGGTATATGAGGGACCAATACAACCTCAATGATCTGATTATGTTTCAGATAAACGAATATTTTACAACAATTCATTTACAGAATATCGAAAAATTTATCCATGGAAGTATACGGAATTTCTTGTAAGCGGTAAAAGTTATTTTATTGCATCTGATGATAAAAAGTTTCATAAATTACAAAGAACTTCATATAACGTTATCAATGATGATAAAAAACAACCGATCATCGACGAAAAATGTATTAAAATTACTTTCCGACATCTTTAAGTCCGAACATCAGCAAGCAACAAACTTCGAAATTCATTTTCTAGTGTCGCACAATATTACAAAGATTATACAAAACAACAGATCATCGTAACGTTACAACATCTAAACCAGGTTGAATAGGACCTTATGTATATAAATAAGCTTATTGTGACAGTGATTTAGACGGTGATGAAATAGTTGAACCTATACAATGACACTTAATTTTCTTTCGGAAATTGCGCGATCACAGAAGCAAAATTACAAAATTTATATTACCAGGATTTAACGACGATGAAATAAAAAATCCGTCAATGATATCATCGAAGAATACTGTCCCAAAATCGTTGACACATGGTGAGAAATAGCCCCACCGGCAAATATCCTCAAGTACAGCAATGGTCCACACGTCATATATCACCAGGTTTTGTCACAATCACATGAACGATTGCGGTCAGTCTTGTATGTGAGGCAATTGATGGCAGCTATCAAGTATATCTTGAAAAATCCAGTCAGGCACAGCAGGGATAAACTATATACACATTAATACCTCAAGCAACTTTTGGTTTTTTATTGTATTAAAACCAGTTACTCCAGTTTATCTGCGATGTCATTTCCGCTATCATCACTGACACATTTTAAACGTATTGACCAGCTCATATATTTGATTGATTTCAGAGTAGAATTCGTAAATATAAATCTGTATATGCGATCTTAGATGTTCATTGGAGAACATTAAAATCAGGATTTTGTAAAATAAAAATATTCTTTTATATCTTAATCGAAGTTCTTTGAGCGTATAAACAAACAATTGTTTATGGGATTGTATAATGTACCAAGAAGATAGATTTTCTATACAACAAAGATGAACTTGAAAGTGCTGTCAGAACAATCTTTACACTCACCACACAGGAAAATTTAGTGTTAATATAATTATTAACGAATACGGCGATGAAAAAGTTTTGTTAACGCAGGAGCAGGTAAATGGACAGCAACCTATTATTACGATTGTGCGAGATAATGATCAAATTCTGAATCATCCACATTCTTGCGATAAAGTTAAAAATTGGATTAAATATTATTGTCAGAATAAATATTATAATCTGATTTACAATAAAAATAAATATTATAATCTGAATAATATTATTATCAGATTAAATATTATAATCTGATTCAGAATAAAAAAAATACTATAATCTGATTCTAAATAAGAATTATTATCAGAATAAAAATAATTATAATCTTCTTCTGAATAAATATTATAATCTGATTCTCAATATATATTATCAGAATAAAAAAGTAAATATTTTACTACAGTCGTATATAAATTATTTGCTTCTTTTGTACTTTAATTTTGTTTAGCTGTTACCATAGTCACCAGTAACAGCGATTTCACTTTCATAATTCGTTTAAACTTTCACTTTGTTCAACTTGTTACAATCCCTTTCGCGTTCACCCAAAGACTTCATCATTGACTTTATCCATCACTAAGTCCTTGACTTTGTCAAGAGGTTTACAATTGGACATAATCTTTCTGAAATGTCTTACACGCGCATTCATAATTTTTTTGTTTCATATTCGTGAGACATTTCTGATCTAACTTTCTTAATCGAGTGTGCGAGTGAAATGAATTGTTTATCTTGTGTATAGTCGACGTTAGCCAAAGACTTTGTCATTGATTGTTGGAATAATATTAAGAACTGGTACTCGGCTGGTAATGTATATTTACCCTAGTATCTTTGTTTCTTCAGCGGTTCAAAATCACACATATTTGTTCAGCATCAAGTTAATCAGAAATTTGTATACGTTCAAATCGTAATTATTAAATTGTAGAAATAGTATCATAAAAAGTTTTGTCAGTTATATAATAGATATATATTTAAAATAATAAAATATGTTTGTATTTCACAACCAGGAATGTATATAAGGATGGCACAGCACATGTTCACACTAAAGATACAATTTTAATTATTATACAATCTTAACTATTATGAACAGAATATACAATCTTACGTCCAACAGGCATATATATTGATTAGTGCTAATTTATGCGCAGACTCAACCCCCAGATTGCGACATTCTAGCAGGTCCAAAGGTCGACCCGAGCGACCCTGTCTAGTGAGGCAATTGGCAAAGATCGATAACGTAACACCAGATTTGATTTCAAATTTATTACGGTATAGACATGTAATTCTGGCACCTCTAATTTCGGGAATGCAATATACATTTTCATTTTGACTCACTTACAGTGCTAAAGGTCTACTTGGCCAATCTGTCAGAAGGATGCGAGTGTTTCATGAGGTCAATTACAGCGTAAAAGTTCTCATTGGCCAATCTTTGTCCGAAGGATGCGTTTTATGAGCTCACAGAGTAAAAGTTCTCATTGGCCAATCTTTGTCAAAACAGTAACAAATCTTCATGATTTTATCTTCAGATATCTTTGCTTACAGTGGTGACGTTATCTCTGCATCTACATATTCATATATTTACATATACATGTACAACTTTAGATGTATACATTTGCACGTACATAAACATATACATGGACAAACGGTGCCTTCTCTTCAACAGATTTCTGCACGCTCTCTCCATAATGAACCCTATAAGAACACCAACCACGTCCTAACTTGGTGGGAGGGTGTATTTGTCTCTTGAATTTCGAGCAACTGGGGTCGACCCCAAATAAAAACCGGGTCTATATACCATATAAGCTGAACAAGACTTGGAAATCCAAACAAACGTAATTTACACAACGTACGTGGCTTATTCTCTTTTCGTTTTTGTCTTTTTCTTTGTTAGTATATTTTATAATTTCGCGACGATATTGCAACTCATATGTGGTCAACATTCAAAAATGCAAGACGTCAATACTACAATGAATGATAAGCGAGTACCAACGATTATTAATTATCTTGACGTTGAACAAAATATATTTTCAGAATATAATTTATTGTTGCGACAGGCGACACATGAAATATCCGTGACAAACGTGACCATGTTCGATCACAACACACTGAAAATATTGTCAGGTTAAATTAAAATTCCAAACCAGAAAGATTGACTGATATTGATAGAACTTGTTATGAACGAGCGTATCCTGTGAGTGCGGTTGTTTATGCGATATATCCGCTGAATGATAAACCTAGCGCTGATGATCACAAACTGATGAAATTTTTCGCTTGAAGTGTGTTGCTGAACGAGTTACAGAACATTTCCCAAGCGCGCAATAAATTGAAATGGTTTAACAGATTTACGTCGAAAAAATAAATGAACGGACATAAACAGTTACAGATACCGGAACTTCTATCGAAGACGTTTCTGAACAGGGAAAATATAAAAATTCTCAATAAAATTGAAGACGTTAACGGGGAAGTTTATACGAATCGACATATAAATCGAAGAGAGCTCAGATAAGCATTATTGATCATAATGCACACACTTAGACGAATGCCGTAACAGTATTTCCACGAAATTGAACCGTTTATTTTTATGACGGTTATGTTATATTTTTTAGAAATATCAGTAAGAGTAAACTTGGTTATTTCAAGTTCAGAATCTATGTACTATGATCAGTTTGAACGACCTATGGAGATATTGATTGTGCAGAATATCTCCACGACGAGATGAAAACTCTTACGTTGAAATATACAAACTATAGTGATGTTATCGAACGATTGCTCAGTAATTATTTAGCCAGTCGCTGCTCGCTTTGGTCAGGAAATAATTCATGGTAGCCGACGAGATTGGAATTTCTTAAAGATGTGCAGCTAAGCTGTGTCGAGTACGGACACGGTGGATTGTGAACCACTAAATACGATTGTAGCTATTTCGGTTGATATGGATGAATGTTATCCTGGATGTGTTGTTGGAATGTGAGAGTATTTTGAATATTTTAAGAAATTTGGACATTCAACAGACGAGATGACCAGAGTTGCGATAAATAGACTATTACCAAATTTTGATTTAATTGGATTTGCATGTATTGAATAGTCTTATTTTAAGGAAAATCTCTATCCGATTATATTGTTTTATTTCCTGTGATTGGTGTTGAGAGCGCGTTAATGATGGATAAAACTCCATGGACTCTAGGGTATGCTATAACGATTAATCGCCTTTGAGGACGGCCATGACCTCAGCACTTGGAAGTATTATACTGTCTTTTAATGGCAGAACTTGTAATATACAAACCACGTGGTTCGGGCACAAGAAGAAATTGGTTCTTTGCAAAGCTTGCCTATATTTGAGCTGCTACACAAGCAAATCAGATTTGCTGAGTAACGTCAGTATTTTTTTCACTTGATAATATATTAATATACTTACAATGAGTATGTCACATTGTCCACTTGATCTTTTGACACATCTGGCGGTCATGAATGCCCCATTTTCATTATCTTGGTAGTAAGCCACATCCTATTCAAATAAATAGGCGTTATTTAAATTCGAATTAAGTAGACAGGTAGGAAGGTAAATTTTTCAGCATGTAAATATTTATATAAGTACATCTGTACCACAAATCTGTAAGTTGATTGCAGTTAGTTTGTTTCTTAATTTAATGGAGCAATTAAGTAACTAAATTGGTGAACAGTTTGGAACTGGTTAGTTATGAACAGAGATAAATAAGCAGAATTTATCCTAAGATGACACTTTGGATGAGTGGTTGAAAAGTTCTTCAATATGTGCTTGGTTGTGTGTGATTTTTATTTTGGATTTAACAATTTTTCAGTCATATCATTACGATATATGCAGTGTGGCAGTTTATAGTGCTGTCGAGCACTGGGGCATCATGCTTCAGACATGTAGAATAATGTCCCACCATGTCACATTATCATGACACCAGGCTGACCAGTCCAAACACTGACCTCTTAGTGCTAGCACCTGAAAACACAAAAGTATCGAAATAATAATATTACGGTACAGGCAATATCCTACCATTGTAATAAATGCCACCACTGAATAACACAATAGACAGAACATCAAATATATTTATCTGCTACAAACTATGCTTTTAAGATGTCTTATGTGCATATAAATCTGAATAAAACATTCCTTTAGGTAGATAAAAAATAACAATAAATAGAAGCTCTGTGTATTTACACAAAATATCCCGTTTCCATATACAAAGTGTTGGTGAACATTGTCCAGAACAATAAAATCTTGATTAGCTAAATCAAAACTATGTCTGGATTTTGATTGTAAGTGTCAACAGATATAACACTTTATCATTATTTGCTATTACAACAGCAGCATTATACAAATCTTTCAAAATAATTCCACATATAAAATAATTCGAATTAAAGAAAGAAAAGAAAACAAAAAAGATCTTTGAAAACAATGTTAATGCACTATAGATCAAGGTTTGAAGGACGTTGTTAAATATGTCCATAGATTCATAATCATAAACAAGCCAGTTGTAAAGATTATAATTACGTTCTCACGGATTCATTTCACAGGCAACGTCTGATTATCAAGTGAATGCTAACATGCTAACATGCTACCGCACACAATTTATATGGATAAGATTCCATTACAAAGAGTAAAAAAGATCGAGCGAGACAGGATACATGATCGACATAATTTTGAAACAGCTGTGCTGTAACTATTGTGCAGATGATGATTTTGAAAATGTTTTTCAGGTCCAAAGTTATCAATGGATATTGAGCATGTTCCCATCCTACTCTTACCAGTTTCTTACAAGCACTTCACATCTTATTAGAGAATGTACTTCAACTTGAAATATGTGTACTTAAATAAATTAAAAAGCATAGAAAGTGACTGAAATCCATGAACGACAAGAGCACTGCAACATATGTAATATTTATAACGAATATTTTCGTCGCTAAAGCTATGAAAATGCAAGGTTGCATATGGTGTTTTTAGTTATCTTCTGCTAGGTATAAAACAAGTTTTATCTCGGTTAGGTTTTCCATAAACCTGTTAGTACTCAGCAGAATATCTGCTGTTTTAGTTGTTCTATCTCCCTTTACCGAATACTGCACGTCATTTAAATGAATTGCTTCTAAAGCATTGTCATATTTAATACTTTTGAAGTAAACAAAAAACGAAATAGCATAATCAAAAACAAAATAAACACGTCATGATATTATGATGGGGAGTTACATAAAAATAATTCGAAATTATTGTAATTCAACTGCCAGCCTTACGTCTCCTAAATCCGATTCTCTGTGTGACTTTTGGAATCAAGCCTATATGCGTCATTAAAAATAAAATGCATTCATGGTTATTATTCTTGATCACTGTGGCATCTGACAGATTTTCTCAGCAAAGGTAAACAGCTGACCAAATATATTCCTCCCCATCGGCGTTTAATATATACATTATTAAAACGTATCTTATGAACTGGAGTGAGAATGGAGAGATAAGGAATTTTTCATTTTCAACATGCAGTGTTTAAAGTATTCATACTAAACGAGAACTGGGTTTGTTTCTTAGGTATATCATCAGGTGCAAATAATATTGGCTTTTTTTCTCTTAAGTCTACATGAACCATTCCGACCGAGTCTTCGAATCTCACTTTTTATATTTATTGCATGGTTTGCCTGTAGATATCTCACGCAGTGTTATATCACTAATTATTAATTTCTTTCCCTCATCACTGCCTTACACCCATAGATATTTAGATCTTTTAAAGAAGTAATAACGTGTCTGACAGATGGAGGAGTGGTGAGGCTAAAGGATGGGGACAGATGGGGCGGTATCTTTACGTCGCGTACACTTTTATTTTAGACCCATTATTCACCAACCTGATTAATTTTATGGAAATTGTATTCATAAGAGATCTCTTATGGCCCGTGTATTCGATAAAACGGTCAGTAATGTGTATTATAAAATCGGCAACTGTTGATTGAGAAAAAGAAATATCAGAATTCAAATAGACACAAATCCTCAATCAAGCAGTCTATTTAATTAGCTGGAGGGAGATGTTCGCATTGGATCTTCTTCATTGTTTAATTTCAAAACCCAGCCTTTATCATTTTTATAGACATTGTTGCTGCTTCGTTATTATTTTAATCTTAGTATATTTCAATGAATTCATTTTCTATCTATGCTGTTATTTGAAAACCTGTTTATCCTAGTTGCGTACAGTGGTTGACGGGAACGATCTTGACATTATATTGTTTTCACAACGGCATCATTTGAAATGGCAACTATTTTTAAAACCATATCCGGTCATAGTTTATTACTTACGCCCAAATCATTGCATTATGTTACAACAAATCTGCTTTTGTAAGTGGCTGACAACACCTACCAAGTGCCTTCCGACGTCCAATAATTTAAAGTTTTACTGAATCGTCACACGCATAACATTTGCATAGGAAATGACTAAATGAATGTATTCTGATATCCAAATACTTCCTCCTAAGATTATTTATTTACTTGCATTGTCTCGTTAGAAATATACAACCTCTTGGCTACTCATTTGACCTTGATAACGGAGTTAGAATGTAAAATAAATACATACATTCTATCAGGAATACTGAACTATCATAATAATTGGATTGAAAAGAAACACATTTGATACAGATTTGGTATCAAATGTAACAATATCTAGAATCCGATTTAAAATATGTTACTCACAGTTACAGCTAACAGCAGCAGGATTAATTTAAGGAGAAAAAGCTAACATCTAACAACTACAGTAAACAACCATCTATTCAAGTAATTTAAGCTGATGAAGGAGGATTTATAAAAGATATAAAATACAATATTATCCACGACAAACATGTTAATTCAATTAGAGCCCATTAAAGACACTAAACTACTAGAATGAAAGATCGAGAGAGTAAGATTTGGTGACTTAGTAGTGAAATGGCATGGAAGATGTATGCCCGTTGTTGTCATGACAAAAAATAATTCAACTATCCGGCAAAACTTACACCACCTAAGTCAAACTAAGAAAATGTGTTTTGATACCCTCAGTAGACGATGAACATATGTTTTTTATTGCATTTGTTATCGGTGTTTGAGTAAACTGCATAGCTAAGATGTTGGTGTACAACAAAATATATATTGAAACAAGCAAGGAAGAGATACCTCACGGACTTGTTTAGAAAACAAAATAAAGGACAATACGAAACACATCATTATATCGCACATAACACTTAGCAATATTAACCATAGTAACCTTTACTGACAGCAATACCAGGCACACGTTTTAACATATTTTTTTATTCTTTGGAATGTATTCTTGTTGTTTAGTAGTTGATTGGGAACAATAGCAGTTTATTACTAAACAATGTCGATTGAATGTTTTTAAAGAGCTTCACAATATCACATGGAAGAGTAAAGCGTTCTTCAAGTTAAATGACCCAACATTCTAGATAAATAATTTGATTTTACTTGTTAGTTTATAGTAAGCAAAATTAAAGATATTAAGAAATACCAATTCATAAAGCCGTGATCAGTAGCTGCTAAAACGGAAACAAATCAAGCAAATGATTGATTGATTGATTTAATTTTAACGGCGCACCAGCACTTCTAGGCTATTTAGCGCCATACAGTAGGTCATATATGAAAAAAGAAAGGTTCAATATCGACCAGCGATATAGTAAAAAAACCCCCATAATAGTTAAATATAAAATGAAATGTTGTCAACAGTTAAAAATGTCGGTTCCCGATCAACGGGAAATGTAAATGATGTATCTTGATGAAAAGTTGTAAATAATAGTTGGTATTTGCATTAGTTAAAAATTAGTTTGGGTAAGGTCATAACAAGTTACAGTTTAAAATAAAGATTTACTTCCTTTAGGAAATTTAAAATACTAGTGATTTGAATAGTATCAAAAAGTTCCTGCATGTCGTGTACATTATAGTATTTATCACGCGTAGGTTGCAGGTCGGAACACGTGGTCATAAAGTGTTTAACAGTAAATGGTACATTGCAAGGAACGCACTCTGGTGGATCTTCACCTTTTAGTATGTGTGAGTGGGTAAAGTATGTATGACCGATTCTGATTCTTGCAATGACAACCTCCTCCCTACGAATAGCGTAGGTTGCAGGTCGGAACACGTGGTCATAAAGTGTTTAACAGTAAATGGTACATTGCAAGGAACGCACTCTGGTGGATCTTCACCTTTTAGTATGTGTGAGTGGGTAAAGTATGTATGACCGATTCTGATTCTTGCAATGACAACCTCCTCCCTACGAATAGTTCTGTAGGAAGGAGTCCATTCTCCCAAGATTGGTTTGATGGCATGAAGTTTGTTATTGATTGCATCATCCCATGATACCTGCCACTTTTGACGTAGATACTTTTTGATACAAGGTTTAAAATCAGAATATGGTAATTTAAAATCCGATGGTTCTAAAGATAGGGCCATCTTAGCAGTCCGTTCTGCTTCTTCGTTACCTCTAATACCAATATGGCTAAGTAGCCAACAGTATACTATATTCAAGCAAATGTGTGCATTTCTTTAAGATAAAAACCAAATCCGTAGATACCCTTTACCTTTTGTTATGCAACATATGGAGGTTTTACAATGAAATCAGACAGAACCTTGGCAAAAAGATTGATTTTATAACCTCGTAACCATTTTCTAATTTCCTCTGGAACTATGATAAATCATTTTCACAAGTCCAAATCTGTTTTTCCTTAGGAACAAATGGATCGGCGTTATCTTAAGCGTTTTCATTTGTTAGAGTCAAATATGCAACCAGGATAAGTATTGGCATGCTATGTAAAAATATTTGTCTTAAGACATCTTATATGTTTCTCATTTTGGTCACCTGTTGTTATTTGGTTTTTGGGGGAAGGGGCGGGGGATGTGAACATATGTATCACTATGCAAGTTTATGAATGACATTATCGAATTTACCATGGTCTTGCATGTTTTCATCTTCGCCCCTATATATTTCGTGATTTGTTTTTCATGTATATGTCGTATGGCAATAATTCTCTAGTGAGTTACAAAGTCATTTAAATGACATAATCAGTTATTGATTCAATATTAACATCAATTAATATGATAACCAGTTATTATTTTAACCTGTACTAAACCTGCGCAAAGAAATAATATGATGTGGCAAGCTGACAGAGTTTTGTGTATACATTTCTGAGCATTATGAAGGTGTCACATATTTTAATGTATTAAGGCTGAAATGTCACATTACATATTTTGCTTTGTGATATTCATCGTTGGACATATTGAATCAATAAGTGATGAACACTGCGTTTTGGTTTAGGACGGTATACCCATTTCATTACTTTTTTTGAGAAAGATATTTACATATTTCAAGGATGAATATATTTTCAATGTGTTCTTTTTACTCCTAGTGTTAATTATTTTGATAAAGGTGTAAATCTGAACGTGTGCTTCACATATATCACATTTGCTTCCTGAATGATGTCAAAGTTCTTATTAATTGCTGTAGCTCGGTCGGTATACGTAGTATAGGGTTTTTTAACATCATAAACTAAGTAGCAAAAAGACGTATAGATAATTTGCATCATAAACTACATAGAAAAAAAGCAACACAAACAATGTTTTCAAAAGTTAAAAATATTTCTCAAAATAATAAAATTATAATTTCAGAAAAACTTACATTAAAATGAAATGATAGAAAATAATTGTAAAATAATATATTAATGTACAAAAGGATGAACTGTTCTGAATAGATTTCAGGTTTAGAAGTCAAAGTGTCAAACCGGTGGCATCCACAACCCATATGAATAATTCACAATAGTTCCATATCAAATATTAGTCTAATAAGGACTTTATATTTTCGACAGAATAATCCAAACAAATGTTTTGTTCTTCTCAGAAATGATCAAACTAAAACATAAAAGGAGCCTGCAGACTTGATAAATAAGTGAAAAGGCTAAGTCACGCTTATTATTACTACTCAAACCTGAGAAATCCCAAACTGCTGACATAAAAGAATGCACATACTTTAACCTATCTAATAAAAATTAACTTAATTCGTCTAAGATACCATGTGACTGACATGTTCATTGGGGGAAAATCCGGAAACATGCAAACATATTTACGAAAAATTATTATATTATTAGTAATTGTCAACATGTACGTAAGCATGTATTTATAGATCTATATAAATTTTAGTTCTTTAATATCTTAAAATAGAATCTACGCACTCACTAATTTAAAATAAAGTTAAAATCTATAATTTACAGCTATGAATAAAAATAAATTGCATATATATATATATATATATATATATATATATATATATATATATATATATATTTATATATATATATATATATATATATATATATAATTTATAACAAACAATACTATCATACAGGTTAGAGAAATTAAATTCATACTCTACCGAGTTTCGAACCCAGATCCGCGAGTAAATGGCAACCATCGCCTTGCCTGCACGTGACGGTATATGGGCTGGTGCATGTCGGTATATGGGTCGGTGTGTGCAGGCAAGGCGATGGGTGCCATTTACTCGCGGACCTGTGTTCGAAACTCGGTAGAGTACGAATTTAATTTCTCTAACCTGTACGATTGTATTGTTTGTATGTTTGTATTAAACTATTATTTCTGCCCACTATTATCAAGATTCTATTACAGAATCTGAGGATATCACAGTCTGTTCTGTCTGGTGTATATGTATGTATGTATATATATAACAATCGAGATTTCAACATACCATTCCTTCAATAAAGACGTATGAATAATATCAAGAGCAGATGTAAATGAACAATTAATTTATTTGGTTATTTATAATGCAAGATTGAATGGTTTTGAAGAAAAAGTATAAACATGATTGGGAAATTATCAAGTAATTGTATTGATCGCATAAAGGAATACTTTAACACACATGTAATGTATTTGCTGTGAACACAATATATTTTGAGCTTTAAAGAGTTATTTCTCCTGGCCAAACCTGTCTTCAGAGCTTCATATTACTTGTTCCTTTGTATCTCCATACCGAATGCAGCTGAGTTGTGTCGAGGCAAAACCATATTCCTCGGCTAGCACAAGATTCTTGCAGGCATCAAACTCCAAGCACCATAGTCCTTTTTCATTTCTTTCTGTATTGCAGAAGGGTCCACAGGTGCTTTACCAGTTTGAGTGTGAATCAACTCCAACCTGTTCATTCCAGTCTACTTGTCCAGTCAAAATGTCCTTGGGTGAGTTGTCAATGACTTCTTACTGCTGGTTATACAAATTCTCCAATTAGTTTTCATCATAGGTGAGAAACTCACTGATATAATGTGGCACGAACAGGACAGAAGTGTAGTGCAATGCAATGCAGTGCAGCGCAGCACAGCACAGCACAGCACAGCACAGCACAGCACAGCACAGTACAGTACAGTACAGTACAGTACAGTACAGTACAGCACAGCACAGCACAGCACAGCACAGCACAGCACAGCACAGCACAGCACAGTACAGTACAGTACAGTACAGTACAGTACAGTACAGTACAGTACAGTACAGTACAGTACAGTACAGTACAGTACAATGCAGAGCAGTGTAGTACTGTGCAGTACAGTGCAGCACAACACAGTACAGCCCAGTACAGCAAATTATAGTACAGCACACCACATTAAAAATCAACACAGTATAGCTTATTACAGTATAGTACAACACTCGAATTTGACATATTTTTTTTTTAAAATGTCGCTTACAAAGAGTACAATAACCGATCTGGTGGCCTAGTGGTTAGAACGGGAGGGTCTATCCCCGGTCGAGTCATACCAAAGACTTACAAAAATGGTACTAACAGCTGCCTCGCTTGACGCTCAGCATTAAGAGGTTAGTGTTAGAACTGGTACTCCTCTGGTTTTCTGATAATGTGACTGGGGCATGATACCCCAGTGCTAGACATCACTATAAACTGCCACACTGCAGACATCGTAGCGATATAACTGAAAAATTGTTAAAGCTACGTTAAAAATCACAAACACACACAAAGAGTAAAGAGATGAAGATCTCACATCTTAGAACATGTGTACTATATCTTCATAGAGCAAGAGTGAAAGTTTATGTTATCATTTGTGTGGAAAATGTCGAGTAGAGATGGATGTACACCCATCAAAAAGTTTATATATTTATTTCACTTTTGTAACAGAATCAGTCTTTATGCATCTACTAATTAAAATCATTTTTACTTCTAAATCGCTGGTAATGTAACGTATGAATTATTATTTATATTTAATTTGTAATATTTGTCCTTTCTTATTGATTTTGTTATATACTTCTATATACAGTACCACCTGACCTTATCCAAAATCAGGTTTATCTTGTATTGGCAAATAGATAATAACCAATATTTCTCTATGAGTGTAGATTAAATATTTAGATAATTATCGATGAATGCAAACATGTTTGTTTGGGTCTCTAACTTATCAGATTTCCATTTTGAAATTCCTAACATTTTTGACAACCTTTAGTGTTTTATCAAGGAGACTGACATACATCCTGGTTCTATTATTGTGTCTTGGCATTTTATAAAATGTTGATTCTTTGAAAAATTAAGTTTTGCCTTAACACTTGAAGCAGAAACATTTTTATTGCTGTGTTCGGTCTTTCATTTGAGTAGATTTATTTATTCAAATTATTATTCACAGAACTCACAACATGCTCAGTAATATTTTTGGACTGGAGCATTAATTTTCTATCACAGTAAATTCAGACATTATTGATTCTATTCTTGAGACATATCAAAAGCACGTAGCTACTATTATTACAAGTGACACATCAACACATTCGAAACTTCAGGCACAACAATGCATCCAATACCGGAACATAAAATTAATACCACTGAAATTTAATTTGAACTTTATATATATATATCGATTTGTAGTATAAATTCCAGAAATTTTAGGGGTTTTAATTCACAGTGCTATAGGTTCGTTTCTAAATTTTCACTTTGCACTCGAGGGAAATAAATTATTGTAAAATTTATTTTTTTTAAAAATGTTGGTTTTTGCTCTTTTATTTGATTTAGTTTAGACCATGGAGTCGTGACGGAACCAATTTGATAATATTTGTTGCGCTAAATTTGATTAAATACTTGGAGTTTTCCATCCATGTTTGCTTTAGATTTTTAGATATTTCTAGTTTGTTTATGATCCTAGGATGATCTCACGTAGAGTCATTAGGAACAAATAATTATAGTTTGAATACGAAGTCCATTTACAAATTTTAATACAAAGACCATTTACTGCACACGTTCATTTTTATAGAGTTTAATACTAAATTCAATATTGCCTAACTTTGTTCATACACATTACAGTCCTCCTTCGTTTTTATAGAGTTTATTTAATATAGAACTCAATATTGCCCAACTTCGATCTTACACATTACAACACGATTATCCTTTAATACCACGGGACAAAATTTCGTGTTTGGCGATAAATGCCCTCCATCTTAAATATCGTCCAAATGGGCATATTTTTGGCTAATTGTATTTTGCATTTGGTTATCTGCCTTACGGCGTTTTCTCGTATCTGTCATGACACGGAGTAACCACTTTGAACTACAGCTGACATTCAACATTTGATGATAGAGTTCAGTCTATACATGATCATATTGTGGGATTGTTTGGAGGGTAAAGCGAATTTAGTCCCTTGACATTTGTTAAAGAAATCCTAATGCAGTGTGTTAATTAAAAAAAGTATAAGAAATGTTTAAGAAATCTAACAACCTAACTTGAAGAAAATAGATCAGTTAGCACTGATTAATACAAGTGCTCGTGTCCATGGTTATTCATTGATTAGTTACCTCCTTTTCCAAATTGTGTGTCTTTTTCAGAATGGGTAGACCGTCTTTCAATCTGTCCACAGTATAGATGTCAACGTTTGGATCAATCTGGTAATTCCTCTTCAAATTTAAGTTCACACCATGTGACTTGAGTTTGAGATGAAAAGATAACTGGTCAGGCAGATTGGGTTCGCTGAGTGTATGTTTGTCGGTATGCATTCTTGTGGTAACATCTTTCAGCCAGACCGTTTCCACCTCAGTTGTTCCTGGTAACAAAGATATAAAAAAGAGGTTCATGTTGCATTCTGAGCAAGCAGACGACTCTCTTTGAATACCCTTTAGTAGATACAACGATTAATTAATTTGCTTTTTTTTTTAAAAGGTTGAACTAATCCCAGTTTTGAAAAATCAAGATTACGTATCGCTCTTGTTTGTTACAAGTAAACAAAATGTTGTGACCCCAAATTATATTCTTTGTTGGTTTTATCTGAATGCGACTAACTAGATAACTATAATGCTCTTTATGTGCATGGGATTAAAATCAGTATTATTATTATTATTAATAGAAGTAAATATATTTATTTGTGTGTAGATCTGTTTTGAAATTTCATGTGTGTACATAATCCAGTTAATATTATTATCTTTTAAAATGCAGATTCATTCCAGACTGTTTAATTCTAATTAGATATTATATTTTTGCTTAGTAAATACTAATAGTTACCTGAGGTCATGTAGGGTGAATGTGGTTTTTCAGTCCTGCTTTAATATTTAGCATGTTGAAGTTGTATTGTATATTGCGTCCAGTTGGGGTAAATTTTATTTCTTCAAGTGATTTTATTCTCTTGAAATACACAAGTTCTCTGATGAAATTCTTGGATAGAGACATTCACTGCAATTTAAAGTGAATTCAAACCTTAATATTACTATGATTCAATAAAAGATACATCAACACTTTATAAGCTACCACAGACATTTTATCGCCTTCAGTTTTGGGATTTATTCTGGACTTTTACTTCATTTTATTCAGGATATTTAAATTATTAGGACTTGTGTTTATAAGTTTTTGATTTCGAAGGTATTTAACTTGAAATTTGTTTCTTATCATTATTAGTTTGTTGCCTAGGGAAATAAATTCGGTGTTGAATTTTACAATTTTGTTGTCTTTCATTCTTTTCTGTTACTTATTTTAATGACATAGACTCGTAACAATTACATTCATTTAATGAAATATATCAGGTTTTAAACGGTTACAAAATACAGCACAAACCTTAAGCAGAATATACAAAAATATGAGAGCATACCTAATTCAAACAATTGCATACATTTAGTGAAATATGTCAGCTGTTATACAAGTGCAAAACCAAGCACAAACCTTAAGCAGAATATACAAAAATATGAGAACATACCTAACTAAAAAAATGGATGTACCAAGATGTAATTCATATTGTATCATTAATTTCAGTACTTATTCATGACCAGATGAATGACTCCATTTTTAAAAAAGGGTACGTTTAAAAACCAAATGTATAAATTGTATCCCATTCGATTATGTAACTACAGATTTCTGTGTCAAACCGACTATCTGGTCTGAAAGCGGGGCTAACCTAAAACTTCAAAAGTTCCTTTGACATTCATTGAGGTAGTATTAGATTGTAACCAACTTACAAAAACTAATTGCCTCAAAAAAGTGATTTTGATAACTGCAGTTTTCTTGTGTGCACGGATAAAAATGTAAAACTTAATAGTGGATGATCAAAATTAGTATGTTGAGTCGGGTTGACCTTAAACCATTTTACGACATATCGTAAAGCAAGAACCTTAAATGGCAAAACACTATTAACATAGGCAGCTACTCAACTAATTTAGAGGTTGTATCCATTTAACTGCAAATCATGGCAGAAACTGCTATTGAAAGCGAGGTCTTATATTGTTACCTTAATAAAATCAGGACACTTGCAATAAAATACCACATATAACAGATTTGTTTTTTATTGTATACATTTGAACGTTGTATGCTGTTGTCTCGAAATATTTATTCAGATGGTTCACAGTTTAGATGGAGGTGAAGATTAATATAGCAGTGCTAAAAATGCTGCTACTGCTACCACCGCTGCAACTACTACTAATATTGATTCAGTATTTTATTGCAAGTCAATACATACATACATACATATATACATACATACATGCATACATACATACATACATACATACATACATACATACATGCATGCATGCATGCATGCATGCATGCATGCATACATACATACATACATACATACATACATACATACATACATACATACATACATGCATACATACATACATACATACATGCATGCATACATACATACATACATACATACACACACACACACACACACACACACACACACACACACATACATACATACATACATACATACATACATACATACATACATACATACATACATACATACATACATACATACATACATACATACATACATACATACATACATACATACATAACATACATAACATACATGACATATACATATACACTTTTCTCTAAGACTGTCTAAGACGTACCTTTTCGAAAATATGCCGATAGACAGAGAGCAAAAATAAATACTCTGTTCTTCATTGTTGGCTACACGACGGGCTGGCGTCTTTGGAAATGCTGTCTGACTTATCCAATTTGTCACAGCCACGTATATATTTTCTTATTCTTGCGATTAGTAAAATCTGTTAAAATATTATTGGGTAACACCACTACGTGTTCATTGCAATGATAACATGTTGCTTGAAGCTTTCTCTAATACACAGTAATATATATTATTGCAATGTTTGAAAGGGTCTCTCATCAAAATATTTAGGTTGGGTCACGATTCTGAAATGATAAAATACCAACAAAAGATAAGATCAAGCAATTTATTTCAAATGTGCTATTAACACAATGGAAATCGGTATATACATATGTCCTTGCATCTTATATGCATCTATATGTTAAAACACCTGTTACCCCTAGCATATACATGTCCAAACTTATTCTTCTCTCTATTTACGTGGTTGAAATTGTCTGTTTGATTATTTGGTAACCCTTGATAATATTAGTGTAGGATTTGTTACTGATTTAAGCTAATGTATTCTACCCACCAACAATTTTCATTGTCCTCACGTCACGCGCGTAGTTATGCAAGCCAGTTTGCTATCAGGCGTACACGATAAAGGAAAGTCCTGACTTTTTTATAGTTAAATAAACAAACAAAATTTATATTATTATACTACATATTATCGTAAACTCCGTCGAGGTTACGAGTTCACAGGCGGAGCCATGCTTGATGATAGGTGTAAATATGCATGATTTGCGTCAACGCACTTATTGTAAACAAAACTGCCACTACTAGAGAAATGGTATTCGGTTAATGCATTATACTCCCTCCTCCCATTGATATTTTCTTTACATCACGGGCCAATTTATGCGGACCTACACGCCATGAGGCGTACATGATAAAGGGAAGTTATGAGGAGTAGATGACTTCAAACTAGTTATGTAACTAAACAAAACTTCTATCAAAGCCGCGGAAAAAGAATTGAGAAAACATAGAGGGGATGGATGGTTTTACATTAAAATAAAATTCAACCTGACAAATTGATGCGTATATCAAATACGGGAATCGTGTTATCTGTACAATGGAGTGGTTCTAAGGTTATAGAAAATATTTAATACCTCTTCGCATAATTGCGTCTTACCGATTTCTCACAGGCGCCTAAAATATATTGAATCTCTTTAGAGATAAGTATTCGGATTTTCTTGATAGATTATTCGACGTTGGGATTGCTTTGGAAGTAAAATTACCTCTCTTGGTCGGCTTATGATAAAAAAGTGACTAGTCATTATTTGATATTGTGCAAGAAAATTTCAAGCCGCTGGTGTCAGTGTGTGAGTCTAGCGAGGATGATAGCAAAATGTATGTTTATTTGCCATGTGCCGACTAATAAGTTCTTGATAGTATAACACAAACATACGATTTTGGTCACATGATCGAATATGTAAAAGTTTAATATACGAACCAAATTAAATTTTTCTGATCAAATTGTTATTGGATGCCTATAAGGATGATAAGCTGTGATAAAACTGTGCAGACTGGAAAAAATCAATCGGTTTAAAAGTAAAGATTCAACGTATACATAATGTCTAATGGCATTAGGACTCAAATAGTATAGATATGAAATGTCCAGCGGATTATGCAATTACGAATGCTATAAATCACATCTGTTTGCGTAGGTGTTGAACTAGGAACTTGATGTCTTAAATATGCTATCAGTGCATAACCGAGCAATCTGATTTGACGACCATGCGGACAAAGAGTCACCGAATAGGTGATTGTACAAACAACCAACGACGCTGAGAAGGTTGAAAGCGATAATAAAGTAATTGCAGTTTCAGCATCAGCATCAAAGGAGCCAATTTGTTTAGTCGCCAGCAACATGGCAAAATAGAGGGCGTTAAGCCTGGGATAGTTACAGTTTATCAGCTCCAAGCAATACCTTAAATCCAGCTGACACACTACTGGCCGTCCTGGCCAGTGTCTGTAAGACAACCACTTATCGATATAGTGATGCCGACAGTGGAACATTCGGTTTATTCATGCGCAAAAGAAATTTATCCCTAGGAGATGGAATTTGACACGTTTGACGGGACTCGGTTATCACTCCTAGAGACATTCCATTAGTCGTTGTATATCAGATGCATTCACAAATGTATACACCCATGAAAACAATGTCTGGATCGCGTTTGGCTGTGAAAATCCTGATGAATATCATGATTTTTATCTGCCTACGATTCTGTGCTTCTACTTACAGATGTCTGAAATGTTCCGAGATATTGCAATCTGTGTATACAAGTTTGAGCGTCGCGCACTATTTTCGTCACTGGGCATGGTTTGTGTATAAAACCAAAATTGCGTTGGAATTACATACCGGCATTGATCAGCGACTGTTTGTCAAAATATGAATCCGTGGCGGAATTTGAATGACACGCAATCTCAAAATGTGAACCTAATGGCTGTAAGTTGTCTAATTATTTAATGAATTCATACTAGACCAGTCATGAAGACATGCACATATTTTAAAACTCAGCAACATATACTATGAGATATATCTAATTTAATTTAGTTTATTATTTGAACTGCTAAAAGCAGGTATGCGTGTCAAACTGAAAGAAGATGACGCTTTAGAATGAAAACCTAGGTCTACAGCAATACAAACCAGTATTCCCATAGAGTTACAAATTTGCTTATACATAGTGGCTGTGTGTGTGTGTGTGTGTGTGTGTGTGTAGGATGTTTTCGGATACGCCATTTTCTTCCTCTTCAAAGACAGCTAAATGCCAAAATTTAGGCTATCGATATACCATAAATAGTTAGAACATGTTCATGTTCTTTGATCAACAGACAAATGTTATGCTCCGTACACTTTTGGAAACACTGTTGAACTAATAATAAGAGCTCATTTTACCACATTAGTTATTGACTTGCTTCATTTCATGCAAAAATATCTCTACAATTTGTAAATTAGGCATACATAATGTATCTTGTGTTTAATTTCTGTTGTACAATACTTCAGTGTTTAAATGATAATCTCTTGAACAATAAATTCAAACTTGTTATCAGGTTGATGATCTGCCTTTTTCTCGTAATAATACTGAACAATTATCTTGAAGAAAAACAATTTGATTTAATTGAGAACACAAAGTATCATCCATTAGAATGGCATATAAAAATACAAGACTTTAAATTCAAATAACACATAAAGACATAACTGGCAGATATTGTATGGGTAAAAAATAAAATCGGATGGAATATAAAAGATGGAAAAAAGTGAAATCTTTATCATTTCAAGATCAACGCAATTAATAAAATCATTGTCAAATTGTGTTTACCAAGGGACAATATCTAACTTTCTATCAATTGAAAGAATTGTAAATCAGCTGTAGGCAGGATTAATAACGATTACATAACAATTAATTGCATTTGATACATATTGGATTTTGGTTATTCAAGTTTTCAGCACTAATTACTTGTTAGATAATATTAAAGCTTGACGTCTGTACATAATGTTTTGTAATCAAAATAACCTGTAATAGCTTACCAGAGACCAAAAAAACCCCTAAAGGACATCCTAGTCAGGGCAAAGCTAACGCCAATCGCTAGTCAAAACCAACCTAGTCAATCTGGACCCTTTGGCGATAAAAGATGTAAAACCTATCAACATATGATAGAGACCAAGACATTCACTAGCACAGTGACTAAAAAAAAACTAAACATACACGGTCCAAACAAAACGTGCAAAACAGAGAATGTGATTTATCTCATCACATGTAAGATCTGTGGCCTTCAGTACGTCGGAGAAAATGAAAAGCTACACAAAAGGATAAACCTTCATAGATCTGATTGGATGACAAAAAAGCTGTACAGAAGCCCAGTCGCAGAACACTTTCAGTGATATATCACACATCGCTATTGCCAACAACCACAGCTGGAGTTCCGAAACCAGGAAGGAATCATACTGGATACGCCGCCTTAGAACATTGAAATCAAGCGGTCTAAACCAAGAAGACTAAAACAAGAAACTATGCACTAGTAGAATTTAACCTTTTCTAAATCTTCTTAGTATCCGTCAAAATTTACTATAAGAATAACCGGTATAGAATAAAATATCTGGGATATGATCTGCGTTACGTAAATGTACAAAAAAGTAAACATAGATGTCGCTTTGGCTTGTAGACTTTTAGGGGATTGTACACAGTTTTCAGTATCCGCAACAAGTCTTTACAAGATGGTTGTATTTATAGTTTTAACCCATGTGGAGACAGCCATGTAGAGGTTTACAAACACAACGTTTTTGTGTTTATTTGTTTGCCTTATTTATGTTTTATATTTGCCTTTGAAAAAGACTCATCAAGAGTCAAAAGCGCTCGTTTTGCACTGTTCGTCGTCAGTTTATTGCATCTATTTTAATCAATCCCTGACACGTGATCTCTTGGTGGATCCAGTGTGCTCGAAAGGGTTGTTATTTGTCATATTGTTTGTATTCTTTATATATATATATATATATATATATATATATATATATATATATATATATATATATATATATATATATATATATATATATACATTCCTTCAAAATTTCTTTGCATAAAAGCTCTGCTAATTTTAACATGAACAATTAAATGAAGATGGACCGATCTTGCACAATCGCTCTTGTAAAAGTTTATCCCAGCTTCAAAATACGAGTAATTTGTTAGCCATATTACAAATTTAAACTGACATACATCTGAGAGATCTTTATTTCGAATTAGAAAGTGTACATAAATGCATCCATACCTCCTAAGAGTCAAATACAGTCTTGTCGAGTGTCCACATCCACCATCAACTTCTGCCTCAAAATTTCGAGTGTCCACATCCATCTTGTGAACAGACTGTTTCTCCCGTAACCTCATCTACAAATGCTAGTATGCGCCACCAGACAAAAGCCTGGAGATATCTGAAGCAATGTTGTTTATATACGAATCTTTGACTCTTTTTCTTTGTCTTTAATAGGTTTTGAAGACAAAACCGAAAGTGATATTTTAATTTATTACTGAAAAAAAAAAACAATTAACACAAAGTCTTTATCTCCAACATAAGTAAACCATATTTATTCTAAATTTAAATAATGCCCAAATACGAAAAAAAAAAATTTAGTATCTTCATGCTAAATACCTCAAAATGCTGATATCGTGGCAGTTAAATTGCCTTTGCGCAAAACTAAACTTGATCACTGGTTTAACGGAGAAAGACCACAGCTATTTCTTTAAGGATTTTCTGCGTGCTTTAAAATAAGTCCGGTTTCTCAAGACATTTATTTTCAACATATCATGCAGTGCTACCAGTTTAAGCCATTTCCTGAAGAAACCACGAGAAGTTCTGACAATATATCTTTCGTTTTTTTTCTTTCATCCCTGGGTACGAAAGGTTTACCTCCGTTGGAGATTTGGAATAGGTACATCTCGCATGGTGATGCAAACTATAATGGCTTCTTTGTTCGAATATCTTACTTACGGTTGTCTACTGGAATTATACCATCCCATATTTCCATGTTGAGTCTGTGGGCAAAGCGCTTTACTTCATATGCGTCAGAATTAAGAGTACTTTAGGCATCTTTAGAAAGCCTATCCCTGATAATATCTTTTAGTAATTCTTGATTTTTATGCATTCAAAACTTCCCAATTGATCAACAGTACATAGTCAGATTATGAAAAAACATATATGTACATCCATCCATCCATCCATTATATATCCATCATTAGATTAATTGCAATGACTAAGACAACCATCTCGCATCTGAAGAGAGTAATGCATCTAATTTTGTATGTTCTTGACGATTGCATCCTTGACATGAAAGTTAAAATTAAATTAAGCATGTATGCAAAGCTATAGTTTTTGATGATTGCAAAGGTATAGATTTTGACTGTAGAAGATGTCGATCATTGAAATGTTGATCATAATGGATCTGTTTGCATATCTACATCCTGAGATTATGTCGGCCTGTAATATTATCTATCTATTTACGTCATTACGATAATTATTTTAATATATGTTTCATATGCTAAACACAAGCAATGTGAATATTATTTCTGAATTTAGCTTCTGAATATAATGTACTGGAGATGATATGAAACTTAATCAGGCACAAAGCTTTTGTGCGTTAAACAAAATACACGTGATATTGAGTTTAGCCATCGGTGATGGGGATAATTTCATTCATGTGTGAATTCGTCTCATCACGCATAGGATTGCATATTATTAAAGGGTGAGAAACACCATAGTGTTCAAGATATGATCTAAAGACCATGGCCACATGGCGGGCAAGGACGACATAACCAATTTCAGCTGCATCCATTATTTTAGCTTCTCATTCTCTGTTAGGGTACATATAATACATTATTCTCATATTTTTCTATAACCTGCGTGAGGATAGATTTTAAAAAAACATCCAATAATGGTCATAGCGACCTAGATGTGATACATAACATATGGTAATTCCAAGACACATTAGTAGTATGAATTGGATAATAATGGATGCATTGGCAAAAGAGCAAGCAATCTTGATATTAGGCCTAATATTAATTTAGCAGCTTCAAATAGCACCTGTAAGGTATATCTCAGTAAGCTAGTTTGGCACAAGACTTATCAATCCCATAATGCATCTTTAGTGCAAGTTTGTGAAATTAAATCATCAAAGTTACCAATAGCTTTTTAAAAACATGTAACCCTCTATCAGCATTTTGGTAATCTTTACTCAGATGTTACCAATTCTGTTACAGGCATATTTATATATTGGCAGTGTCAATATTTAAAGTCAGATACAATTTTAAAATATAATTATTTATAAAATTCTCAGAATTATATAGACAAAGTAAAGGCATCCCTGAAGTTGAAGGAATTTATGGACATTTATAGGTACATGATATACTGAAATATTTTATTGTTTTGGATTTGTGTCTTTTGTATTTTTATTAGTACATGTAAATTGCTCAGCTGAGACACATGTGTTCATGGAGTAATTCGGAATTTTTTCGCCTTAGAGAAATATCATAATTGTAAAATAGGACGCTACCAATGCGTGAGCTGAGTTCATTGCGATTAACTTGAACTTTAAAAGATTATGCAAGAACGAGCGTAATTAAAATAGCAAACCTAAAGAATGATAAGCGCTTAGCAGTTCTAAATTTATCACCAATCCTATCACTAGCAGCCCACAATGAAAACGCACTAACAGTTGCTCATAGATGGGATCTGTTTGCAGATTCACCTTTCAGTTTTGATTAATAAGCAAATGCCCTAAACCGAATACTCTTATTGGTTGTATTTGAAGTAGTTGCACTAGTAGTGTCATTGTCAGGTAGTAACTAGTATTATTATTATATGTATTGCTATTATTGTTTTAACTGATTTTGTTCAGGTGACATCTACAGCAAAATTATAAATATATGTTCATTTTGTTATCTTTCCTACAATTATTTCTACGTTCCACGTAGAAATAATGCAACGTGCACAAGAAACACATTTTATTACTAGTTCATATCTTATGCTGGACGGTGAAGCACAGTACTGACTCTTTGTTCGATTACCTTGAATCATAAGATTTAGAAAGAGCTGAACAAACATCAAACAATATGGATTATTCCCTAACTCGCCATGATCAAACTATATTTGTCTCGTGCGGAGTAGGGAATGAAAGTAAGCATTATGTGGCTATTTTTAGTAGCACCTGAATCCAAACTTCGCTTTCCATTATAGACAAGTTATGCAAATATTCAATTATCGCAGATTCAAATGAAAGGTATATAACTCGTATTTCTACTCAAATATTGGCAATGAACTTGATTTGTTAAAGACAAAACAGATATCTCATTCAGCGAACGGTCATAGGTTTGCTATTGTTTCACCAGATCGTCGTCTAATTTTATCTGGAAGATATCAGAAAAGTGAAGCACAATAATATATTAATCAAACTGATCTACATAAGTATATAGTAAAGAAAATAAATCTCAACATCAAACATCAAATCTCTCTGGGAACATGTTTCGATCAAATGAAAAACGTCTAATGTTCAATAAATTATCTACTGTAAAGCAAATTTAATTATGGTGACATGGACAGGTGTAGAACAAAATAAATCCTATGTAACATTATATTCCCTATCACACTTGTGCGGCAACACTAATTTCTTTAGTATAAAAGAATATATATGTATACCAGTGATAATATTATACAGGAATATCAGTGAAAAGCATACTGAATTCATAACAATGTATTGACATGAGTTGACTAACAAAAGTAACATTCCATCATAAGATTTCGAAGTCCTGTAACTTTTTCAATTTCTTACATGGCCGAGCACTGAACGCTGATCATTGGACCTGGAAAATACAAGGACTGCTTTAAGTTTTTGTCTCTTGGTTTTCTCGAATCAGTTAAGATAATAGTTGTTTTATATATATATATATATATATATATATATATATATATATATATATATATATATATATATATATATATATATATTAAATAACTGTGTGCATTGCATGAATATCTTCACCATCATCAGCATAAAATTATTATTCAACAGACTTCAACTTTACATGATTCTATAATCAATAATTGACTTATGAAGTCGAGTTTATTAATGTGATGTGATAATGATTTTTAACATAGCTTTAAATTTTTTTTAGTCATATCGCTACGATGTCTGCAATGTGGCAGTCTATGGTGATGTCTAGAACTGGGTATCATGCCGCAGACATGTAGCATGATGTCTCACATTATTTTGATCGCCAATCTGATAGACTAACCATTGTGCCGCCATGGCTACAAAACCTAAAAGGAGTAGTTACCAATTTTTAATATTTAGAAACACACACTCCTTTTAAACTGCACCACTGAAAAATATGATGATTTATGTAGGTCTGAAGAGAAGAAAACTGAATATACAGATTATGCAGTCACTGGTTTTTAATTTGATCGCTACATTTCAGGCAAGTGCAAGTGGTGTATAAATGATTATAAATGACAGATACAAATTTAGCTGTGACTTACTGCAAAAGATACGGAATAGTAACTTTTCACATCCAATCCTAATTGATTGGAAAAGTTAGAAATGATATTGCTGATACCACATCCTTGTAATACGCAATACAATACGATTATCCTGTTACAACTTTGAGAGAGAGAGAGTGTGTGTATGAGAGAGAGAGAGAGTGTGTGTATGAGAGAGAGAGAGAGAGAGAGAGAGAGAGAGAGAGAGAGAGAGAGAGAGAGAGAGAGAGAGAGAGAGAGAGAGAGAGAGAGAGAGAGAGAGAGAGAGAGAGAGAGAGAGAGAGAGAGAGAGAGAACATGATTTATTCCACAGAGGGTTCCGGGAGCTGCAGTAAAATATAAATCCACGCATCTGCCAGTCCTTCGAAGTATACAGTACATGAACCGACAAATCATGCAAGGCACTTTCTTTGATGAAATGAGAGAAAGTAAGAGTAACTATGTGTTTCATGATACTATTTACTTCGAAAATGATAAAAATATTCTATTTCAGACGGGAACAGCTAATGTAAGTATATCTTACATTATATATGTAAGCTAATGTAAGTATATCTTACATTATATTTGTAAGCTAATGTAAGTATATCTTTACAGATACATATAGATTCTCCAACAACTCCTAATGACAGTCTAATTCGGTTCCCATAAAAAGTATATTAATATACTACGATAATGAAGATTCAATAAATTAAATATTCTAAGTACTGATGATTAAACCTATATTCTCAGTATAGACAAGTCCTTATAAAACGTGTTTGAAATATGCGCTTGCACTTGCGCACTAAATAGTCAGGTGCTAATTTCGTTAATGAATTGTCCAAACTCAAGTCTGTAAAAGAACTGACATTTCAAGTAAAGTTTCTTTCAATTACAACTAGGAATATCTTTAAAAAGATTCTTTTAGTAAAATGTTACGTTCATTATCAACACATCCTGGCCAGCCAAATCAATATATATTTTATTTTTTATCTTCACCGATTTACCATATCATTAGTACCATGGGTCCTATATACACTCTTAATTTACTTGAAAGTATTATGAATGGTACCAATACGCATAAGTAAGTATTGCGCAGAAATCTGATGGTCAAAGATTGCATTAATGAAATATAGTCCAAATGTATGTACACAAAGTATAACCAATTGTGCATTTCAGACAAGATTTCAGTATTTGAGCTTCTTTTCAGGATAACCAGAAAAAAATTATTGATAAAAACTGTCTAATCTAGAGTTTTCTCTTTTACTCTCACAATGTATCTCTCTTTAATTTAATTTTAAAATATCTTATCAGCCTTGTGATATTATGCAATATATGAGTAAAAGGTAAAGCTGACCAAATATATACGCATATATTATTCAAGAAAAAGATATTTAAAGTATAAAATTACCCGAGATTCCTCCACCGTACTTAATTATGAAATAATATCAGGTAGACATAAGGCAATTAAACATCAAGAGTGATCATAACCATTATGCATGGTGATAGAGACACAATTGAGATATAATGTTTCGGAACACATGACAGAGCATTCTTACTTTATGAGTGGTAAGTTATATTAACTTTATATATATATATATATATATATATATATATATATATATATATATATATATATATATATATATATATATATATATATATATAATCTGATGTTGCATATTACTTTTTTTTCTTTAGCCAAATGTACACATTCTACACATTGCATCCCACCTTTCATGGCATATGTTGCAACATCTGAATGTGATTTTAAATTTTCACTGAAAGTGAATCTGAGGTGAGCAAAATATATTCAATTGGTTTGTTATTCAGAAACAGAACCATTATTTTGCAGATATTTTAAAATTAATTATATATGAATATGTGGAATCACTTTAGGTCTGTCTATGTCTATGTTACTCAAGGTACTAATTCAGTTCCAACTGTAAACCTATGAAAATATCACTCTATAAAGAGCCAATAACTCTAAATTTCTGAGCGGTCATGATCAAACCTATATTTCTGAGTATAGTGGCATCCCGATTGACAGCTTCTATGAAGATAAAACCACTTGATCCCAGGCATTTTCTGGATTAACATGTGTGTGAAACATATCCTTTAACTTCCACACCAAAGAGTCAGGTACTTATTTTGGTAATGACTTTTCCAAACTCATGTCTGTACAATGCAAACAAGAAAATGTCTTTGTTTTATTTTTAAGTTACATCTAGAATAAGCTCTTCAAATATTCTTTTTGTTAAAATCGTACTTTTATTATCGAGCAGGCCCTGGCCAGGCATTTAGATATATGCTATTCTATTTATCTTTACCCATTTCTAGACTGGTTCTCATTTTTCCGTATCGTATAGCAACATGAGTCGTTAAGATATTGCGGCCATGGAGAAAGACGAAAGAGTTTAGGAGGCGTTGATGTGACACTAATATTAATAGTCAGCACAGGTCATATTAGAATAGCTAGAACTATTTGGGATTCTAATAAAATGGTTGCATTGTTTTAATGCTTGTCACCTTTCCAAATCTAGGCAAGAAACAAGACTAGCAGTGCATTAATTTGGGGTAATGCATCTCAGAACGTAGAGCTAGTTTCAATCTGTTTTCCTAAAGCAATATCAGATGTATTATATTGAAAATAAAAGTAGAAACGATGGTTGGATAGCTAGAAAACTAAAAATATGAATGACAAAATAACACATAAATTTAGACAGAAGTTCCATCAGTTAGAAAACCGCTCGTATTTAGATATTTTGTGGTTAACTTTGTGAAATATGCAGAGGTTGGCAAACTTATTTATTTCCTTCAATGTAAGTTTGGCACTCTGATACAAACTTGAAATCTCAGAATTTGTTTTAATTGCTTGTATTTACTTTGCATATTTGCACAAATAGGCATATTCCTTATCATCGGCAGCATTTGTTGAAAGAGACTGAACAAATATGAGAGCGTTTTAAAAACGTTTTGGGACTGTATGAATTCGATGTGACCACAAATTATAAAATTTAACAATGACTCAAGGTATTGACATAAAATCAAGTGTTATATATTCTGATTGTTTCTGATTCGAAGAAATTAAAAACAATGCTTTATCTTGTCGGATACGGATACACGAGGGCTAATGAAAGCTATCATTATACAATGTAAAAGAAGAACACAATACACAATTAAGAGCTCATGAAACTATTGCCCTAATTATTAAGGCTTATTTATTTGTCTGACGATCTTTCATGATACGCAAGGGATGAGTTGTATAATTTACAAGACTGCCATTTTCAACCATTTTGTTTTTAACCTTCTTGCACATTTTACCACTCTATGGTCTAAAATAATTAATAGATAAGATCACAAATCAACACAACTGTGTAAAATTCAACAAGTAATTCATTTCCCTAGAAAATATGTGAAAATGTAAAAATAACTTACAATTTTGCGATTTAAATTTCAATTACTCAAAAAAGTTCTATTACCAGACGGGAATGAATAAAGTTTTAATTAAATTCTTGTATTATTCCAAATAAAATTCAACGCCATATATGTTGATGTGCCTGTAGCATCGAATATGGTGATGTGATAGTGGCCTGAGGTGTGATGATATGCAAACATGTATACTCCAAATTTATTAGAATATTTACGGAAGATCTCGGTAGAGTCAAAGGTAAACGAGAGGATATTGCTGCTCTTATGTCTCACCGGGGTTTTTCAGGATCCACATGAGCAACACCAAGTTGGTTGATATTATTAAGCGCGACAAGTCATTTACCGGAGACAAGTCTACCTGAATACAGGTGGTTGATTATATATCCGCCAAACGGGTGATTTTAAAGTCGCTGGTAGTGTACTCGCGGTTGTCAGTGGATGGAAAATCGTCGACAAATGCTGTGATACAAACCAAGCGTGCCCGACATACTGGTCCTAATTTATTCTCCTATATGGCATCAATTTTTCTAACCTGTTCATCGCTTAGCTTATATGTGTCTACAAAGTAAAAGAGGTGGCTTATATGTTATTTCGTTTCTCCAGAATCCGCTAACGATTCAAGCGCATTCATTTGGTACTCATGTTGGTCATTGTTGTCCATTCCCGTTTTTCTCCCAACCTATTTAACAGCTCCTCCACATGAAGATCACTAACAGTTTCTGCCCTATCTCTTATGAAGTGTTTGGTTTGTTTCCTTGATTGCCTGGCTCTAAGTAGAACCTGGAATAAGGCTACAAATATTCTGTCGTGGCAGGTGTAAAACAAACTATACCACACCATTTCAGGAACATAGACGTGGACATAGGGAAGGACATTAGCGGCTTTGTACTCAGGAGATTTTTTAAAAAAATCTTTTTTAATAGGGCAGTAATGACAATAAATTGAAGTTGCCCTTAAAAATATATTTAAGCAGTTTACATACATCCGCGTCAGTCATCTGTCATGGTCCAGTGTGGCTGTAAGCTATCACAAAACTCATATGCATGAGTGTGTGTGTATTCACTATTCAAACGTTTGTGCATTTATATTTTAACACATTTTTGTTGATCTGATTTTCATCTTTTTGAGTTTACAAGGCCTTTATACATCACCCAAAACTTATTAAACATACGGCACAGTTACAAGGCCTTTATACATCACGCAAAACGTATTTAACATACAGCACAGAAATGTATTTGAAAAAAGTTATTTATGTATACGATAGCATCAATGTATGTGCTATAGGTGGTCAGACTTATTTAAATAAATTTAAGACAACTGGTTTCCTATATTATTTAATATTTAAAACTTGTAAACAGTAATACTGAAACTCTATCAGAGTGTGAATATATGTGGCTTCTGTTTACTCCTTATCTCATCTGGAGGAAGGCTAGCCAATGTTTGGCTAAACAAGACATAAATGCATTAAGCACAATATATGATACAAATTGCTCTCTGAATCGTTTCAATTATTTGACACTATGGTCTCCAATATTTTGTGAAATACTTTACAATAGATTACAAAGAGAATATTAATTGTATCGTGCTGTCAATATTGTCTACATAACAATGAATGAATTTACTTCTGAGTAATAAATGACCAATATTACTGTAAGTTATATCCCTTTAGTTACCATGGTTTACAAATACAACAACAATGCGTCCTGTTGAACCAGTGTAGTTTATTCCAGCTGTAATTACAATAATAAATGTTTGCATTTTTATATTCTTTGTGCGTGTATTTGCTATGAATATTTTTTATTTACACTTGTAATCAAGCACTATATATGATGACAATTAGTGGGAATCTAACATGATGTACAAGGTATGACATTGTTCTACTTCTATAGTCTTAAGTTAAGTAACAGAAAGAATCAAAATGGTTTGCAACAACATAAGAAATACTTTTATTTTCTAAGTTGCAAAGTGAAAACTTAAGAGAATGTTACAGTATTATGAAAAAGAATCCACAATAAATCTTATAAATTTCTACTTAAGCTTGAAAAAGCCGAATGTTTCGAATGAATTCCGGGATCTCAAATGTGCTGATACTCCACCAGTCTCGATGTATCACACCGACATTGCCAAGAACTACTTTGATGAAATTCACAATAATCCCAATTATTACAATTATTAATCTAAACAAATGTTTTATCTCAAGTTATATCTAAGCAAAAAAGTAAATCATCTGCATTCTGATATTAAAAAAAAAACAAAGGAGACGCTGTAAGGATATAATGTGGCCTAACGGCCTTGACATTCCTGGCCGAATCAAGATCACTGTTTCTGACCTCTTGGAATAAAACACACATATATATATAGCTTTGTCTATAGCTTGGCTAGCATAAAGGCTTAAACCTTGATTCATTTACAAGACTTACTGCTATGTCTTTCACCATTTAGAAACGACGTTAGCACTGAATTAAGAATACATGACATGTATGGTACAACACTGTTTTCAAAACTATTTATACCAGTTTGCAGCCACCTGCAGGTTTTTCAAGGCTATACAAGTATTTGATTTTCAGGCAATCCATCCAAAATTATTTTACTCATAACATATTGTTCAGAGATCAAAAGCAAGGTACCACAGTACTGTTGAGGACATTTATTTTATTCAAGAAAATGTTCAGTACGATATTTACAACTGAGAAATAGAAAATAACTTTGACGGGATTCAAACCTGAAACATCTAAGTTTCCATTCACTCTATTCAGTAATCTGATATAAAAATCTTCGACAGTGTGGAAAATAGGGTAAATCACCATAACAGTATTACGTTTAAAACAGCACATTCTTAAATTACTTTCAAGTCGATAGGGCAGCTAAGTGAATCGTTAGTTTATCGTGGAGATAACGGAGGTATGCAATAAATTGCTTCAGAGTAAACAGTGCGGAAGTTATTCACATGTGCTTCAAGAATATGATATAAAGGTCTTAAAAAATAACTGCAAAAATGCGCTGCTAAAAGAATGACTTATGTGACGACATTCTATTTAAATGTTCATTCTCACCTTTTAGGCATATTGTGTGATTTACATGTAATGAATACAAACTATCGGAGAAGATTGTCTTTAACAGTATGGTATAAAATCTGTCCCTTTTAAACTTGTGAAAAGCCCATGTAGTTGATTTTCTTCTTTAAGAAATGGCATTAGAAACAGGTCTCATTGAGAAAAATGTCCAGTACGTTTGGTATGGACATTTATCACAAAATGCCAGTACAGATTGGTCTTGACATTTATCACAAATGCCATTACATATTGGTCTTGAGATTTATCACAAATGCCCGTACAGATTGGTATTGAGATTTATCACAAATGCTCGTACAGATTGGTTTTGACATTTATCACAAATGCCCGTACAGATTGGTCTTGACATTTATCACAAACGCCCGTACACATAAGTCTTGATAGTTATCACAAATGCCCGTACAGATTGGTCTTGATATTTATAACAAATGTTCGTAAAGATAAGTCTTGACATTTATCACAAATGCCCGTACAGATTGGTCTTGAGATTTATCACAAATGCCCGTACAGATAAGTCTTGATAGTTATCACAAATGCCCGTACAGATTGGTCTTGATATTTATCACAAATGCCATTACAGATAGGTCTTGACATTTATCACAAATGCCCGTACAGATTGGTCTTGATATTTATCACAAATGCCCGTACAGATAAGTCTTGACATTTATCACAAATGCCCGTACAGATTGGTCTTGATATTTATCACAAATGCTCGTACAGATTGGTTTTGACATTTATCACAAATGCCCGTACAGATTGGTCTTGACATTTATCACAAATGCCCGTACAGATAAGTCTTGATAGTTATCACAAATGCCCGTACAGATTGGTCTTGATATTTATCACAAATGTTCGTAAAGATAAGTTTTGATATTTATCACAAATGCCCGTACAGATTGGTCTTGAGATTTATCACAAATGCCCGTACAGATTGGTATTGAGATTTATCACAAATGATCGTAGAGATTGGTTTTGACATTTATCACAAATGCCCGTACAGATAGGTCTTGATATTTATCACAAATGCCATTACAGATAAGTCTTGACATTTATCACAAATGCCCGTACAGATTGGTATTGACATTTATCACAAATGCCCGTACAGATAAGTCTTGATATTTATCACAAATGTTCGTACAGATAAGTCTTGATATTTATCACAAATGCCCGTACAGATTGGTCTTGACATTTATCACAAATGCCCGTACAGATAAGTCTTGATATTTATCACAAATGCCCGTACAGATAAGTCTTGATAATTATCGCAAATGCCCGTACAGATTGGTCTTGACATTTAGCACAAATGCCCGTACAGATAAGTCTTGATATTTATCACAAATGCCCGTACAGATAAGTCTTGATATTTGTCACAAATGCCCGTACAGATTGGTCTTGATATTTATCACAAATGCCCGTACAGATAAGTCTTAACATTTATGACATATGCCCGTACAGATAAGTCTTGACATTTATCACAAATGCCCGTACAGATTGGTCTTGATATTTATCACAAATGCTCGGACAGATAAGTCTTGACATTTATCACAAATGCCCGTTCAGATTGGTCTTGACATTTATCACAAATGCCATTACATATTAGTCTTGAGATTTATCACAAATGCCCGTACAGATTGGTCTTGAGATTTATCACAAATGCTCGTACAGATTGGTTTTGTCATTTATCACAAATGCCCGTACAGATTGGGCTTGACATTTATCACAAATGCCCGTACAGATAAGTCTTGATAGTTATCACAAAGGCCCGTACAGGTTGATCTTGATATTTATCACAAATGTTTGTAAAGACAAGTCTTGACATTTATCACAAATGCCCGTACAGATTGGTATTGAGATTTATCACAAATGCTCGTACAGACTGGTTTTGACATTTATCACAAATGCCCGTTCAGATTGGTCTTGATATTTATCACAAATGCCATTACAGATAAGTCTTGACATTTATCACAAATGCCCGTACAGATTGGTCTTGACATTTATCACAAATGCCCGTACAGATAAGTCTTGATATTTATCACAAATGCCCGTACAGATAAGTCTTGATAATAATCACAAATGCCCGTACAGATTGGTCTTGACATTTATCACAAATGACCGTATAGATTGGTCTTGATATTTATCACAAATGCCCGTACAGATAAGTCGTGACATTTATCACAAATGCCCGTACAGATTGATCTTGATATTTATCACAAATGCCCGTACAGAAAAGTTTTGACATTTATCACAAATGCCCGTACAGATTTGTCTTGACATTTATCACATATGCCCTTACAGATAAGTCTTGACATTTATCACACATGCCCGAACAGATAAGTGGTGACATTTATCACAAATGCCCGTACAGATAACTCTTGATATTTATCACAAATGCCCGTACAGATTGGTCTTGACATTGATCACAAATGCCCGTACAGATAAGTGTTGATAGTTATCACAAATGCCCGTACAGATTGGTCTTGATATTTATCACAAATGATAGTAAAGATAAGTCTTGACATTTATCACAAATGCCCGTACAGATTGGTCTTGACATTTATCACAAATGCCCGTATAGATAAGTCTTGATATTTATCACAAATGTTCGCACAGATAAGTCTTGATATCTATCACAAATGCCCGTACAGATTGGTCTTGACATTTATCACAAATGCCCGTACAGATTAGTCTTAAGATTTATCACAAATGCCCGTAGAGATAAGTCTTGATATTTATCACAAATGCCCGTACAGATTGGTCTTGACATTTATCACAAATGCCCGTACAGATAAGTCTTGACATTTATCACAAATGCCCGTACAGATTTGTCTTGATATTTATCACAAATGCTCGTACAGATTGGTTTTAACATTTATCACAAATGCCCGTACAGATTGGTCTTGACATTTATCACAAATGCCCGTACAGATAAGTCTAGATAGTTATCAAAAATGCCCGTACAGATCTGGCTTGATATTTATCACAAATGTTCGTAAAGATAAGTCTTGACATTTATCACAAATGCCCGTACAGATTGGTCTTGAGATTTATCACAAATGCCCGTACAGATTGGTATTGAGATTTATCTCAAATGCTCGTACAGAATGGTTTTGACATTTATCACAAATGTCCGTACAGATTGGTCTTGATATTTATCACAAATGCCATTACAGATAAGTCTTGACATTTATCACAAATGCCCGTACAGATTGGTATTGACATTTATCACAAATGCCCGTACAGATGTCTTGATATTTATCACAAATGCCCGTACAGATTGGTCTTGAGATTTATCACAAATGCCCGTACAGATTGGTCTTGTCATTTAGCACAACTGCCCGAACAGATAAGTCTTGATATTTATCACAAATGCCCGTACAAGTAAGTCTTGATATTTATCACAAATGCCCGTAGAGATTGGTCTTGATATTTATCACAAATGCCCGTACAGATAAGTCTTAACATTTATGACATATGCCCGTACAGATAAGTCTTGACATTTATCACAAATGCCCGTATAGATTGGTCTTGATATTTATCACAAATGCTCGTACAGATAAGTCTTGACATTTATCACAAATGCCCGTACAGATTGGTCTAGACATTTATCACAAATGCCATTACATATTGGTCTTGAGATTTATCACAAATGCCCGTACAGATTGGTCTTGAGATTTATCACAAATGCTCTTACAGATTGGTATTGACATTTATCACAAATGCCCGTACAGATTGGGCTTGCCATTTATCACAAATGCCCGTACAGATAAGTCTTGATAGTTATCACAAATGCCCGTACAGATTGGTCTTGATATTTATCACAAATGTTCGTAAAGACAAGTCTTGACATTTAACCATTTAACACAAATGCCCGTACAGAGTGGTCTTGAGATTTATCACAAATGCCCGTACAGATTGGTATTGAGATTTATCACAAATGCTCGTACAGATTGGTTTTGACATTTATCACAAATGCCCGTACAGATTGGTCTTGACATTTATCACAAATGCCATTACGGATAAGTCTTGACATTTATCACAAATGCCCGTACAGATTGGTCTTTACATTTATCACAAATGCCCGTACAGATAAGTCTTGATATTTATCACAAATGTTCGTACAGATAAGTCTTGATATTTATCACAAATGCCCGTACAGATTGGTCTTGACATTTATCACAAATGCCCGTACTGATAAGTCTTGAGATTTATCACAAATGCCCGTACAGATAAGTCTTGATAATTATCAGAAATGCCCGTACCGGTTGGTCTTGACATTTATCACAAATGCCCGTACAGATAAGTCTTGATATTTATCACAAATGCCCGTACAGATAAGTCTTGATATTTATCACAAATGCCCGTACAAATTAGTCTTGATATTTATCACAAATGCCCCTACAGATTGGTCTTGATATTTATCACAAATGCCCGTACAGATAAGTCTTGACATTTATGACATATGCCCGTACCGATAAGTCTTGACATTTATCACAAATGCTCGTACAGAAAGGTCTTGATATTTATCACAAATGCCCGTACGGATATGTCGTGACATTTATCACAAATGCCCGTACAGATTGATCTTGATATTTATCACAAATGCCCGTACAGAAAAGTCTTGACATTTATCACAAAAGCCCGTACAGATTTGTCTTGACATTTATCACATATGCCCTTCCAGATAAGTCTTGACATTTATCACACATGCCCGTACAGATAAGTGGTGACATTTATCACAAATGCCCGTACAGATAAGTCTTGATATTTATCACATATGCCCGTACAGATTGGTCTTGACATTTATCACACATGCCCTTACAGATAAGTCTTGATATTTATCACAAATGCACGTACATATAAGTCTTGACATTTATCACACATGCCCTTACAGATAAGTCTTGACATTTATCACACATGCCCGTACAGATAAGTCTTGACATTTATCACAAATGCCCGTACAGATCGGTCTTGATATTTATCACAAATGACCGTACAGATAAGTCTTGACATTTATCACAAATGCCCGTACAGATTGACCTTGATATTTATCAAAAATGCCCGTACAGATAAGTCTTGACATTTATCAAAAATGCCATTATAGATACGTCTTGATATTTATCACAAATGCCCGTACAGATAAGTCTTGACATTTATCACACATGCCCTTACAGATAAATCTTGACATTTATCACACATGCCCGTACAGATAAGTGGTGACATTTATCACAAATTCCCGGACAGATAAGTCTTGACATTTATCACACATGCCCTTACAGATAAGTATTGACATTTATCACACATGCCCGTACAGATAAGTCTTGATATTTATCACAAATGCCCGTGCAGATTGGTCTTGATATTTAACACAAATGCCATTACAGATAAGTCTTGATGTTTGTCACAAATGCCCGTACAGATTGGTCTTGATATTTATCACAAATGCCCGTACAGATAAGTCTTGATATTTATCAAAAATGCCCGTACAGATAAGTCTTGACATTTATCACAAATGCCCGTACAGATTGGCCTTGACATTTATCATAAATGCCCGTGCAGATAAGTCTTGATATTTATCACAAATGCCCGTACAGATTGGTCTTGACATTTATCACAAATGCCCGTACAGATTGGTCTTGACATTTATCACAAACGCCCGTACAGATAAGTCTTGATATTTATCACAAATGCCCGTACAGATTGGTCTTGACATTTAACACAAATGCCCGTACAGATAAGTCTTGATATTTATCACAAATGCCCGTACAGATTGGTCTTGACATTTATCACGAATGCCCGTACAGATGAATCTTGACATTTGTCACAAATGCCCGTACAGATTGGTCTTTACATATATCACAAATGCCCGTTCAGATTGGCCTTGACATTTATCACAAATGCCCGTACTTGATTGGTCTTGACATTGATCACAAATGCCTGTACAGAGAAGTCTTGACATTTGTCACAAATGCCAGTACAGATTGGTCTTGACATTTATCACAAATGCCCGTACAGATAAGTCTTGACATTTATCACAAATGCCCGTACAGATAAGTCTTGACATTTATCACACATGCCCTTACAGATAAGTCTTGACATTTATCACACATACCCGTACAGATAAGTCGTGACATTTATCACAAATGCCCGTACAGATAAGTCTTGATATTTATCACAAATGCCCGTACAGATTGGTCTTGACATTTGTCACAAATGCCCTTATAGATAAGTCTTGATATTTATCACAAATGCACGTACATATAAGTCTTGACATTTATCACACATGCCCTTACAGCTAAGTTTTGACATTTATCACACATGCCCGTACAAATAAGTCGTGACATTTATCACAAATGCCCGTACAGATTGGTCTTGATATTTATCACAAATGCCCGTACAGATAAGTCTTAACATTTATGACATATGCCCGTACAGATAAGTCTTGACATTTATCACAAATGCCCGTATAGATTGGTCTTGATATTTATCACAAATGCTCGTACAGATAAGTCTTGACATTTATCACAAATGCCCGTACAGATTGGTCTAGACATTTATCACAAATGCCATTACATATTGGTCTTGAGATTTATCACAAATGCCCGTACAGATTGGTCTTGAGATTTATCACAAATGCTCTTACAGATTGGTATTGACATTTATCACAAATGCCCGTACAGATTGGGCTTGCCATTTATCACAAATGCCCGTACAGATAAGTCTTGATAGTTATCACAAATGCCCGTACAGATTGGTCTTGATATTTATCACAAATGTTCGTAAAGACAAGTCTTGACATTTAACCATTTAACACAAATGCCCGTACAGAGTAGTCTTGAGATTTATCACAAATGCCCGTACAGATTGGTATTGAGATTTATCACAAATGCTCGTACAGATTGGTTTTGACATTTATCACAAATGCCCGTACAGATTGGTCTTGACATTTATCACAAATGCCATTACGGATAAGTCTTGACATTTATCACAAATGCCCGTACAGATTGGTCTTTACATTTATCACAAATGCCCGTACAGATAAGTCTTGATATTTATCACAAATGTTCGTACAGATAAGTCTTGATATTTATCACAAATGCCCGTACAGATTGGTCTTGACATTTATCACAAATGCCCGTACAGATAAGTCTTGAGATTTATCACAAATGCCCGTACAGATAAGTCTTGATAATTATCATAAATGCCCGTACCGGTTGGTCTTGACATTTATCACAAATGCCCGTACAGATAAGTCTTGATATTTATCACAAATGCCCGTACAGATAAGTCTTGATATTTATCACAAATGCCCGTACAAATTAGTCTTGATATTTATCACAAATGCCCCTACAGATTGGTCTTGATATTTATCACAAATGCCCGTACAGATAAGTCTTGACATTTATGACATATGCCCGTACCGATAAGTCTTGACATTTATCACAAATGCTCCTTCAGAAAGGTCTTGATATTTATCACAAATGCCCGTACGGATATGTCGTGACATTTATCACAAATGCCCGTACAGATTGATCTTGATATTTATCACAAATGACCGTACAGAAAAGTCTTGACATTTATCACAAAAGCCCGTACAGATTTGTCTTGACATTTATTACATATGCCCTTCCAGATAAGTCTTGACATTTATCACACATGCCCGTACAGATAAGTGGTGACATTTATCACAAATGCCCGTACAGATAAGTCTTGATATTTATCACATATGCCCGTACAGATTGGTCTTGACATTTATCCCACATGCCCTTACAGATAAGTCTTGATATTTATCACAAATGCACGTACATATAAGTCTTGACATTTATCACACATGCCCTTACAGATAAGTCTTGACATTTATCACACATGCCCGTACAGATAAGTCTTGACATTTATCACAAATGCCCGTACAGATCGGTCTTGATATTTATCACAAATGACCGTACAAATAAGTCTTGACATTTATCACAAATGCCCGTACAGATTGACCTTGATATTTATCAAAAATGCCCGTACAGATAAGTCTTGACATTTATCAAAAATGCCATTATAGATACGTCTTGATATTTATCACAAATGCCCGTACAGATAAGTCTTGACATTTATCAGACATGCCCTTACAGATAAATCTTGACATTTATCACACATGCCCGTACAGATAAGTGGTGACATTTATCACAAATTCCCGTACAGATAAGTCTTGACATTTATCACACATGCCCTTACAGATAAGTATTGACATTTATCACACATGCCCGTACAGATAAGTCTTGATATTTATCACAAATGCCCGTGCAGATTGGTCTTGATATTTAACACAAATGCCATTACAGATAAGTCTTGATGTTTGTCACAAATGCCCGTACAGATTGGTCTTGATATTTATCACAAATGCCCGTACAGATAAGTCTTGATATTTATCAAAAATGCCCGTACAGATAAGTCTTGACATTTATCACAAATGCCCGTACAGATTGGTCTTGACATTTATCATAAATGCCCGTGCAGATAAGTCTTGATATTTATCACAAATGCCCGTACAGATTGGTCTTGACATTTATCACAAATGCCCGTACAGATTGGTCTTGACATTTATCACAAACGCCCGTACAGATAAGTCTTGATATTTATTACAAATGCCCGTACAGATTGGTCTTGACATTTAACACAAATGCCCGTACAGATAAGTCTTGATATTTATCACAAATGCCCGTACAGATTGGTCTTGACATTTATCACGAATGCCCGTACAGATGAGTCTTGACATTTGTCACAAATGCCCGTACAGATTGGTCTTTACATATATCACAAATGCCCGTTCAGATTGGCCTTGACATTTATCACAAATGCCCGTACTTGATTGGTCTTGACATTGATCACAAATGATTGTACAGAGAAGTCTTGACATTTGTCACAAATGCCAGTACAGATTGGTCTTGACATTTATCACAAATGCCCGTACAGATAAGTCTTGACATTTATCACAAATGCCCGTACAGATAAGTCTTGACATTTATCACACATGCCCTTACAGATAAGTCTTGACATTTATCACACATGCCCGTACAGATAAGTGTTGACATTTATCACAAATGCCCGTACAGATAAGTCTTGATATTTATCACATATGCCCGTACAGATTGGTCTTGACATTTATCACACATGCCCTTACAGATAAGTCTTGATATTTATCACAAATGCACGTACATATAAGTCTTGACATTTATCACACATGCCCTTACAGATAAGTCTTGACATTTATCACACATGCCCGTACAGATAAGTCTTGACATTTATCACAAATGCCCGTACAGATCGGTCTTGATATTTATCACAAATGACCGTACAGATAAGTCTTGACATTTATCACAAATGCCCGTACAGATTGACCTTGATATTTGTCAAAAATGCCCGTACAGATAAGTCTTGACATTTATCAAAAATGCCATTATAGATACGTCTTGATATTTATCACAAATGCCCGTACAGATAAGTCTTGACATTTATCACACATGCCCTTACAGATAAATCTTGACATTTATCACACATGCCCGTACAGATAAGTGGTGACATTTATCACAAATTCCCGTACAGATAAGTCTTGACATTTATCACACATGCCCTTACAGATAAGTATTGACATTTATCACACATGCCCGTACAGATAAGTCTTGATATTTATCACAAATGCCCGTGCAGATTGGTGTTGATATTTAACACAAATGCCATTACAGATAAGTCTTGATGTTTGTCACAAATGCACGTACAGATTGGTCTTGATATTTATCACAAATGCCCGTACAGATAAGTCTTGATATTTATCAAAAATGCCCGTACAGATAAGTCTTGACATTTATCACAAATGCCCGTACAGATTGGTCTTGACATTTATCATAAATGCCCGTGCAGATAAGTCTTGATATTTATCACAAATGCCCGTACAGATTGGTCTTGACATTTATCACAAATGCCCGTACAGATTGGTCTTGACATTTATCACAAACGCCCGTACAGATAAGTCTTGATATTTATCACAAATGCCCGTACAGATTGGTCTTGACATTTAACACAAATGCCCGTACAGATAAGTCTTGATATTTGTCACAAATGCCCGTACAGATTGGTCTTGACATTTATCACGAATGCCCGTACAGATGAGTCGTGACATTTGTCACAAATGCCCGTACAGATTGGTCTTTACATATATCACAAATGCCCGTTCAGATTGGCCTTGACATTTATCACAAATGCCCGTACTTGATTGGTCTTGACATTGATCACAAATGCCTGTACAGAGAAGTCTTGACATTTGTCACAAATGCCAGTACAGATTGGTCTTGACATTTATCACAAATGCCCGTACAGATAAGTCTTGACATTTATCACAAATGCCCGTATAGATAAGTCTTGACATTTATCACACATGCCCTTACAGATAAGTCTTGACATTTATCACACATACCCGTACAGATAAGTCGTGACATTTATCACAAATGCCCGTACAGATAAGTCTTGATATTTATCACAAATGCCCGTACAGATTGGTCTTGACATTTGTCACAAATGCCCTTATAGATAAGTCTTGATATTTATCACAAATGCACGTACATATAAGTCTTGACATTTATCACACATGCCCTTACAGCTAAGTCTTGACATTTATCACACATGCCCGTACAAATAAGTCGTGACATTTATCACAAATGCCCGTACAGATTGGTCTTGATATTTATCACAAATGCCCGTACAGATTGGTCTTGACATTTATCACAAATGCCCTTACAGATAAGTCTTGATATTTATCACAAATGCCCGTACGGATTGGTCTTGACATTTGTCACAAATGCCTTACAGATAAGTCTTGATATTTATCACAAATGCACGTACATATAAGTCTTGACATTTATCACAAATGCCCTTACAGATAAGTCTTGACATTTATCACAAATGCCCGTACAGATTTATCTTGCCATTTATCACATATGCCCTTACAGATAAGTCTTGACATTTATCACACATGCCCGTACAGATAAGTGGTGACATTTATCACAAATGCCCGTACAGATAAGTCTTGATATTTATCACACATGCCCTTACAGATAAGTCTTGACATTTATCACACATGCCCGTACAGATAAGTGGTGAAATTTATCACAAATTCCCGTACAGATAAGTCTTGACATTTATCACACATGCCCTTGCAGATAAGTATTGACATTTACCACCCATGCCCGTACAGATAAGTCTTGATATTTATCACAAATGCCCGTGCAGATTGGTCTTGACATGTAACACAAATGCCATTACAGATAAGTCTTGATGTTTGTCACAAATGCCCGTACAGATTGGTCTTGATATTTATCACAAATGCCCGTACAGATAAGTCTTGACATTTATCACAAACGCCCGTACAGATTGGTCTTGACATTTATCATAAATGCCCGTGCAGATAAGTCTTGATATTTATCACAAATGCCCGTACAGTTTGGTCTTGACATTTTTCACAAATGCCCGTACAGATAAGTCTTGATATTTATCACAAATGCCCGTACAGATTGGTCTTGACATTTAACACAAATGCCCGTACAGATAAGTCTTGATATTTATCACAAATGCCCGTACAGACTGGTCTTGACATTTATCACAAATGCTCGTACAGACGAGTCTTGACATTTATCACAAATGCCCGAACAGATTGGTCTTGACATATATCACAAATGCCCGTTCAGATTGGTCTTGACATTTATCACAAATGCCCGTACAGTTAAGTCTTGACATTTATCACACATGCCCTTACAGATAAGTCTTGACATTTATCACACATCCCCTTGCAGATAAGTATTGACATTTATCACACATGCCCGTACAGATAAGTCTTGATATTTATCACAAATGCCCGTGCAGATTGTTCTTGACATTTAACACAAATGCCATTATAGATAAGTCTTGATGTTTGTTACAAATGCACGTACAGATAAGTCTTGATATTTATCACAAATTTCCGTACAGATAAGTCTTGATATTTATCAAAAATGCCCGTACAGATAAGTCTTGACATTTATCACAAATGCCCGTAGAGATTGGTCTTGACATTTATCATAAATGCCCGTGCAGATAAGTCTTGATATTTATCACAAATGCCCGTACAGATTGGTCTTGACATTTATCACAAATGCCCGTACAGATTGGTCTTGACATTTATCACAAACGCCCGTACAGATAAGTCTTGATATTTATCACAAATGCCCGTACAGATTGGTCTTGACATTTAACACAAATGCCCGTACAGATAAGTCTTGATATTTATCAAAAATGTCCGTACAGATTGGTCTTGACATTTATCACAAATGCTCGTACAGATGAGTCTTGACATTTATCACAAATGCCCGTACAGATTGGTCTTGTCATATATCACAAATGCCCGTTCAGATTGGTCTTGACATTTATCACAAATGCCCGTACTTGATTGGTCTTGACATTTATCACAAATGCCCGTACAGATAAGTTTTGACATTTGTCACAAATGCCAGTACAGATTGGTCTTGACATTTATCACAAATGCCCGTACAGATAAGTCTTGACATTTATCACAAATGCCCGTACAGATAAGTCTTGACATTTATCACACATGCCCTTACAGATAAGTCTTGACATTTATCACACATACCCGTACAGATAAGTCGTGACATTTATCACAAATGCCCGTACAGATAAGTCTTGATATTTATCACAAATGCCCGTACAGATTGGTCTTGACATTTGTCACAAATGCCCTTACAGATAAGTCTTGATATTTATCACAAATGCACGTACATATAAGTCTTGACATTTATCACACATGCCCTTACAGCTAAGTCTTGACATTTATCACACATGCCCGTACAAATAAGTCGTGACATTTATCACAAATGCCCGTACAGATTGGTCTTGATATTTATCACAAATGCCCGTACAGATTGGTCTTGACATTTATCACAAATGCCCTTACAGATAAGTCTTGATATTTATCACAAATGCCCGTACGGATTGGTCTTGACATTTGTCACAAATGCCTTACAGATAAGTCTTGATATTTATCACAAATGCACGTACATATAAGTCTTGACATTTGTCACAAATGCCCTTACAGATAAGTCTTGACATTTATCACAAATGCCCGTACAGATTTATCTTGCCATTTATCACATATGCCCTTACAGATAAGTCTTGACATTTATCACACATGCCCGTACAGATAAGTGGTGACATTTATCACAAATGCCCGTACAGATAAGTCTTGATATTTATCACACATGCCCTTACAGATAAGTCTTGACATTTATCACACATGCCCGTACAGATAAGTGGTGAAATTTATCACAAATTCCCGTACAGATAAGTCTTGACATTTATCACACATGCCCTTGCAGATAAGTATTGACATTTAACACACATGCCCGTACAGATAAGTCTTGATATTTATCACAAATGCCCGTGCAGATTGGTCTTGACATTTAACACAAATGCCATTACAGATAATTCTTGATGTTTGTCACAAATGCCCGTACAGATTGGTCTTGATATTTATCACAAATGCCCGTACAGATTGGTCTTGATATTTATCACAAATGCCCGTACAGTTTGGTCTTGACATTTTTCACAAATGCCCGTACAGATTGGTCTTGACATTTATCACAAATGCCCGTACAGATAAGTCTTGATATTTATCACAAACGCCCGTACAGATTGGTCTTGACATTTATCATAAATGCCCGTACAGATTGGTCTTGATATTTATCACAAATGCCCGTACAGTTTGGTCTTGACATTTTTCACAAATGCCCGTACAGATTGGTCTTGACATTTATCACAAATGCCCGTACAGATAAGTCTTGATATTTATCACAAATGCCCGTACAGATTGGTCTTGACATTTAACACAAATGCCCGTACAGATAAGTCTTGATATTTATCACAAATGCCCGTACAGATTGGTCTTGACATTTATCACAAATTCTCGTACAGATGAGTCTTGACATTTATCACAAATGCTCGTAAAGATGAGTCTTGACATTTATCACAAATGCCCGAACAGATTGGTCTTGACATATGTCACAAATGCCCGTTCAGATTGGTCTTGACATTTATCACAAATGCCCGTACAGTTAAGTCTTGACATTTATCACACATGCCCTTACAGATAAGTCTTGACATTTATCACACATCCCCTTGCAGATAAGTATTGACATTTATCACACATGCCCGTACAGATAAGTCTTGATATTTATCACAAATGCCCGTGCAGATTGGTCTTGACATTTAACACAAATGCCATTATAGATAAGTCTTGATGTTTGTTACAAATGCCCGTACAGATAAGTCTTGATATTTATCACAAATGCCCGTACAGATAAGTCTTGACATTTATCACAAATGCCCGTAGAGATTGGTCTTGACATTTATCATAAATGCCCGTGCAGATAAGTCTTGATATTTATCACAAATGCCCGTACAGATTGGTCTTGACATTTATCACAAATGCCCGTACAGATTGGTCTTGACATTTATCACAAACGCCCGTACAGATAAGTCTTGATATTTATCACAAATGCCCGTACAGATTGGTCTTGACATTTATCACAAACGCCCGTACAGATAAGTCTTGATATTTATCACAAATGCCCGTACAGATTGGTCTTGACATTTAACACAAATGCCCGTACAGATAAGTCTTGATATTTATCAAAAATGTCCGTACAGATTGGTCTTGACATTTATCACAAATGCTCGTACAGATGAGTCTTGACATTTATCACAAATGCCCGTACAGATTGGTCTTGACATATATCACAAATGCCCGTTCAGATTGGTCTTGACATTTATCACAAATGCCCGTACTTGATTGGTCTTGACATTTATCACAAATGCCCGTACAGATAAGTCTTGACATTTGTCACAAATGCCCGTACAGATTGGTCTTGACATTTATCACAAATGCCCGTACAGTTAAGTCTTGACATTTATCACACATGCCCTTACAGATAAGTCTTGACATTTATCACACATGCCCGTACAGATAAGTCGTGACATTTATCACAAATGCCCGTACAGATAATTCTTGATATTTATCACATATGCCCGTACAGATTGGTCTTGACATTTGTCACGAATGCCCTTACAGATAAGTCTTGATATTTATCACAAATGCACGTACATATTAGTCTTGACATTTATCACACATGCCCTTACAGATAAGTCTTGACATTTATCACACATGCCCGTACAAATAAGTCGTGACATTTATCACAAATGCCCGTACAGATAAGTCTTGATATTTATCACAAATGCCCGTACAGAATGGTCTTGACATTTATCACAAATGCCCTTGCAGATAAGTCTTGATATTTATCACAAATGCCCGTACGGATTGGTCTTGACATTTGTCACAAATGCCTTACAGATAAGTCTTGATATTTATCACAAATGCACGTACATATAAGTCTTGACATTTATCACAAATGCCCTTAAAGATAAGTCTTGACATTTATCACAATTACCCGTACAGATTTATCTTGACATTTATCACATATGCCCTTACAGATAAGTCTTGACATTTATCACACATGCCCGTACAGATAAGTGGTGACATTTATCACAAATGCCCGTACAGATAAGTCTTGATATTTATCACAAATGCCCGTACAGATTGGTCTTGACATTTATCACACATGCCCGTACAGATAAGTCTTGACATTTATCACACATGCCCGTACAGATAAGTCTTGACATTTATCACAAATGCCCGTACAGATCGGTCTTGATATTTATCACAAATGCCCGTACAGATAAGTCTTGACATTTATCACAAATGCCCGTACAGATTGATCTTGATATTTATCACAAATGCCCAAACAGATAAGTCTTGACATTTATCACAAATGCCATTACAGATACGTCTTGATATTTATCACAAATGCCCGTACAGATAAGTCTTGACATTTATCACACATGCCCGTACAGATAAGTGTTGACATTTATCACAAATTACCGTACAGATAAGTCTTGATATTTATCACAAATGCCCGTACAGATTGGTCTTGACATTTATCACACATGCCCTTACAGATAAGTCTTGATATTTATCACAAATGCACGTACATATAAGTCTTGACATTTATCACACATGCCTTTACAGATAAGTATTGACATTTATCACACATGCCCGTACAGATAAGTCTTGACATTTATCACAAATGCCCGTGCAGATTGGTCTTGACATTTAACACAAATGCCATTACAGATAAGTCTTGATGTTTGTCACAAATGCCCGTACAGATTGGTCTTGATATTTATCACAAATGCCCGTACAGATAAGTCTTGATATTTATCACAAATACCCGTACAGATAAGTCTTGACATTTATCACAAATGCCTGTACAGATTGGTCTTGACATTTATCATAAATGCCCGTGCATATAAGTCTTGATATTTATCACAAATGCCCGTACAGATTGGTCTTGACATTTATCACAAATGCCCGTACAGATTGGTCTTGACATTTATCACAAACGCCCGTACAGATAAGTCTTGATATTTATCACAAATGCCCGTACAGATTGGTCTTGACATTTAACACAAATGCCCGTACAGATAAGTCTTGATATTTATCACAAATGCCCGTACAGATTGGTCTTGACATTTATCACAAATGCCCGTACAGATGAGTCTTGACATTTATCACAAATGCCCGTACAGATTGGTCTTGACATATATCACAAATGCCCGTTCAGATTGGTCTTGACATTTATCACAAATGCCCGTACTTGATTGGTCTTGACATTGATCACAAATGCCCGTACAGATAAGTCTTGACATTTGTCACAAATGCCCGTTCAGATTGGTCTTGACATTTATCACAAATGCCCGTACAGATAAGTCTTGACATTTATCACAAATGCCCGTACAGATAAGTCTTGACATTTATCACAAATGCCCGTACAGATAAGTCTTGACATTTATCACACATGCCCTTACAGATAAGTCTTGACATTTATCACACATGCCCGTACAGATAAGTCGTGACATTTATCACAAATGCCCGTACAGATAAGTCTTGATATTTATCACAAATGCCCGTACAGATTGGTCTTGACATTTATCACAAATGCCCTTACAGATAAGTCTTGATATTGATCACAAATGCACGTACATATAAGTCTTGACATTTATCACACATGCCCTTACAGATAAGTCTTGACATTTATCACACATGCCCGTACAGATAAGTCTTGACATTTATCACAAATGCCCGTACAGATTAGTCTTGATATTTATCACAAATGCCCGTACAGATTGGTCTTGACATTTATCACAAATGCCCGTACAGATAAGTCTTGATATTTATCACAAATGCCCGTACAGATTGGTCTTGTCATTTATCACAAATGCCCGTACAGATTGGTCTTGATATTTATCACAAATACCCGTACAAATTGGTCTTGACATTTATCACAAATGCCCGTACAGATAAGTCTTGATATTTATCACAAATGCCCGTACAGATTGTTCTTGACATTTATCACAAATGCCCGTACAGATTGGTCTTGACATTTATCACACATGCCCGTACAGATAAGTCTTGACATTTATCACAAATGCCCGTACAGATAAGTCTTGACATTTATCACAAATGCCCGTACAGATAAGTCTTGACATTCATCACAAATGCCCGTACAGATTGGTTTTTACCTTGGGCACATATGCATAATAATTTTGGTCCTCGCCTTTGTCACAAATGTCCATTACATTTGATTTTAACGCCTGGCATCAATGCACGTTACGTTTGATTTTAATGTTTGGCACAAATGCAAATTAAATTCTGTCTTCAATTTTTGCAAATTTACCTTTTATGTTGGATTTTGACCTTTGGCAGAAATGAAAATTAAGTTTCGTCTTCACCTTTTGCACAAAGGTCAGTTATGTTTGATCTATACGTTTGTACATTGCTCATTGCTTTGTCTTGATCTCTGATTCAAATGCTTATTATATTTGTTCTTATCCTTTAAGTGTTGATAAAAGAATTACACTAGACATTATCACAAGCATATCCTTAATACATTACCAAAAGTCAAGCAAATTTAACTACCGTGACATGTACATGTATAGAACAAATAAAAAACACTATATACTCCTATCACACGTGTGTGGCAACACCAATTTCTGGATTATATTTATAGGTTACTACATTTGAATGGGAAAATATTAACGAGTTTTTCGGATGGCTATACTGCACGACATTGGGAGTGCAATATATCCATCCGAAAAAACAAGTTCATATTTTTTCATTCAAATGCAGTAACCTTTTTATTATATGCTCATTCTTTTTCATTACCAAAGATTTAACAATAAAATTCACGACCAATTATATTTAATAACAAAAGTTATTATCTTAGTATTAAAATAATAAAGTTTACAATTGTAGATTGCTTCAATAAACAAATAATAATATTCATGCACATATAGCTCCTCCCACCAAACGTTAAACTTCATAGCTTACCACGCACTCACGTGCATCAAGCGCGTGTAGTGCAATATGAAGGTGTTAAGTACATTTTTGGCCATTTTTATTAACAGCTAAAGAAGACAGTTTATGTGTATAATTTACGTTTAATTGTGATGACTTTGTAGGCCATCTATATCTAGCTAAATCTGAAACATTTGTATCAAAAAAGTAAAAGCGGAATGTACCAAAGCAGTTTGCATTTGTCAGTCTCTGAAATATTTGCTGGTATGTGACCGTCCTTGAAATATCTGCTTTAGTTCATTCATAAAAAATTGTTTACGTTAGAAAATAATTCCTTTGCACGTGGGGTGTAATTTGAAGGTGTTCAATATCGTGGAATATTGCACGATTCTGTCAATGTAAAGTTAACGGTGAAAAAAGATAAGCATATAATTAAAGAATATATTGTTAAGCACAATTCATAATATGTAAACCAGTGACAATATTGTACAGGAGTATCAGTGAATAAACACTAAATTCATATCTTTGCCTTGACATGGTTCACTAACAAAAATAGCATTCCATCATACGATTCCGAAGTCCTGTAAACTTACCAATTTCTTACTTGGCCGATCGTGGTACACTGATCAATGGACCTGGAAAACACAAAGACTTTTTTAATTTTCTGTCTCTTTGTTTATCGGATCAGTTGACCTAATACTTGTTTCATACATTTTAAATAACTGTGCATTGCATAAATATCTTCAGCATCATCAGCATATAATTTTTATTCAACATACTTCAACTTTACATGCTTCTCTAATAAATACTTGACTTAATTGGTCGAGCTTATTAATAATGTTTCCAAAGTATATCATTTGTTTGCTGTTTAGCAGACGATCAACACGTGCACTTGTTGCAAAGGAAATGGAGTCAAATTTCTTTCCAAGGAACAAACGATAATGACGACACTTCGTGATTTGAGTTGGATTCAAATTTACGTCATTCGGCTGATCAGTTAGATATACTAATCATTATGCCTCCATGGCTTCAAAACATAAAAGGTGTACTTACCAACTTTTAATGCTTAGAAACACACAGTCCTTTTGAACTGCACCACTGAAAAACATATGATGATTTATGTGGGTAGAATGAACAGAAAACTAAATATACAGATTGTGCAGCCACTGGGTCTTATTTTGATTGAGAAATTTCAGGCAAGTGCATGCAGTGTTATAAATAATTGTAAATGAGAAATATAAATTAAAGTGTGATTTATTGCAAAAGAAAAGGAATGGAATCTTTTCACACCTAATAGCAATTGATTACAAAAGGTAAGAAATGACACTGCTGATACCATATCCTTAATAACACAGTATGATCGGATTAACTAGATTGTTGCAATCTTTGTGTATGTGTATGTGTGTGTGTGAGAGAGAGAGAGAGAGAGAGAGAGAGAGAGAGAGAGAGAGAGAGAGAGAGAGAGAGAGAGAGAGAGAGAGAGAGAGAGAGAGAGAGAGAGAGAGAGAGAGAGAGAGAGAGAGAGAGAGAGAGAGATTACATGATTTATTCCACAGGGAGTTCCGGGAGCTGCAGTAAAATATAAATCCACGCATCTGCCAGTCCTTGGAAGTATACAGTACATGAACCGACAAATCATGCAAGGCACTTTCTTTGATGAAATGAGAGAAAGTAAGAGTAACTATGTGTTTCATGATACTATTTACTTCGAAAATGATACAAATATTCTATTTCAAACGGGAACAGCTCATGTTAGTATATCTTACATTATATATGTAAGCTAATGTAAGTATATCTTTACAGATACAGCTGGATCCTCCAACAACTCCTAATGACTCAGTCTGATTCAGTTCCCATAAAAAGTATATTAAAATACAAAATACTACGATAATGAAGATTCAATAAATTTAAATTTCTAAGTACTAATGATTGAACCCATTTACTCAATATAGACACGTCCTGAATACCGTGTGTTTGAAACAGGTGCTTGCACTTGCGCACTAGTTAGTCAGGTGCTAATTTCAGTATTGATATGTATAAGCTGAAGTCTGTAAATGAAATGAAAATCCATCAATAAAACAGTCTTTGGTTTCTTTCAGTTACAGCTAGGAATACCTTTCAAAAGATTCGTTTTATCAAAATATCTCTTATATTATTAAAACATTCTGGCCAGCCAAATCCATATATTCTATATTTGATATTCACCAATTTTTAGACTGGTTCCAATTTTTTCATATCATGGGTCCTATATCCAGCCTTAATTTACTTGATAGAACTATGAATAGCAGCAGAAGGCATACGTAAACATTGCGCAGAAATATGCTGGTCAAAGATTGCATTAGCGAACATTAAATCATATTTCAAATTTATGTACACAAAGTTTAGCAATGGTGCATTTGAGGCACTTTTCCAGTATTTGCGCTTCATTTCAGGAAAACCATAAAACTGTCTAATCGAGAGTCCTCTCTTTTACTGCGACAAGTTATGTCTCTTTAATTTAAGATTGAACTATCTTATCAAGCTTGTCATTATGCAACAAATGAGTAGATGTAGAGGTGACCAAATATATACGCATACATTATTCCAGAAAAGGATGTATAAAGTATAAAATTACCAGAGAATTCCCCACAACACTTTATTATGAACCAATGTTAGGTAGACATAAGGCAATTAAAAATTCTTGAGCGATTATCATTATGCCTGGTGGTAGAGACCTAAGTAATTATCTTTGGAACACAATGTTTCAAAACACAATTACGAAATCATGAATTATAAGTTATATAAACTTTATATATATATATATATAAATATATATATATATATATATATATATATATATATATATATATATATATATATATATATATATATATATATATATATATATAATTTAATACAAATAATAATATCATACAGGTTAGAGAATTTTTAATTCGAACTCTACGGAGTTTCGAACCCAGGTCCGCAAGAAAACGGCACAAATCGCATTGCCTGCACACACCAAACCATATCCCATCACGACTAAGCACGCATCACCATGCACGACTAACCACGTGTATTAAAGATGCTGTGTCCATCGGAAAAGAAGAAATCATTTAAGAGGCGTTCATGTGACACTAATGTTAATAGTCAACACAGATCATTTTACAATATCAATAAATATTGGGATTTTAAGGAAATGATTGAATTGTTTTAATGTTGTCATCTTTTCGAATCAAGCCGAGAAACAAGACTAGCATTGCCTTCATTTTGGGTAATGCATCTCAGAACGTTCAGCTAGTTTCAATGTTGTCGTTGTTAGATGTATCCTAAAACAATATCACAATGAAAACACAAGTAGAAACGACGGATGGATAGCTAGAAAACTAAACAAATGAATGACAGAATGACAATGAAATTTAAAAATTGAATTAAAGAAATTAATAGCATGTGACTCGCTAGAATGAGACACGGAAAATTTTATGCTGATATGATTTAATGACCAAACTTGCTACTGCTCCGGGAATCCCATGGTTGGTTAAATGTTAGAAAAATATAGCTACTGTGCCATAACTATTATGGTTTGATGAATTCGTTTGAATGCATCAACTGCGCTAGAAATTAGATGATTGGATAAATATTACAGGCATAGATATTACGCAGGAAATTTGATGGTTTGGCGACTAAATACACTACAAAAAGTAGGATGGCAGTTACATCAGTTAGCAAACCGCTCGTATTTATATATTATTTTGTTAACTTAGTGAGATATGTAGGGTTAAGCAAAGGTATTTATCTCCTTCAGTGAATGCTGGCCTATAACTACGATGTCGTAGCCTCAACTTGTTTTGTTGTGGTTGAGGCTACGAAATGATCTCATATCATGTAATGGAGCAAAAGAAACCTCACTAAAGTCAGAAACACAAATAGTTTACAAAATCTACAAAATTATTGTAATCATTTTGTCAATGAAGTTTGGCTTATTTTGAATTTATTAAGCCCTTATACGGTAAAATAAATTGGCATAGTTATGCTAACCTCACCGTGTCCACCATGACAGATAACGTGAGACTCTCACCGTGACCCCTATTCTACATAAGTCTTGCCAGACTATATATGGATATTCTACGCTATGGTATTAGTTGTTGAATGACATAACGCGAGAAGATGGAGAATGGATACTTGCATGAATTGCGGAGTACGGTTTTTGTTGAGAAAATAATTGCTTCTTGGTGGAATTTCTAAGTCACCGGCAAACCGTATTTATTTTTAATGCGCAGAATTTCCGACTCAAACCGTGCCATATTATTTTACTAAGATCTGTTTACGTTTCCAAATAAGGCATTAACGTCCTTATATGGCACACAAAAAAAAACGAGGCAAAGAACGGAAGTAGGCATTATTTGAACCAATAGGGCAGACAATCAATATGAAAATATCGGATAGGAAAGCTAAATAAGATTTTACCACTATTTATACAAAGATTTGCTATAATTCCAGAATTAAATAAGAGGACTACTCATTTTATTTCTTTATATATCAAAGAACATGTTCAAAATATTTTTATATTAAGCTAAATAAGAGCCAGGTGTGAATCACACCCGGCTGATACCAGTGACACACATAGACTCATGTTAGTACCCGGTCTACAAGGTAAGACTAAGGGTACTAATATTAGCACTAGCTGGCCTAGTGATCAAAACGTGAAATCTCGGAATTTTTTAAATTGCTTATATTCACTTTTCATATTGCATATATCTGCATATTCGTTACCATTGGCAGCATTTGTGGAAAGAAAATTAACAAATATGACAGAGCATTAAAGACGTTCGGTCCTGTATCAATCGAATGTAATCACAAACTGTAAAATTATACAATGACGCAAGGTATTGATCTAAATTAGTGATTTCTCCTTCTGATTTTTCTAATTCGAAGCAATTAAGAGCAATGCTTCCACTTGTCGAACACGGATACAAGAGGGCTAATGAAAGCTACAATCAGAAAATGTAAAAGAGGAACACAATGAACAAGTAAAGGCACCTGAAACCATTATCGTAATTATTAAGGCTTATTTATTTGTCAGACGATCCTTTATGATATGCAAATGCTGAGTTGTATACTGTACAAGACTTCGCCATTTTCAACCATTTTGTCCACAAACTTCTAGCTAGTTTTACGAATCTGTGGTCTTAAGTAATTAATAGAAAAGAGTGCAAACCAAAACATTTTGCAAAATTCAACAAGTATTTTAATTCCCTAGAAAAAACAATGTGAAAAATTCAAAAGAACCTACAGTTGTGCGAATTAAATCCCAATTATTCAAAAACGTTATATCACCAGGAGGGAATTAATAATGTTCTAATTAAATTCCTGTAGTATTTAAAATAAATCCAACACCGAATATGTTGAAGTGTATGTAATTTCGAATGTGATAATGTGATAATAACATGAGATGTGATGATATACCAACGGTCTTTTGATATATAACGATAATATAATCCAAAAAAGTTCTTGTCGATTTAGTCTAAATATTCATTGCTTAGTTAAAATCTCGTAAAAGGACTAACATCCATGCTGCTGTTTCTACACTTGCAAATATTGATTGTGTTTCTTCAGCATAAATGTTTGACCTCTGATTACCCGAATCACCTCATTTATTATATTTAGTTTGCAATAATGTAATATTTTTACATGATTTGTTGTAATGCTTTTGCATTATCTGTCGAAATATATTTGTATTATATGTTGTAGATCGTATTACCTAAGTTGTTTTAGACCTATGTATTTTTTGTTAGATTAAGAAATCGATCTTCAGGTAATTATGTCCAGACGTCCGTTTTGGTATCTAAACGTAAACGTGACAACTCTGTATAGACCTATAGACTGATTACACTAATTTCATCAAGCTAGTTTCAATCATATGTCAATACGATATTCCACATCCCGATGTTGTCATCCATAAATACCAGTTGAACTGACTTGGCTAGAATTTTCTGTTACACTATGGTCTGTGTCTGTTCATTTAATTGTCAATGTCGATGTTTAAACCATGAATGTCTAAAATGTTAAATGAATTGTCCATAAAAAAATACCTGTTCAGTGTCTAATATATTTCATCGCTTCATATATTCCTGCAATGTATTGATGAATTAAAGCTTCACAATGTTATTCTGGACATGGGTAAGGCGCATCGCTTTTTAGGATTTTCATTTGCACATGAAGTCCATTATTGATTTATCTAACTTTCAAATTTTACACAGTTTGAAATACCAATTAATTAAAGTCATATGTTCATCTATTTTGTTAGCATAGGAGTTTTTAACCTAACGAGTATATGACTTCCTGAGTTTTATGGCAACTGCATAGTTCCTATTAAAAGACAACCCTGTGGTTGTACGTAGCAGACATTATAAGCTTGTACGTAGTAGACATTATAAGCTCAGATTAGACTTCGTTAGTTTGTTGTATGATGAAGTGTGTTAGGGTTCAAATTAATTTTGATTTGTTGCATAAATCATTTCGGTGTTACTTTATTAAAATTATTTTTTCATTGTATGGTGTGGATTTCATTTGTTATATTTAAAATCAGGATGTTTATATAGCTCAGATGACAATAATACTAATTCCTTCCATCGAAAATTTAATCTGGACGTTTTTCCCGATTATTTTACGTAAAATTTACATTTATGAAGAGTTGGGGATTTATAAAGTAAAATTATTTGCAGTGACTATTGCTATTGACGACTCAGAGTCGGTAACATATTTACAATCCCGTATAATGAACACCGTAAAGCAGAACTATCGTGTCTGGATAACAAAGATCTCATTTGAATAAAGTATGCGCTCTTTTCGATACTAATATTTTAGTATGGGTAGACCACCTTGCTACACTCCACAAGGAAATTGCAAATTATTTTAATATTTGACACATCCATTAATACACACATACCAAAAAGTAGGTTGGTCTCATCCATTAGTACACACAAACAGAACTGCACATACACCAAGGAAGGCATATCCACATCCTTTAGAATACACACATTGCACATACCCCACAGTAAGCGGATCCATTTCCAGCAATGATATGACACTGCTCATTAGCAGTGAACAGCTCTCCAGGTTTAGACAACATAGTTGTGGCCCATTCGTTCAATATGGACTGACTGTACACACCTTTACTGATCACACACGTTCTGAAATAGAATATTTACTTTTTAAATTGATATAAAAAGAAAGATATACAGCTAGTTATATGTATAGACATAAATATAGATGTATATTTAAAGTTACTTATGTACCTGCTGACTTTCTTATATAACAACCTATCGACAAGTGCGAGTACCTCTACCGACCTACATACAGTCACGCCTGAGTGCGCACAGACAGAATGACAAGCACACATTTATTGTTTGCATAAAAATGCGTGCATATACATATCATGAAGCTAAAGTATATTATTTTCACTATTTCAATGTTATCGTTGCAATTGCCGAGGTTTCAAACTCAACAGTACTCTTTAAGTTGATGTATAACATTGTATTCCTCCCGAGAAACTGTTCATGCCAGTCACCTATATCAAAGCAAATCGTATATGAATGCAATTTTATAATGATGTACGTCTTGGTACTGATTGCACATACTTGTTTTGCAAAGCCTTGGTGAAAGCTCTCACGGAGCACTTAGAGAAAAGCCAGGGATTCATGAAGAATGTCTCGTTAAGTTGGAATTCGAAAACCTGGGGACTCATAATATAGCGATCGTTCGGACTGCAAGCAGTGGCCCCCGGACTGCCGTCATGCACTGCACCGAGACTGAAAATATCAGACAGGCAGACTATCATCCATATACAGTGTAATTTTGAATAACAGAATCTCCACTGATCTCACTATCAATAACAACGAGTGTTAGTACCCGATTGCCTTATAAAATATCTACAGTAACAGCGTACACTCTTCCCTGTATATTTTCGAGAATGGTATAGGGTCGGGTGTCAGAACACTGTTTCCTTATACAATGTTCAGAATAGACAAAGGACAATACACTGTTGCCTTATATAATGTAAATTACGAGCGAGTGTTAGTACACTAATGCCTTATATAATGTAAATTACGAACGAGTGTTAGTACACTAATGCCTTATATAATGTCACAAGCACACTCGTTTGTGTTGCACTGTCCACAATAGATGCATATTAGCACAATATTGTCGTTTATGAAATCCAGAACAGATGAAAGTTAGTCCACTATCATCTAATATAATGTCCATCATATAATACAACAAAATACTTTTCTTTGCTTTTTACCTTCCTGTTGTTACGACTCTATAGTTGACTTAAATGGGTATTAGGGTTTTAATTGTTACTAATTCTTTATTTTAATTTTTTAAAGAAAAATATATATAATTAAATGTAATTATTATAATTGTTTTGATGATAGTTATGTCAGATACATCGTATTTATTTAAAACATAGTTGTGATTCGTGTAAGCATGATTTTTGCATTAATGCTTTGCATTTGAAGCAAATAGGTCTGGAACAGCTATGAAAATGATTCGCTTTTACTAAGACTATTTTGAAATAATGCTTGTAAATACCCAGGTAGATTACAAAATAACACGAGTTCTGCGTGTGTGTGTGTGTGTGTGTGTACATAAAACGATGTAGAAATGTCTCTTATATACTCAGATATCTATAAGAATAGATATTCGTAAAGAGTCGTAGTGGAGAGTCATAAAATAACATACCCGTAAAAGTATTTCTGTTAGAGAAAGAGTTGCTCATTCGTACGACTGTGTAAAACGACATGTTTATTGTTAGCAAGGATAGTTTTACTACCCGATTTGGACAAAAGACATTTAATGAAATTACTATTGGAGCAGAGCATTACAAAGAGTGATTGACGGTGGAAAATCTGAACATTTTGTGTTAACTTTCTTCTGAAGTCATCAACTGCCATCTTGGAAAGGAACTGATATTCAGACATCAATTTAGAACTGTTTGTTGTGATTCAGACTGTATCAATTTAGAACTGTTTATTCACAGAAGTTGTGTGTTTGCAACTTAAGACAATATTTTGGATCTTCATCGTAAATAGTAAGTCTTGTGTCATATATTTACCTTTTTCTCCGTGTTTATCTAGGGCAAGAAATTATTTATGTTAAAATTTACAAAGCTTGTTGTCTTCTCTCTCTCCTTGTGTTACTTTGAACGAGCCGATAAGTAACACTGTAAAATATTGTATAATTTAAAAAAATCGAGTGAGATGGTAGGCAATCGACGCTGTAGAATAAATACATATAAATTGTCTCTAGGGCAGAACAATTATCATTTTTAATTTAAGGAAAGATGTTAGGTTTTTCGATTATGTAGTTATACTGAAATCAAGGTATTTGTCTTAACGCGTACCTGCTACCTAAAATTAAGGCGATTAACCCCCACTCTCTCTGTCTCTCTGTCTCCATCTCTGTCTGTCTGTCTCTTTATATATATATATATATATATATATATATATATATATATATATATATATATATATATATATAATTGTGGTTGGAATAAATGAATAATATTCCAAGGAGCAAATTGCTATTCCTTATTTATGTTCTTAAATTTTGGCATGTTTTTAGACTCAAAATGTGCATAAAAAGATATTTAATTTAACAGGATTATTTTATATCATCACAACATGAAAACATTATTTCGTAGAATATAACCATCGTATAATTTAGTCCTTAGACATTTGACATAATATGGTACAGAACATGTCAAACCTTTCTCTTGAATGTTGAGAACTGTATTATATAAAATATTAAACCTGTCGTATATTCATGTCTTGAAATCAGCTTGTTTCTATTCATCCACTTCTGACAGGTTATACCACTCTGCCATATAAAATATGGATTTTCTGCAAGTGCTCACTCCTGAGCAGGGATGAATATCATAAAATTTATGTTTCTATTACTCCTTCTATGAAACATTCGCATTGTTGCAGGATGAAAACCTTTGTTTCCCAGGTACGATAATATTGCTTTCACGAAGATCTGCTATCACTGTTTGCCAGAAAATATCTGTTCTGTGACCTGTTACAAACAAAATAGTTGATCATCTCCTACATCGCGATTAATCTGATACACATGTTTCCCATCGGCATCTAATAATTCATGCCTATTGTTGCGTTTATTCTCATGAATTATTATTTTAATTGGTGTCGCTGGTTATCTATCTATCTATCTATCTATCTATATATATATATATATATATATATATATATATATATATATATATATATATATATATATATATATATATATATATATATATATATATATATATATATATATATATATGCATTTTATGCCAATTGCAAAGCTACATTCTACCAATTGTCTATCAACGATATGACCTAGGGAATCCTAAAGCCCGGAAACAAACGCCAACCGCTGATGGATGGCAACTAACAGTTGCAGATGTTGAAACAAACAATCCAACACACGACAATATAATGCACAAAGCATGCGAACACAAATGCGGGATAGAAATAGGGAGCCAAAGATCAACTCACGCATGTCCAAGTTCGTGTGCTGCTACGCTGACAGTCATAAAATGATGACCTACACGACTGAGCTGAACTCTTTTACCAATGTCACATACACCCAATTGGTTGGAAAGACCTATATAGAAATAAAGAAAACACTGTATATCATAATGACAGTTGCAAAGGTTAAAATATACCTTTGAAAACAAATTCCGCAACAGCGAAAAAAAATCCACTCAGATACGAAGTCGCTCAAAATATACCGATTTGAAAATAACTTCATTATACGTCTCAGGATATCAAATGTATCTAGATAAAACAAAGATATGACAATGTTATGCCACTGAAACACAACAAATCGTTCTGACGGCGTTTATCTTTTCTTAACTTAACGATAAAGCGACAACTTTTTGATCCATCGAGGGCACCATTTCGTTATGCAAGGACACTGTTTCTTTTTGCAACAGAAAATGTTCAAGGATAGAAAACCAACTCTAGTAGAATATCAATTTAAGTCATGCCATTTCCTTGTTTGCCTTTCTTGCATTACATTAAGAGTAGCTTAATATAATATTATGAGTACGCTACCAAAGGTATTCAACACCAGCTGAAATGCAAAACGATCTGAAAGACCGGACTAATATAATGGAGCCGTCAGGTGGAAATGGCACTTCCAGCGCCGACACTTATATCATCGCATTTCGTTTTATTCGTATCCTAGCATGTGGACTTATTCATTTACTGCATAAATCCGTGTATTCACCCGAAACAGCGACAATGTAACTGCAAACATAATTCATTTCCCTCAAGCTTTAACCTGGCTATAAGAAGTTCTAGTTTATGATGCTTCGTTTATTATTCACACGCAAACGTTCTCGGGCACCCCGTACAACATAATCACTGCAGATGGCGTGCTTCGGATCGGATTTCTGTTCAGCTATGATGCAACTGAAGTACAGGTGTCTCTTCGTTAATACAGTGCTTCTGAATAACATGTTTATTTTCTTTAATATGTATCCATTCCTCGAAAGCAAAGGTGGTTTTGAAAGTTGAAATTTAAGAAAAAAAAACATGATTGTCATCCGAAGAGGAAATCGCATTTATCGCCAACAGACAACGAAACAGAAGAGATCCTGCTCAACTTAGTCTTGGTCCGGCGGTAACGATTTGTCACCCGATGTAAGCACGATGATGTTTAATCGATATGAACACTAGAACAATGCCTGCTCGAGTTCCATGCGTATCAACCTGGAGCTGATGGTAAAATGGGATAACAAATGGATCCAACTGACGTTGATAAGACCCAAGAGTTCCATGGTATACTATCTTCCGTGAATATTAAGGAAATTGAGTCTTATTCACATCATTGCAGTCATTGCCAGTACACCATGGAGATAAATTAGAGGTTTGCGTCAAAAGGTCAACCCAACAATGAAACTTAAGAATTCAAAATGTAGCCATACCCAAAACTCCGGAAGCATAGATCGGCGTTCAGATTGCTCTTACCGTCAGTTCTGAGCAAATACTTCGCTAAAGGCTGGAGAATCAAAGGATCCTTTTGCAAACCTAATTCAGCTATTATTTATTATTATTATTATTATTATTATTATTATTATTATTATTATTATTATTATTATTATTATTATTATTATTATTATTATTGTATTCAGTGTGTGCTCAGCCATTTAGCAACTTCATCATCAGCGAGGTGCAGAGCCTGCAGTCCACAGTGAACAGTTGTTCATAATAGGTCTACAGCAACATGAAGAGTTAGTGGCCTGGGCATATCGAAGAAGGTTGACTGCACAACGACCCTGTCCCGTCGGAAAAATGGTCAGCGATGAATCCTAGTTACGTGCCACTATAAAGAGCAGCCCTCGACGTGCCACTGTCCTCAGACCATGACATCCTTAATGAACAACTGCCAACAGTCAAAGTTACCTGGTGGACTGCAGTGATATTAAGGACATTTTTGTTCAGGGTGGCTTACTTTGATTCATGCATATCCATGCCATCCACAGTCAAGACTGCCACGGTTAAAAGTACAAAGGCTACATTAAGGAAGCACAAAATGCAAACGTCGCGGAACAATACCATTACTACAAGATTTTCAAAATAGAACTCCGTTTCAGTGAAAAGGCTCAAACAAACCAACAAAGTCAGCTGTTAAAGCTGGTGCCGTCACGAGGTGTTTTGCAACACCTATTTGCGTTTTTTTATTTTGTCTATAACTATAGCTGAATAAGGATTGAAAACTAACCTCCGTGACGAAATATGAAGCTGTAGTAAATCATTCTCCATGTGCAGCAATCATCGACCAGACTCTAGAAATAAGACCATTATGTGGAAATAACGGACACTGAATTACCACTCCGTTAGACAGCAACTCTAGTTCAAAATGCCGTCCAAATAAATACACGTGTTAAAAAAAGACCTAACACAATACATGTTAATACAGGATGGGATATAATTCTTCTGAGGTAAGACCTTTGTTCTTTTATTTGTCAACTACAAACATTTTGTTTACAAAAAACTTTTAGCACTGCTTCCTTAGTATATACACTCTATAAACGCGGTCGAATGAGTTCAGAGGACATCTTGGTGCAGAGTGAAAACACCATTCAGTCGGTACTGATTTTGGGCAATCCCCCTGGTAGAGTAAGCTTGGCCACTAAAAATCCTTTGTGGGTCGGGCGGAACAAAAAAAGAACACTTAATAGCATTATATTATTTAAGAGTCGCAAAAGTAGGTTCTGAAAGGTGGGGTCTTTTAAATAAACATTTAACTCTCCTAGTTTGATTTATTATCGGCAATTGACGATAAAACACGCGTTGAGAGATGAAATTTTTTTCCGGAATGCTGGGAAAGTGTTGGATTGCACCTCGATTATACACCAACTATAGTATCGCTAACTCACCTACAATAATTTTGACCTAGTAAAACGTGCCACATCCTGTATAAATGTGATTTTCATGACAATGTTAAATTTATCTGTTTATTTTATATATTTCAATGAATATTTTCTTTCCATTTATGGGTGTATTTCTATGCTGCCTATGTTAGATTCCAACTTTGATGGAATTACAACCCTTCTACCCGTTTGATCATGCCTCAGAGATTAAATCTAACATATTACTCTTTGTGTTGGACGAACGTTGGTATTATACATAGCGCAAGTTGTATATCTATAACTACTTGAGTATACGTGCATGTGTTTATCCATTTATCGAAATTCCCTGTTTAAGTCCTTGGACAAACACAGTCTGCTTTATCAAACATAACCGTCACTAAATTTGATATTAAGTGTTTTTTTGTGTGCAATATCTTGTGTAATTAGTTCTGCTCATTGCTCTGCCATGTGTAATCTTTTCTTATTTTTATCACACTTGCCCATTATGCAATGAACTAGTTTTGACTTATGCGTGAATTAAAATTTTTAATTTGTCAAAAATACGTAATTTATCTGTCAACAAATACGTCATTCACCAGTAATTATAAAAGCATCTCCTATATCCAGAATATAATTGCAATAGTAATGACCAAAGGCTATCACAGTAAATGTACTCTTTAAAACCACGAACTCTTGATAAAAAATGACGTACTCTCCTATAAATGTGTCAGTTGACCGACAACGTACATAGTGTACAATAAATAAGAGGTTGACCAAAAATGACATACTGTACTATAAATGTATATGTTAGCCCAAAATTTACGTAGTGTACATTATATTTAACGTCGATATAAAATGACCTACTATACGATCGAATAGGATGTTAATCATAATAACAGTGCAATAAAATGGAATGTTAACCAAAATTACATACTGCATCATCAGATAGACTGTTAACCAAAAGTTGGATCATGTACGATTAAGGAAAAAAAAAATAGCAATTATCAAAGACGTGAATATTTTCTTTTGTTGAATGAAACAAACAATTCACATCTCACCGTCTGGATTAAATATCTTATCGACAAAACCAAAGTAAATTTTATTAGCATGCATAAGTGCATTAGGATTTACAGAACGTAATTAGTACTAGTTAAAAATAAAGGCCAAATAAGTTAAATTAAATAAAAAAAAAATGAAAATATTTTTTGAAAAATAGCGTCGTTCAAATAAACGTACACATAAAACACTAAAATTAAATATTAAAATAAGAGAGGAATTAAGAAAGAAGTTTTATTTTATGCTTTCACTATTGTCTGTAGTGGTACATAATCAGAAAGATTATTTATCGCTGTCACATAAAATATATTGCCTCACATATGTTATACCCAGTGTTATAAAAGCCCATGACGCATTGCATAAATGAAATTTATCCCTTTCCGTTAGGCCAGGTATGAATAAATTTATACCCTTTGTAATTAAAGCCAGGTATAAATAAATTTATACCCTTTGTAATTAAAGCCAAGTATGAATAAATTTATATCCTTTGTAATTAAAGCCAGATATGAATAAATTTATATCCTTTGTAATTAAAGCCAAGTATGAATAAATTTATATCCTTTGTAATTAAAGCCAGATATGAATAAATTTATATCCTTTGTAATTAAAGCAAGGTATGAATAAATTTATACCCTTTGTAATTAAAGCCAGGTATGAATAAATTTATACCTTATGTAAATAAAGCCAAGTATGAATAAATTTATACCCTTTGTAATTAAAGTCAGTAATAACACGCTGAAATAAAATGTATTCCAATAAATGTGTAGGGTTAAGCCAGGGTATGGATATGTTATTCCAAGGGTTTATAAACTCTATTGCTAGCATGCACAAATGAAATATATTCCTTTCAGTTGATGGGGTTAGATTAGAGTATGGACACGTCATTACCCATTGTGATAAAAGCCAATGAGAGCAAGCATATAGAGCACACAATATGGTCCATTGCCGGCCGAAGTTAGTAGCGGTGGCACAATTCATGTGTGGGTATTGATGCAATTGTATGGTGACAGAAATTCAGACAGATATTTATATTAATTCAGAATTTCAAACAATTATAATTATAACTTCATAATAGTACTTTGAAGAAAAAAAACAGATGTAAATGTACAAAAGCACATTCTTCTAAACAGAACAGATAATACCAGTCAAACTAGAATGAATTCATAGGTGGTTGAGTATATTCCAACTTTTAATGTACAGTGACTTATATTAAACACATATTACAAATTTTATGATATATTTGCCTCTGAAGACATAAGGGAGAGATGAGAAACTGAGAGTACTTACCGTTTAGAAGGGTGTCAAGGGTTCCCTCATACATCACATGTCTAAAATAAAAGAAAATAATCTTTATGTGCACTAATATAATTTGATATTTTACGGATTGAAAAAACCTGTTTAATCCACTGCCGTTCGTAGTGATGTATTAGATATTATTATATGCTTATCTTTTTTCTCCGTTAACTTTACATTGTCAGAATCGTGCAATATTCCCCTATATTGAACACCTTTATATTGAACCCCGTACGCAAAGGCATTATTTTCTAACATAAACATTTTTTTTTATGAATGAACTAAAGCAGATATTTCATAGATTGAGATACAAACTGCTTTGGCACAATCCGCGTTTACTTTTTTGATACAATGTTTCAGATTTAGCTAGGTATAGACGCTATAGAGTCCTCACAATAAAACACAAGTTATACACATAAAATGTCTTCTTTAACTGTTAACAAAAATGACCAAAAATATACTTAACACCTTCATATTGCACTACACGTGCTTGATGCACGTGAGTGCGCGGTACGCTATGAAGTTAGAAGGTCGGTGGGAGGAGCTATATGCGCATGAATACTATTATTTGTGTATTGAAGCAATCTACGATTGTGAATTTTATTATTTTAATAATAAAATAAAATATTTTGTTATTAAATATAATTGGTTGTGAATTTTATTATTAAATCTTTTGTAATGAAACAAGAATGAGCATATAATAAAAAGGTTATTGCATTTGAATGGAAACATATGAACTCGTTTTTTCGGATGGATAAATTGCACTCCCAATGTCGTGCAGTATAGCCATCAGAAAAACTCGTTCATATTTTCCCATAAAAATGCTCATTTATTCATAACTCATATTGAAGAATCAGGATGCATAACTGAACAATTTCTATTAAAAGAGAAATAATCGATATAAAGTCTGGAAGATGTCTCATAATGATTAAAGAAAATAGTAGGACATACACAATTAATTCATTATCATAAACCTCACTACATTATGTAATAAAGAAATACGAGAAAGACGATCACATTAGAAACTTCACATCATTGCATATAAATATTTTAGCATATGATGAATCAAGCAAGGCACTCCCAAAATATTTATCTTTCTGACAAAAATAGGGGAATAAAAAATATCATACCATCTACATACCAGGCCGTCAACCGTTAATATGTAACAGATAAATCAGCATTGGAGTGTTCTTATTAAAGACGCTTTATCTATCTCTCTATCTATCTATCTATCTATCTATCTATCTATCTATCTATCTATCTATCTATCTATCTATCTATCTATCTATCTATCTATCTATCTATCTATCTATCTATCTATCTGTCTGTCTGTCTGTCTGTTTCTATCTATCTATCTATCTATCCATCCATCCATCCATATATATATATATATATATATATATATATATATATATATATATATATATATATATATATATATATATATATACACACGCATTTTCCACCAAGCAAAATTAAAAATAAAAGTAAACAAAATCTACTTTCGTGCGATGCAACTAAGTCATTAAATTATTGCTGACGTATAGCCATCAAACGACATAAAAGATAATCTGTACATAGTTACATCACTTGAAATAAGGCTCTTTATATGATACAACAGTCAAGTTTATAGCGGAAAACGATCGAAATATTTTTATATTCATTTGAAGACTAGAGTTCATCTGTTTCGTTCATGATGCTTTATACTTTTGGGACAAAAGCTTTTCACACAAAACACTACAGTCAATATGGTCTACGAAACGTTAATGACACCTGACACGTAACGTGTGTACAAACAATGTGATGATTAACTTTAGTAACCCATTTTGAAAATATTTCACAAAGATAGACCTTCATTAGAAAGCGGTTTTGGTTAGAGGATATGTTTTCACAAAATAACATTTCTGTGCATCTCTTTTGGGCTACATGTCACGTACTCCGCATGAAACAAGTTGAATATATATTACAACTAAGAACAAAAAGATTGGTGAATAAGAAATACATTAAGTGGAATATGCATTATTGTTACGAGTAGATCTTCAGGTATGTATACAAGTATGTAACTGAAGAAAAAGCAAAAAGTGATTTTAATCGAATTCAGGGAAAATGAACTCTATTGCTCCAAATTCTGGCTACATGGTTTCAGTAGATATCAATATTGAGAAAAAAATACGAACCCCAGGATATATGTAATTCTTTTCCCATTGACACCTGTTATACTAGCATGTTTGACTACGCAAGTGCACATGTATGCACACATGGTTTGTTATCTAGACCTGTTGCTCAATATTGCTGGTAAAAGTGCAGTGTTTAAATCCTACATCGTTTCTCATCTGAGTTTCACTATCAACAGAACAGTCGGATGAATATTGGTTCATTTTGGTTCCTTTGTTTCTAAAGGCACTTTGGCTACATCTTACTGCGGAAATACGACCTAAGTGTCTGTCGCAAGGACACCCTGAGACAACCAAACTGCGATAGCCTGAAGGCAATATATTTTATCCCAGATTATCATCTTTGACTTTTCCTCCCTGTATTGTTATTGCTATTCTTCCTCTTCTTCTTCCTCCTCCTCGTCTTCTTCTTCTTCTTACAAAAGGCGTTAGCAAAAATGTATATGATGCAACTATAATCGCAATGTCTGCTGAAGATGATTGCGTTTATGCTTAATGTTAGAATAACTGTATAATTTGTGAGAGTGATTTATATTGGCATTGAAGCACGTGATTTGGGATGTACTTTCTGGACATCATAGTTGGGATAGAAATGTTTCAGTCGAGCAAAACTTTGTGGACTTGGCTTATGTTGGTGTAAAAGGTACACATTGCACTGTATCAGATAAACGTGTTTAGAATTGACATAAAAAGGCGAGACTTCTCCAACGCTTTGTTGACAAGATTGGTGTTAACATATACATGTGGTAATTACACTATGCTTTATGGAAATGATTTTGGTTGGCATACAGATGTCTAACGCGCTACACACTTTTTAGACTCAATTGATGTTGATATAGAGACAAGTAAACAGCACTGAACCTTGTTGACAAATAATTACAGAATCTACAAAATCAATAAAAGTATATTGCTTTTTATGATATAGAATAGTTGGAACGTCTAAATGTATGTGCACTGTAATATTTGTACAAGAATAAATATTTAAGTTGAAAATAAGCAATAATAATTTTGCTGATCATACGATAAGGTGTTGAAACAAGATATGGGCATATTCCGCTCAACATGTGCATATACTGCCAAGTGTACATACACTTACTGCGAGAAGAGAATTATATGGTCGTAGGCTGGTAATTGGTTTGATCCGATATTGATGTCCCAGTTTTGAAGATCTGTTAGATAATTCATTGCCTCAATTATCTTTACTCCTCTACGAATTTCGACTCTGGAATGCACGTGCTGAAACTGATCCTGCGTCTTTAAATAACAAATAAGAAATAGACAAAAATTGTCAATAAAGATCATTGTCTTTATCTACAGCAAAATTGGAACCAACTGTAAAGGAAGTAGTAATTAGTTTGTAATTTAGTTCCAAAACACGAGAGAGCGATAAATAAGAATGTTAAAAGGTTTCGGAAAACAATAATGTCCATATAATAACAGTGAAGACGGTGTTACAATTTGTGCAATTATAAATACAACACAAATATACGTTACCCAAAGAAACGAAGAACGAGAAATGTAGTAAGAAGAAGACGAAGAAGAAGCAGAAGAATAAGAAGAAGAGAGAGATAGAAAGGGAAATAAAGAGACATAAACATGCAATTTACGAATTCATCTCATTATCATCACACAGTGTATGCATATAAATATACAAAAAACCAAATCATGTTCCTTCAATAATAGAACACATTTCAGATATATAAATATATATATATATATATATATATATAAATATATATATATATATATATATATATATATATATATATATATATATATATATATATAAATATATATATATATATATATATATATATATATATATATATATATATATATATATATAAGAATACAAATCATATAGCGAAAAACAATTCCACAAACAAGGAAACCCTGCCAGACCTATAATCTCCGGTAACGGGCACCCCACGGAAAGGATATTATTTTTTTATGGGAAAACTGGAGGGTCATTTCTTAGCATTGGTTGAGCGAACACCATACCAGTGGGTATGCTTTATCGATGGTATAGAAATGAAGTGGCAACATGGAAACGAAAGTCTGGATGACTTCATATTAAAGGCGAACAACTTCAATAAAATTCACGGCAGAAATCTTCTACTCAAACCACGTTTTCCTTGATAAAACAACCATACTGGCCGAGAACAAACTACATACAGACATCTACTCGAAACCTACCGACAAACACCAGTATATCCTTCCAACCAGCTGTCATCCAAAACACTGCATTAGGAACATTTCATATAGCCAGGCGTTGAGGATACGCAGAATTTGCTCCGACGATGAAACATTCCTAGAAAGATTTAAAGAGCTGTTGAAGCATTTAATTTACCAAGGCTACGGCGAAGACCTGATTGCTGAGGCAATCCATAGGGCTAAACAAACAAACCGCGATGACCTACTCAAATATGCAAAGATAGAAAAGGCCGATAGGATACTGTTTATCCTGACCTACCATACAGACAACCCCAAAGTAGGTAAAATTATGACCAAACACTGGCCCATCGTGGAATCGTCGGACGTACTAAAGCTAATCCTTCCATACAAACCTGTAGTAGCTTATCGGAGACTAAAAAACCTCAAAGATATACTAGTTAGGGCGAAGCTAAGGCCAGTCACTAGTCAAGACCACACCAGTGAATCTGGCCCCTGTGGAGATAAAAGATGCAAGACCTATCAACATGTGATACAGACCAAGACGTTTACTAGCACAGTGACTAGCGAAAAACTAAACATACACGGTCCAAACAAAACGTGCAGAAAATAGAATGTAATTTATCTCATCACATGTAAGATCTGTAGTCTTCAGTATGTCAGAAAACCTGAAAAGCTACATAAAAGGATAAATCTTCATAGATCTGACTGGATGACAAAGAAGCTGTACAGAAGCCCGGTCGCAGCACACTTCTCTTCCACATGCCACACTTTCAGTGATATTACACTGATATCAATTGCTTACAACCCCAATTGGAGTTCCGAAACCAGGAAGGAAAAGGAATCTTACTGGATACGCCGCCTTAGAACATTGAAACAAAGCGATCTAAACTAAGAAGAATAAAAAAAAAATATGCACCAGTAGAATTATCCTTTGCGGCCGACACATTTTCTTTTCTATCTTTACTGTATCTTATTAGATTCCTTTAAATTACTACTATAAGAAAAATATTTCCGGAATAAAATCATATAACCTGGATGTAATGTGCGTTATATAAATGCACATAAAGTAATAGATGTCGCTATCGCTCATATATTTCTAATTAACTACAAATATTTCTCAGTATGTACAACAAGTATATCCAGGCTGGTTGAGACATAATGCATCTATATGTTTAATTCATGTAAAAACAGCAACGTAGGGTTTACAAACACAACGTTTTCTGTTTTATTTGTTTGTTTAATCTATGTTTTGTATATGCCTTTGAAATAGACTCATTAAGATACTAGTTTTGTTCTGTTCGTCGTCAGATTATTGCATATATATATATATATATATATATATATATATATATATATATATATATATATATATATATATATATATATATATATATATATATATTGCTTTTACAATAGTTTCTTCTTTCTGGGCTAAGTGAACTAAATAAATATCATTTTTTCTGATAAATATAATTCAATAATTTGCGTGCGCATGTTGATATTTTGCCAAAATTGTTTTTTTTTCTAAATGAATCCACCAAACTATGAAAAAGTGTTATTAAAGCAGTTTTAAATATTTTAAATTGATGCATAATACAAAATGAACTTAACCGAGTGTTTGTACAACTTCAACCAAGCCTTAAAAAACTTTGCGTTTCATTTTTCTATGCATACAACAGTAAAACAAGTAAGATATAACTACTCTTGTTAATAAATGTGTGTAACAAGCTTCGTGCTAGTAAGCGAAAAGCGTGATGTTTTGAGATAAAATATGCAAATACAATAGGGATACTACTGTTATGTATAGGGATATTTAACCTGTATTGTGTGTTTAGTTTTTTTGTTCATGATGATAGATTATAAGAACATACCTGATTAGTGAAACTGATTTTGCAAACTGTATATTACAAAGCTAATAGTTGTCTAACAAAGTAGTCTATTTATCAAAATAATCAGTTATAAAGATGTTTATATCATTTTTGTTACATATACTACATATACTACAATCTTGATCATTTCCTTAGAAAGTTTCAGAAACGAAATTTGTTTACAAGTTGGAGTAATTTTCAATTAAGACATGCATTTTCACAAATGGTAATTGCGACATGGAACAAATGTAGATGTTACTTATAAATGGACATTCTGGTCGTAACATCCAACGATAAATTAGTCGCATTGGTGCCTTCAATGTTAATAAGAATGGATTTATTTATTTTATTATTCACTAGAACTGCAAAGTGCCCATTGATTTATGATCTAAACACTAATTTGGAAATACTGAAAATTCATTTAAGGATATTTAATCATATATCATTATCATACATAAATACTTTTGTCACATTAGCGCATCTGAGGCTACTAGCATATCTGTACATTCAATATTGGAATGATTCGGAGCGCAAGAGGAATTCTAAACATTTGAACATGTGATAGAACTTAGTGATATAACCATTTGGGATTTAATTCGTAGTATAGTAAGTTCGTTTTAAATTTTCACTTTGAAGTCTATGGAGAAAAATTATATTTTTTAATTGAATAAAATGTGTAGATTTTTGCTCCATCCTATTACTTATTTTAAGACCAAACTCTTCTAACATTTCCAAAAGTATCCTCATATTCTATACCAACAAAAGTCTGAACTATTTGGATTAATTGACCACTCTGTGCCATCTATGTATTTCTCTCTGTTCATCATGAAGGGAATAAAATATTGGATGTAATCTATCTGTTCAATCTGTATACCCCTCTCTGCACCTCATGAGGGATAAAATATAGGATGTAACTTATCTGTTCGATGTGTATACCCCTCTCTGTACATCTTGAAGGGAATAAGGTATAGGATGTAATCTATCTGTTCAATCTGTATACCCCTCTCTGCACCTCATGAGGGATAAAATATAGGATGTAACTTATCTGTTCGATGTGTATACCCCTCTCTGTACATCTTGAAGGGAATAAGGTATAGGATGTAATCTATCTGTTCAATCTGTATACCCCTCTCTGCACCTCATGATGGATAAAATATAGGATGTAACCTTTCTGTTCGATCTGAAAATTCCTCTCCTTACCTCATGAGGTATAAAATATAGGATGCATAACTGGTATTAAAAACAATGTACGGATTATGAATGGATAGACGAGCGTCAAATATATTAAAGAATGTGGAAGATATATATATATATATATATATATATATATATATATATATATATATATATATATATATATATATATATATATATATATATATATATATATATATATATATATATATATAAGAAAATGTGGCTGAAATATTTTCTGAGGTGGTGAAGATAATATATAATTTTAAATCTAATTAATATCAGAGCTGGTAAGGTTTGTGGATTGGTGCCTTAATTATTATCCTTACTGGAACATGAAGTTACACCTCTAGCTGAACCAGTCTACATAATTGCAACAAAGTATCAAAAGTGTCATGATATACGAACAATGCAGATTAAATATATACATTTTATGACACTGATTGTGATAAAGAACATGAGGAGATAAAAGAATATATGTAAAGATAAAAGATGTAGTATTGGTAATAACGAGTTTAATGATAAATAAGGCAAGATTCTAATGACGATTTGAATCGTACAACAGTTGGACTATTTATCCTAACGTTAATCCTGACTATACTAATTTTGATCATAATTATGGTACTAACTATCGTAGTCTGAGTGATTTGTTGATTCGAATATTGAATATGCTACCAATATTGATTATGCTTCTAATGTTGATTATGCTTGTAATGTTGATTAAGGTACTAATGTTGATTATGCTGCTAATGTTGATTATGCTTCTAATGTTGATTATGGTACTAATATTGATTATGCTACTAATGTTGATTATGCTGCTAATGTTAATTATGGTACTAATGTTGATTATGCTTGTAATGTTGATTATGCTGCTAATGTTGATTATGCTTCTAATGTTGATTATGGTACTAATATTGATTATGCTACTAATGTTGATTATGCTGCTAATGTTGATTATGGTACTAATGTTGATTATGCTACTAATGTTGATTATGCTACTAATGTTGATTATGGTACTAATGTTGATTATGGTACTAATGTTGATTATGCTACTAATGTTGATTATGGTACTAATGTTAATTATGGTACTAATGTTGATTATGCTACTAATGTTGATTATGCTGCTAATGTTGATTATGCTTCTAATGTTGATTATGGTACTAATGTTGATTATGGTACTAATGTTGATTATGCTTGTAATGTTGATTATGCTACTAATGTTGATTATGGTACTAATGTTGATTATGGTACTAATGTTGATTATGCTACTAATGTTGATTATGCTGCTAATGTTGATTATGCTTCTAATGTTGATTATGGTACTAATGTTGATTATGCTACTAATGTTGATTATGCTACTAATGTTGATTATGGTACTAATGTTGATTATGCTACTAATGTGGATTATGCTTCTAATGTTGATTATGCAACGAATGTTGATTATGGTACAAATGTTGATTATGCTACTAATGTTGATTATGGTACTAATGTTGATGATGCTACTAATGTTGATTATGGTACTAATGTTGATTATGCTACTAATGTTGATTATGCTTCTAATGTTGATTATGCAACGAATGTTGATTATGGTACTAATGTTGATTATGCTACTAATGTTGATTATGGTACTAATGTTAATTATGGTACTAATGTTGATTATGGTACTAATGTTGATGATGCTACTAATGTTGATTATGGTACTAATGTTGATTATGCTACTAATGTTGATTATGCTTCTAATGTTGATTATGCTACTAATGTTGATTATGGTACTAATGTTGATTATGCTACTAATGTTGATTATGCTACTAATGTTGATTATGCTGCTAATGTTGATTATGCTTCTAATGTTGATTATGGTACTAATGTTGATTATGGTACTAATGTTGATTATAGTACTAATGTTGATTATGCTACTAATGTTGATTATGGTACTAATGTTGATTATGGTACTAATGTTAATTATGCTTGTAATGTTAATTATGCTACTAATGTTGATTATGGTACTAATGTTGATTATGGTACTAATGTTGATTATGCTTCTAATGTTGATTATGCTACGAATGTTTATTATGCTACTAATGTTGATTATGCTTCTAATGTTGATTATGCCACTAATGTTGATTATGCTACTAATGTTGACTATGGTACTAATGTTGATTATGCTACTAATGTTGATTATGCTTGTAATGTTGATTATGGTACTAATGTTGATTATGCTACTAATGTTGATTATGGTACTAATGTTGATTATGGTCTAATGTTGATTATGGTATTAATGTTGATTATGCTTGTAATGTTGATTATGGTACTAATGTTGATTATGCTACTAATATTGATTATGGTACTAATGTTGATTATGGTACTAATGTTGATTATGGTACTAATGTTGATTATGCTACTAATGTTGATGATGCTACTAAGGTTGATTATGGTACTAATGTTGATTATGCTACTAATGTTGATTATGCTTCTAATGTTGATTATGCTACGAATGTTGATTATGGTACTAATGTTGATTATGCTACTAATGTTGATTATGGTACTAATGTTAATTATGGTACTAATGTTGATTATGGTACTAATGTTGATGATGATACTAATGTTGATTATGGTAGTAATGATTATGCTACTAATGTTGATTATGCTATTAATGTTGATTATTGTACTAATGTTGATTATGGTTCTAATGTTGATTATGCTACTAATGTTGATTATGGTACTAATGTTAATTATGGTACTAATGTTGATTATGCTACTAATGTTGATTATGCTGCTAATGTTGATTATGCTTCTAATGTTGATTATGGTACTAATGTTGATTATGCTTGTAATGTTGATTATGGTACTAATGTTGATTATGGTACTAATGTTGATTATGGTACTAATGTTGATTATGCTTCTAATGTTGATTATGCTACGAATGTTGATTATGGTACTAATGTTGATTATGCTACTAATGTTGATTATGCTTGTAATGTTGATTATGGTACTAATGTTGATTATGCTACTAATGTTGATTATGGTACTAATGTTGATTATGGTACTAATGTTGATTATGGTACTAATGTTGATTATGCTATTAATGTTGATTATGGTACTAATGTTGATTATGGTACTAATGTTGATTATGGTACTTATGTTGATTATGCTACTAATGTTGATTATGGTACTAATGTTGATTATGCTTCTAATGTTGATTATGCCACTAATGTTGATTATGCTACTAATGTTGTTTATGGTACTAATGTTGATTATGCTACTAATGTTGATTATGCTTGTAATGTTGATTATGGTACTAATGTTAATTATGCTACTAATGTTGATTATGGTACTAATGTTGATTATGGTACTAATGTTGATTATGGTACTAATGTTGATTATGCTACTAATGTTGATTATGCTACTAATGTTGATTATGCTACTAATGTTGATTATGATGCTGATGTTGATTATGCTTCTAATGTTGATTATGGTACTAATGTTGATTATGGTACTAATGTTGATTATGCTTGTAATGTTGATTATGGTACTAATGTTGATTATGCTACTAATGTTGATTAGGGTACTAATGTTGATTATGGTACTAATGTTGATTATGCTTGTAATGTTAATTATGCTACTAATGTTGATTATGGTACTAATGTTAAGTATGGTACAAATGTTGATTATGCTACTAATGTTGATGATGCTACTAATGTTGATTATGGTACTAATGTTGATTATGCTACTAATGTTGATTATGCTTCTAATGTTGATTATGCTACTAATGTTGATTATGGTACTAATGTTGATTATGCTACTAATGTTGATTATGGTACTAATGTTAATCATGGTACTAATGTTGATTATGGTACTAATGTTGTTTATGCTACTAATGTTGATTATGGTACTAATTTTTATTATGGTACTAATGTTGATTATGCTACTAATGATGATTATGCTGCTAATGTTGATTATGCTTCTAACGTTGATTATGGTACTAATGTTGATTATGCTACTAATGTTGATTATGCTTGCAATGTTGATTATAGTACTAATGTTGATTATGCTACTAATGTTGATTATGGTACTAATTTTGATTATGGTACTAATGATAACTATGCTTTTAATGTTAATTATGCTACTAATGTTGATTATGCTTCTAATGTTGATTATGGTATTAATGTTGATTATGCTTCTAATGTTAATTATGCTACGAATGTTTATTATGCTACTAATGTTGATTATGCTTCTAATGGTGACTATGCCACTAATGTTGATTATGCTACTAATGTTGATTATGGTACTAATGTTGATTATGCTACTAATGTAGATTATGCTTGTAATGTTGATTATGCTTGTAATGTTGATTATGGTACTAATGTTGATTATGCTACTAATGTTGATTATGGTACTAATGTTGATTATGGTACTAATGTTGATTATGCTTGTAATGTTGATTATGGTACTAATGTTGATTATGCTACTAATGTTGATTATGGTACTAATGTTGATTATGGTACTAATGTTGATTATGCTACTAATGTTGATTATGGTACTAATGTTGATGCTGCTGCTAATGTTGAGTATGATTCTAATGTTGATTATGCTACTAATGTTGATTATGTTACTAATGTTGGTTTTGGTACCGATGTTGATTATGCTTGTAATGTTAATTATGTTACTAATGTTGATTATGGTACTAATGTTGATTATGGTACTAATGTTGATTATGCTTGTAATGTTGATTATGGTACTAATGTTGATTATGGTACTAATGTTGATTATGGTACTAATGTTGATTATCGTACTAATGTTGATTATGGTACTAATGTTGATTATGCTGCTAATGTTGATTATGGTACTAATGTTGATTATGCTTCTAATTTCGATTATGCCACTAATGTTGATTATGCTTCTAATGTCGATTATGCCACTAATGTTGATTATGCTACGAATGTTGATTATGCTTCTAATGTTGATTATGGTACTAATGGTAATTATGGTACTAATTTTGATTATGTTTCTAATGTTGATTATGGTACTAATGTTGATTATGCTACTAATGTTGATTATGCTACTAATGTTGATTATGCTGCTAATGTTGATTATGGTACTAATCTTGATTATGCTACTAATGTTGATTATGCTTCTAATGTTGATTATGGTACTAATGTTGATTATGGTACTAATGTTGATTATGCTACTAATGTTGATTATGCTTCTAATGTTGATTATGGTACTAATGTTGATTATGGTAAAATTGTTAGTCATGCTACTAATGTTGATTATGCTACTAATGTTGATTATGGTACTAATGTTGATTATGCTACTAATGTTGATTATGCTTCTAATGTCGATCATTCTACTAATGTTGATTATGGTACTAATGTTGATTATGGTACTAATGTTGATTATGCTACGAATGTTGATTATGGTACTAATGTTGATTATGCCTGTAATGTTGATTATGCTACTAATGTTGATTATGATACTAATGTTGATTATGGTACTAATGTTGATTATGCATGTAATGTTAATTATGCTACTAATGTTGATTATGCTACGAATTTTGATTATGCTATTAATGTTGATGATGCTGCTAATGTTGATTATGCTATTAATGTTGATTATGCTATTAATGTTGATGATGCTGCTAATGTTGATTATGCTATTAATGTTGATTCTGCTATTAAAGTTGATGATGCTGCTAATGTTGATTATGCTATTAATGTTGATTATGCTACCAATGTTGATGATGCTGCTAATGTTGATTATGCTATTAATGTTGATGATGCTGCTAATGTTGATTATGCTTCTAATGTTGATTATGCTTGTAATGTTAATTATGCTACTAATGTTGATTATGGTACTAATGTTGATTATGGTAGTAATGTTGATTATGCTTCTAATGTTGACTATGCTACTAATGTTGATGATGCTGCTAATGTTGATGATGCTGCCAATATTGATGATGGTACTAATGTTGATTATGGTACTAATGTTGAGTATTCTTCTAATGTTGATTATGGTACTAATGTTGATTATGGTACTAATGTTGATTATGCTACTAATGTTGATTATACTACTAATGTTGCTGATGCTGCTAATGTTGATTATGCTACTAATGTTGATTATGGTACTAATGTTGATGCTGCTGCTAATGTTGAGTATGATTCTAATGTTGATTATGGTACTAATGTTGATTTTGCTTGTAATGTTGATTATGCTACTAATGTTGATGATGCTACCAATGTTGATTATGCTACTAATGTTGATGATGCTGCTAATGTTGATTATGCTACTATTGTTGATTATGGTACTAATGTTGATTATGCTAGTAATGTTGATTATGCTTCTAATGTTGATTATGCTTGTAATGTTGATTATGGTACTAATGTTGATTATGGTACTAATGTTGATTATGTTACTAATGTTGATTATGGTACTAATGTTGTTTATGGTACTAATGTTGATTATGCTTCTAATGTTGATTATGCTACTAATGTTGATTATGCTACGAATGTTGATTATGGTACTAATGTTGATTATGGTACTAATGTTGATTATGGTACTAATGTTTATTATGCTACTAATGTTGATGATGCTTCTAATTTTGATTATGGTACTAATGTTGATTATGGTACTAATGTTGATTATGCTGCTAATATTGATGATGCTGCTAATGTTGATTATGGTACTAATGTTGATTATGGTACTAATGTTGATTATGCTGCTAATAATGATGATGCTTCTAATGTTGATTATGGTACTAATGTTGATTATGGTACTAATGTTGATTATGCTTCTAATGTTGATTATGGTACTAATGTTGATTATGCTACTAATGTTGATTATGGTACTAATGTTGATTATGCTACTAATGTTGATTATGCTTCTAATGTTGATGATGGTACTAATGTTGATTATGGTACTAATGTTGATGATGCTGCTAATGTTTTTTTGCTACTAATGTTGATTATGCTACTAATGTTAATTATGCTACTAATATTTCTAGTAAGACGGATTTATTTACTCCGATAATAAGTATGATACTTACTGTGGTGGTCTGAATGGTCATTTACTCGGATGATGATTATGATTATGATTATTATAATGATGATTGGACGTACAGAAATTTGTATGATGATTTACTCTGTAAATTTAAATACAGCGTCATCCATAAATGATACTGATAAATATGCTAAGGCATATTGTCAATAATGTATAAACAACTGCTCTATCTTCAAATATGTTCTTCAAGAATGGCTAATGCTGAGTACGTATAAAAGGATCAATAAGACTTACTGAGAAGAATATCTCGTTTAATTATAAAAACAGACGTATACAATTAAAGAGATCTTAGAGCTGTAATGATATTTGGATCAAATAAAATATGACATCCGATTAATGCAATGAAAGAGTGATTAATACTAAATATGAATGATAATTATTATATTTGTCAACTGCTCAGCTGGTTAATTCATCGACACCTCCTTGACACCTCATTCCGATCTATAAGTGGATTGTAGAGTCAAACAATTATCATTCTTGACCAGCAACACAATTTAATTTTCATGTTAACATTGGTATTAAAGCCCTACACTGAAATTGAAACATTCACGGTAGGCAAGATAATTATTCCGGTACAGAACAGTGGTCCAAGACCGCCATTTGCATTAGAATATTTGCTCATTAGTTACTGTACTCAGTGTGATATGTTATTTGAGCAGAATCAACTTTATTGAATTGCATGATGTGTACAATTTGGATCTAGAATAAGTTAGTAATACTAATTAGGTTCAAGCATACCAGAGGTTAGTGAAGTATATTTACAAACTTCATATTTACTTTCAAATAAGAACACTTTTGTCTAACTGTTCTATACAGTTGCCACATGGACAATAATTTCACTCTAATATAAATGTGACAAGCGTGAAACAATTTAACATAATCAACAATAACTATAATGTCCAATCACATCGCTATTGGAATTCCTAAAGGAGAACACTTTTTAATTGTTAATTAAGGTCCTTAAACCAATTCCAAAATAGAAAGGGAACTGCCTGGTTATGATATGAAGCAGACAAATGATGAATTTAGGGACGGCGAATAAGATACATTGCTTAGCAGTTTACCTCAAACAACGTCAGAAGAATTGAAAGGAGGTCGAGCTACGACTTTAACTCGCACAGACAGAGAAAAGGTATGTGATTGTTCGGTAAAGGCAAGAGACTTATACCTCTCGACTACCATGGGTCCCTTGTTCACAATTAAACAAAGTTGATATTTTGGGAAGCAAACAATGCAATTTTAAATAGACTCTAAGTGAGAGTCTATCGTAATTCCAGAAGAACAACGACTTTGACAAAGCTAATATAAACATAGTAGACATGTTAAATAACAGACAAAAACTAATAATCAAATAAGGACTAACATTGTGGAATAGAATCAATTCAATTAAATGAGAAATATATAGGAGGAGTACTAGAGTAGTTCAAAGCGGAATTTGGTATTGAAGCTGGAATATGACACATTGCATCTATAGCAAATACTGATGAACTGACAAAAACAGATATTACAACGAGTTTAACGTTAAAGTATTATCTGGATATGCATTGCTTTATGGATTTGAGTTTATAAGGAGGGGGTGTAGAAATTAAATTTCCAAATATTTTGGTGGAAGGGCACAAAAAGGTACTGGGTGTAAGAGGAATATCGAAATAGTAACCAAATTAACAGTTGGCACATTAAGAATGATCATCATCATCGTCATTATCATCGTCATTATCAGCCATATATTGCATTGCCGTCTAATTGTAATTGGTGTATTTCCATTTGAAACAATGACGCTAATATCTTCTGTAAAGGCTGTTTAAACGTTTACGTTCGCCACTGTACTTAAATGAGAAATTATTATAATCAGGAATGGATTTTGGATTCTGGTGCTCCATCCTAGTTAGTATCAACGTCAACATACCAGAGTCAATCAGCACAGTGTTTACGTGTTTTGGTGGAGTTACATTTACGATTTCAGTCAAAATGGGACACGGCCAAGTGCTTACAATCTCCAATATTGCCTACAATATTATCAATATTAGCACTAACACTAATATCAATAGGAGTTTTTTTCTTTCTTTGTGAAAAGAAATCAGAATGTAAATTTTATCACGTTCTTCACACAAAGTAGCCAATGGGTCCTCCAACCGTAGTCCGTCGTCTCCCGGCATTAGTGCACATGTGCAATTAATTGATACTACCTTCATTAAATTAAATTAAATTAGGATAGATTGTAATCTTCTAATAGCTTTGGATTTGAGTTGGAACCTCTTAAACTCAATGAAAACCGCCGTATAGTCTTATTTTAAGACTAATCGTTCATTTGTTGTGGTATGAATGTACCGTTAGTATAATAAAATGATTATATGCTTTAAGAATAGAAGCATAAGACCTCAAGAATAACCTTTTAGACCGAAGCCTACTGGGATTTGGCAACCTCTTAAACTCCATGAAAACCAAATATGCATGATGACTTCGATGGACTTTTGCCACCAAATTTACATCATTGAGGCAGTCGTGCTATCGTTCAAAGCACCATGATTAAGGCAGTTGTGTTATCCTTCGAATGGGAAGAATGGATTCAGAATGAAGAGCGAAATTTACATTTGTATTATAGACTTCTGGGTTGTTTGAAGAACCACTTATATGAGGCAGTTGTGTTATCGTTTAACGTTCTATGACTAAGGCAGTTATGTCATCCTTCGAATGGGAAGAATTGATTCAGAATGAAGAAGAGACGAATTTCAGATTTTGCTATAGACTTCTGGATTGTTTGAAGAACCACTTATATGAAAACCAGTATTTTATAGAACCTTCACCGATGTCAAGACGATGAAATCATCATTGACTTCTCCCATTTAGATTGTATATAAGAATTTACACTATCAATAAAAGAACATAACTCCTATATTTGCCCCAAACAAAAATCATATAATAATGGAAACACTGAAGGAAGTAGAAGAAAAATACCATCTTACCTGTAATATCACTAATGCACGGAGAATGACACGAATTTTTATAGTACTATCTTGGATTCCTCTGTACATCTTTTTCACCTTTGAAAATTAAAACACAAATTTTCTTTCAAGTGATTATAAATTATATTTTTGACAGGAAAATAAAGAACATGTTTTTGTGTCAAACCAGTCTCATTGAATGTATCTGTATATTAACATTTATCATACTACAGACATATCATTCTTCATACAAACAAAATGGATAAGAACGAAAGCAGAATTATTAAAGTTTCAGACAGTGTTATTTTACTTGTAATAATGATACAGTTATACTGCAATAAATAGAATACAGTTGATACAATCTACTTTGGTCATTTAAAAGAGGAACCAAGTATAGGAAGTTCTGCTTAGTATGATAACTATATTTAGGGGTGGAAATATGCTTTTCCAATTTTATAAAAGGACCTATTTGTAGAAGGGTTTCTCTGTTGTTTAGTCTAGAGAGACAAATGTTTGATTAATTTGAGAACTATTTAGAGGAAAATAAATCAGGCGAGATGCATCCATGTACTCAAATATCTTTCCTGGTCAGGCGAACAAAGCTTAATATGATGGGTGAATCGTAATTACACATCGATCATCTCATTTCAAACAAATCCAACGTGAGAATTAAGTAACCACTAAAGTGTTCAATAGTTAAGTATACAGTACTTACTCCATTAATAACGTGTGAAAAATAGGACCTGATTCTTTTCTTTGCATTAATATCTCTTTCGGTGAGATTTAAGGATGTTTCCATTGCTAAAAATCTGCAATATATATATATATATATATATATATATATATATATATATATATATATATATATATATATATATATATATATATATATATATATATATATATATATATGCTTTTACGAATGTAGAAAAGGGTTACAAATTATTGTCGGAAACAAAGTGAAGGGAAACACAGGATTTCCTATATTATCAACTTGTTGGATAAGATTGTAAAATTAAATGTGCATATATATACGACATCAACAGATTCGAGAGTAAGATTAAAAGTCAGTGGACAGAATCGTCTAGATCAGTCGTGCAAATGTTACAAAGACAAAGTATATGGGTATACAATTAAAACAAAGACAAACGTTGTGACTTTGTATTGAACATAAATGTAATGTATTGAACCAAAAATTTGCTATGTATTTACATAATGATATAACTCTTTGGACAGTCTGAAGAGCAAACATGATAAAATATTGAAGAATGAGACGTACCGTATAAGAATGAAATCGTTTGAAGCTGCAACCGCCAATAACATAAATACTGCAAATAGAGCTTACTGCATTTCAGGCAGCCCCAAAAATTTGAGTTTGGCAAAGAGCATCAAAAAAAAAAAAAGAAAATATAAACGTTGTTCGATACAAAACCGATGAATTCTTATGTGCCGGGGCGGTAGAGCACCCTTATGTGCTCGGTAGTTAGGATATATCCAGCATGTATGAATGTTTGGGGAAAACATTAAAACTGATCCGCGTACTTCTTGAATGCGCTGTTGGTCTTCCGAGGTTGTCGAGTACTCTCATACGCTCCTGGCAGTCTAAGCGGCTGGTAAACATATATTAGTCAGGGTCGAGTTTAAGGTATACCATATATATATACACACACACACACACACACATATATATATATATATATATATATATATATATATATAGGGAGAGAACGGATTTTCCCTTGAGATTTAATGTCATTCAAATTGGACCTTCCAAGTGTTTCAAGCCAAAATTAGTGACGTAATTCCCAGTCAGTCTTTTTCATTGTAACCACAATAAATAAAATTGTTGAGGATATTTCAAGGATGGGGCGGTCTATTACACTTTACTTATAGCACTCAGTTAATTTCAAGGCAGACGCGTTCAATAACTGTGTCTTCTGTAGGGGTTGTATTAACACCAGGTACTAGAATTTCTCTAAGGTAATATACTCTGTGATTGTATTTTAACGGTACTCTGACATCAATGACGTGATTTTTTATGTGTTTCGGCTGGATAACAAAGTACCAAAACAATTTCAAATATTTGTTCACAATGACCAGTATTATATAATTGAGTGCACTAAGACCATGCGATCAAATTGACCAGGACTATATAATCGAGTACACTAAGACCGTGCAACATATAATCCCTTAACAATCAAGGTAATACTTCAACGCATGTTGGACCTATAGACGATATAGGAAGCAACAACAATAGCTCATTTATTTCTGTTTTTAAACACAACTTTATATTTAGTTCGCTTTCTCTTTCATACTGTTTTATAAGCTCAAACAGTACACTACATATATTAAATATTGTGTCGCACATGAAGTTTGTTTTATGGTTTAAAATTTATAATGTTTCAATTAATTAGAAAGCCTCACAACTTAGAAGCACTAAGTTTGCATTTTAGAAACCAGTTTTATTTCATTAACACGTCCATTTTCTCTTATTTATTTTATAAGCAGAAACCTTAGTGTGCGTTCCAAACATTTAAGTACACTTTCGTTATAAACGGCAGAAACTTTGGTGTAGTATGCATCATTTATGAAGGTGAAAATATATTGAAATTAAAAATGAACGTAATGATTTTTAATCAGTAAGTATGTACGTAAATAGATGCGTTTATTAGAACTTACTACTAGTAGATATATAAATAGAAATAAGTAGGTTAGGTCAGCAGGCAAATAGGTAGGGTGAAAAGACAAAAGAGTGATAGATATACAGATAACTAATTAACTATCATTTTGGCTTAAAAGGACTGGTAAGTAATTATATAGAAATAGGAACCTTGCTATATTGGTATGTAGATGGGTAGCTAGATTTATATTTTATTAAGAACTTACTGACACATACATACATACATACATACATACATACATACATACATACATACATACATACATACATACATACATACATACATACATACATACATACATACATACATACATACATACATACATACATACATACATACATACATACATGCATACATACATGCATACATAGATACATACATACATACATACATACATACATACATACATACATACATACATACATACATACATACATACATACATACATACATACATACATACATACATACATACATACATACATGCATGCATGCATGCATGCATGCATGCATGCATGCATGCATGCATACATACATACATATATACATACACACACACATACATACATACATACATACATACATACATACATACATACATACATACATACATACATACATACATACATACATACATACATACATACATACATACATACATACATACATACATACATACATACATACATACATACATACATACATACATACATACATACATACATAGATATGTTTATTATGCAAACAGTTAACTTACATATCATATATTGATGAATCTGTCAGTACGACGACCTCAACATAATACTTCTTTAGATTGCGAAGTTTATCTGTGGAAGTATTTTAAAGATAAAGCATACTTATTTTGAATAGTTCCATATAATAAAAATCATGATTTATATAAATATATATTATTGTTTGTAATTTAAATTATCTTGATTATGTTTAGAGAAGATACTATGTAAAATATCAAGCCCATCAATACAAACATATATTCTCAGTAGGTACCTAATGCTTAAGAAAATTAAAATAATACAATGTAATAGATTTAAATTGCACTGTTAAATCATTTTACATTATTTAATGTGGTTATCCTTGTATTATGTTATGTGCTACCATCTTACCATTTTTGCTGTTTGTTCTATAACTGTTCTCTTCTGTGGCGAATGCATTGTGTAAACTTGCAACGTTTCGGGTTAGCAACTTAACATCTGGGTGAAGAAAATGCCTTTGTTTGTCATGTACATCTGAGATAAGTCTGTGCCGATCTATTATTTCCTCTTCTACATTTTTCTCGTTGACGTTTCTTTCTTCTGCAAAAATAGATATTATCTCTTTATACAGAAAAAAACTGCGAGGTAAACCGCGTCTAATTTTATAATTTTCGCAGATGTCATACAGTTTCAATTGAAACAAAAATAAAATATGGACTTATATTAATTTATTTTGTGAGAGAAATAAAGAATTTGATTAAATTGCCGTTTCCCATTAAATCAAGACAGAAAAACTTTAAGTCGTAATTGATAGATCAATCTTGATAATAATATAACACAAATGGCATTAACCACGAAAAAAGAAATAAAACATTATATGTACTCCATTCTTCATATGCAGTCATACTATTATAGTGTTCAGCAAAATAAGTTTAGCTTTGTGGCTTTGGAAAAGATAAAACTTTGTTATTCGATATATTATGTACGAATAAAATAAACTATCGCAAACCTTTATTTTCAACAGACATTTTTCTTTGGATACTTCCTTGGTCCTGTAGAACGTATTGTTTGCCAAGAAGATTCGTAGTTTCCATAAAGTTTCTTGATGTAACCTGAGCCTCTGACGGTTGAAGATCGTACATTTTGTCTCCTATTTGAATGTTTCCGTTCTAGATAATGGTGTACAAGAATACATAAATAATCTGTGTGCATGTGTGTTTTTGTGTGCTGCAAGGATATTAGTTGAATTTGGTTTCTACTCTATATGTCAGCTACATTATCTTCTGTTTTTAAACATTAAAAGTACATGTGTGCCCTAGAGCTGACCACAAGAAATTGTCAGTTCCCTTCTTTAAAACAAGGAACGGGATGGTATAGATCGGTCATTTATTAAGATTGTTTATTTCAGGTTGTCATTTAATCTGCACATGAACAAAAAATATAAACACAGGTCATAGGTCAATTACAGACATTACTGTTTTTGTAAATAAGTATATGAGAATCATTGTTCTCATTATAGAAAAATAATGTCACAAATACTTTACTATACTTACAAACAAATAAGCTTCATGAGTTTTAGTATTGAAAATCTGAAATAAAACATTTGCATGTCGATACGTATGGCACACCGTATATTTCGTTCAGGGTTTAATTATATGTATACGAAACAGGAATTAACCTAATTTAAAAAAATGAATAGAACTATATTGTATTAAACCAAAGGTATTGAAATTTTCACCACTAGTAATTACCAGGCCTATAATATATACTTAGGATAAATTAATATTTGTGTATTTTAAAATGAAAAACCACTTTCAATTAAAGACAGAATTCAATTTTACCATCAATGTTTCCACAATGAACACTCCCTGTATAGGAAGTACAGTTACTGAAAACGTACCCTCACAAAATTTATTGATATTTGCATAATAAATGCATAAACTAAGACAAATACATACTATATTTCTGACATCTTGTATCATAGGCAGCACTACAACTTATTCTTCTGCTGTTGTCAAGTTTGGTGTTCCACAAGAGTTGACTTTATTGTTGATGAGAGGGATGCTTCTATGATTGTTACAGTCATCTAAAGAGCCTATTATTGTTATAGTCATATAAAATGCATTGTGTACAATGGGCAGATAATAACCGTGTAACAATGTTTACAAGTCCTGTCTCGTTTTATTTCGGCTGTTATTCCCCCTAGTCCACAAGCTTTCCTGATATGAAATTTTCGGACTTTTGAGTTAGTTTTAACTTCAGTAAAAAGACTTTGAACACTCACCTAGAATATAACATTGATGCCATTAATGATAACATATCGCACAGTTGTATTATAGAGTAAGGATAAGGAAGCCATGGAAACAGTTTAAACATAAGTGTTATTTATGACTAAATAAAATGAAACATTCCCAAAATAAGAAATATGACATACTGAACTTTTCAAAAATATTTTTGGAGTTTCCATTTTTCTCCAGATACGTGCTGTAAGTATCATGTAATGTTGGTACACTTCCCCATAAGTAGCCTTATTATGTTTATTATTTCTGATTAAAATCGATTTTAGAGAATTTCCGCATTTTATAGTTAGAAAACGTTGACAATGTTAACCCATCATTAAACTGACTCGTTTAAATGGTTTGCTCATTCTTTAGACTTATTCACATTCAAGTATACTCAGTAATTATCTTCATTAGAAATGAGTTTTCTGGCAGTTAACAATGTAATTGTTGTTTGTACGTTTCTTTACTGTTGTCATATTTCTGATGTTTTCATCTGTTTACCTAACAAAATGGCCTTCAATTTAAGAAAGTGTTGTTATTGTTGTTGTTATTGGGCTTAACGCCATTTTTCAGCACACGATAGGCTATTCATGGCGGCCAGTATTAATTGGTGGAGGAAGAAACCGGGAAATCACTGGAAAGAACCACCGACCCACGAGAAGCTACTGCCAAGCTTTCTCACATATCCAAATTTGCCAAATCCTAGACTCGAACCCACGCAGACAGAGGTGAGATGGCAGTGATCCGTAACGGACAGCGCTTTAGACCACTAGGCCATTCGGAGCCCCTAAGAAAGTGTTGCTCGCAATATATTAGCTTTTATATCCCAGATTTGGACTAGGTTATATTTCGTGCGCACAGGAAGTAAGAAATGAAACATTAGCATTGATCATCTTAAGACAATATCGGTTTTGGTTCTAGACGTCCGCTTCGCAAGCTTTTCATGTGATATCCACATATTTCATTTACTTACGATCGATTGCCAGGGGTTGTAGAGCCAATCTTCAGCCACTTCCACATTTTATTTCTTGAATAATTATTTATTTAAGTAATCTTCAATTTAAGTATATATTTGCCTTAATATTAATAGTGACGAATTTGCGAGACTACTTACAATTAAGCCTTATCAAGCTAGATTTTATCTTGACATAATAGCCCCTCAATTGACTAGGCGAGCTAAGGTTGATTTAACGGATAAGACTTTGATCTATTGTATCCTTGGAGGCACGATAAATTTCTCGACGATGTTGCATCTCGTGTGGTCAACATTCACAATTATGCAATACGTCAATACTACAATGAATGATAAACGAGCAGCAATGATTATTAATTGACGTTGAACAAAACTATATTTTTGGAATAAAATTTATCGTTGCGACAGACAACACATGGAATTACGTGACCAAGGTGACCCTGTTCGATTATCCCAAACTGAAGATGTTAAATACAAATTCCAAACCAGGAATGTTGACTGATAGTAATAGATCCTAGTATGAACGAACTTATCCTGTGAGAACAGTTCTTCATGCGATATATCCGATGAATAATAAACCTAGCGCTGATGATCACAAACAGATGAATATTTCTCGCTTGAATGGTGTTGCTAAAGGCGTTACATAACACTTCACAAGAGCGCGATACGTTGTACTGGTTTAACAGATTTACGGCAGAAAAAATAAGTGAACGGGCAGAAACATTTAAAGATACCGGAACGTCTATCAAAGTAATTGTTGAACTGGGAAAGCATTAAAATTATAAATAAAAGTGAAGACGTTAATATGGAAATGTTTTATACGAATCAAAATATAAATCGAAGGGAGCTTCGATAAACATTATTAACGAATGCCGTAACAATATTTCCACGAAATCGAACTGTTCAGTTTTATGATGGTTATATGTTAGATTTTATCAGAATTATCAATAAGAGTAAAATGTGTCTCTAAGGTTATTTTAAGTTCAGAATCTATATACTATGATCAGTTTGTACGACCTATGGAGATATTGATTGTGCAGAATATCTCCACGACGAGATGAAAACCTTTACGTTGAAGTACACAAACGATAGTGATGTTATCGAACGATTAGTCAGAAATTATTTTACCATTCCGTATTCGCTGTTCACTTTGCTCAGGAGAAAAATTCATGTTCGCTGACAAGATCGGAATATTTTAAAGATGTGCAGCTAAACTGTGTCGAATATAGAAACGACGGATTATAGAACACTAAATACGATTGTAGCGACGTTATCTGGGTTAATATGGTTGCATGGTATCTTGGATGTTTTCTTGGAATTGGGCAGTGTTCTGAATATTTCAACAGATTTGGACATCCAACACACGAGATGACCAGAGTTGCGATAAATAGACTATTACCATGTTTTGATTTAACTGGATTTGGCTGTATTAATTTGTCTTCTTTCACGGATAATCTCCTTCCGATTGTTTATATTTAGTTTGATCGTCATCTATCAGAATATGTTGGGCTAAAATAGTAATATTACGATATATGCTTGATGATGGAATTTAGGAATCGTTAACTGTAAGTGAAGCAATAATACTGTATCGTCCAGATAAAATTGAATATGAAAATGAACTTGCCAAGGATAATGGCAGAAAAATAATCGATAAGCTTACTCAGGTTAGTTCTTTTGATAATAGATGACATTGTTGTCGACTAATCATTGACGATGACAAACTCGATTTTATATTCACTGATACAACGGAGAAAGGCACATTTATAAACTGGAATAATGCATACTTTCAGACGCAACTAAATTAGATGCAATTGTAAGCTGTATTCGTAGTGACTGACCGCAGTTTACTCATTTAAGATTTTCGATGTTAGCATATGTTTCGATAAATTTATTATCAATGGTAAATATATTTCCTGATACCGCAGTTAGAGTTGCTACATATTCATTTTCTGTGAACACAGAATAGGCGAATTTATTACAGACTGGTACTGATGCATCATGGGGCGAATGGAGAATAAAGCTAGAAAACACAGTTATTCTAAATCCGCCGTCGTTGAACCTAAGGATATATAAAACATGAATAATTAAATATCAGTGTTGTCATCAGCATCTTCGGTATATGATTCTGTGGCCTGGCATAAAATTGTTTATCTGAACGGGTTCTGGTAAAACAACCCATGCGATGGAATTACTTTTGAACAACTGTTCATATATGGATATTGTGACACCTACGCATAGACTCGTCAGAGAAATGAGAGAACGTGGATTTAAATGTCAAACTGATAATAATTTCTTTAGATGGTGCGGAAACGCATGGACTCCAGAACAAATGGGCAAAACTATATTCATAAGATCATTATTTGGGATGAAATAAGCACAGTGTCGCTAGAGATATTAAAAATGTTTCTTTATTGGATTTTGACTCGAAACACCAATGTAATCATTTGTGGAGATTTATGACAACCGCAACTTGTTGGATCATCTCCACATGAATGGTTAAAATCATTTGTATATTTGTACATATTATAAGGAGATTACTAATAATTATCAATATATTGATCCAGAATTAAGAGAGTTTAAGAAATTAATCAGACTACAAACATACATGATTACGTGCGAAATAATACATGAAATAATTCATGAAACACATATATAAGAATAATAAGTTTTTCATAGACTTCAACACCATTTATTTGTATTCCACAAAGAAAAATGTTCCAATATACCTGTACCATTGTGTTATCACCCAGAAAATACGCGACTAGAGAATATCGATGCTGAAATTCTTGGAATAAATGACAAACAAAATCTCGTCCTAATTGATATTGTTTTATTTCCTGTGAGTTTTGTTGAGAGCGCGTTCATGATGGACAAAACTTCATGGACTCTAAGATATTCTATAACAATTCATTCGTCACAAGGATTAACTATTTCCGATACAAATATTTGGATTGTCAATAATCGTATTAAATGGTCAAATGTAATATATCTCGCATAGTCTTTCTGAATTTTGTTCACGGATATTTTCTGCGAATAGTGATATAAAAAAAAACCGTTCAGGAAGTGTTCAATTGAATCATTCAAAAATTGCCTGATTGCGATGAATTGCGGTATGTCCTCGTCTGATTTTGACCTTATGCTGTTTCATGAGAGATGATACTGCGCCAAGAAGTTCTTTGCCATGATCAACCTGTAGGAACTGTGGCCATCGTAGACCGCCACTTTGTAAATTTCTTTTAAATATAGAACTAGCTTCAGATGCTGTTTTAGTTGATAGCGATTCTGCTTCTTTATATATACTTGCAACGTTGCAATATTATGAACGTGGTATACTTGATCAATCGCATTTATTGGATGCTTTCCAGGTCTTGGTTGTTCTCGGTCGTCAAGTTGGATATCAAGTTGAGTTCCAGGACCACAATAATTTTATCCAGGAAGATGTTTTTATCTTGGGTATTATCCCAGTGATCTCATGGTAATTTTCCCAGGAGCGATATCTTCGCCTGTTTTATTAGAGATACATCTGTATTTTTTGTACCACATTTCACAGACATGCACGCTATTTATTCCTCAAACACAATGTAAATTCATATTATTTATTATATTTCTGCATCACAGATACCACTGATTGTTCAGCAACACGAAAACAAGAGCCAATCAAGCATTATCCAGCGCTACCAAATTCTTATGAACAATTACCATAAATCCATCTGGATCTAGTAAGACGCAATTGTTGCTTAACGTGATAATGACATTTCTAAAGTGGGATAAATTGTATTTATTGGCACCATCTTAAGATGATGAGCGTTGATTCAACGTGCTTAAATATTTTGATGAAAATGTAAAATTGTTTGACGAGTACTGAACTGATATTATTGACTTTATCACCGACATTAATAATTCTCCATCTGTGGATAGTATCGACGGATGTATTAATAATATTGTAGTATACGATGATTTGATGATAGACAAACAATCGACTCCAGTTCGGATATTTTCTCAAGACAGACACAAAAACACTGACGTGGTTTCTGTTTCTAAGCGATACACACAAATACCTAAATTAGAGATAACTGCAATCTTTTAGTTGTGTTTGATTGAGTCGATGCACATACCATGTGAAACATCGTACTTGGTGTTAAGGGGACATGGATATAATTAAACTCAGAAACTTCTTCTCACGCGCTAATGCGATTCTACATGCATTTATCACAATAAATTTACATGATCCTGGTTGAGGTATTCTGTAGGTTTCGATAAAATGTTTGATTGAGAGAGACAGCAGCAGGAGGGGGGGGACGATCGCAAGTGAGTGTCCCGGGTGAGTAAAAGAACGCGCATAAAATGTTGAAAACACAAACATCAAAAATGAAATAAGAAAAAAGAGCTAACCTAATTTTAGAGATAGAGGTCGGTTCGAAGTTTCGGTTTATCGCAATTGACCTTGCAGTTTCGTTTTCGTAGGAAGCTTTATTTTTGAGGATGGACTCTTCTAAAAGGTGGTATGTTCATTCCCCATTCCCATCTCTGCTGCTTTCACAATCAGGTTCTTGGTACAGCAACACCGATGCCCTTTTGGTTGCTTTAAAGATGTCCTAAATAAACTGTTGCAACGTGATAACCCATCTCTCTGACACCAGTTATATTTCGAAATTTTCCTCATACAACTGACACATATTTTACATCTCTTGCGACAATGGCAAATAAATTCCAGTTTAAAGATTACCGATATTTATTTGCTTTCGAACAGGGTTTTAAATGAACAGTTTCTCAATGTTAGCTTCCTAAGGCTGTCAGCCTTTAGCATTGTATATCACAACCGAGAACAAAAATATCATCCAATATTGTCCATGCCAAGCTAAGTAATTTTGTGCAAAACTGTGCCAAAACACTTCTTCGGCTCAGAAATGCAAGCATATGAAACGTACTTGTAATCTGTTTCAATTACGAGTGATAAGCAGCTGCCTCAGTAAGGCCCACGGTTTACCAACACCTAAGCGTTCAACATTATTAATATTAGAAATCCGTATTGAAGTGAATCTAAAGAAAACCTACATTGTTTCCATTAATACATTTTACAATCCGAAAAAGACGCTTTTACTAGAACGTTTAGTTAGGAATCATTTCAACCAACCATCTTCTAGCTGTAAAGAACGTCTACCACGTCTTCCCCAAAGGACAAATAAAATGAACTGTTGTATTTGAAACTTCTTCCACAGCCGCAAATATTTGTTCACTTTCAAACGTACAAGAAAAATAATACTTAGCCTAATCATTCTGAAGCTAATATAATTTAACAAGATATAACTGGATTCCACTTTTTCGGTATAGCATTGTTATCGGTCAAAGTTAAACTAGAAGATAATCCATCTTCGCGGCAAGTTGTACCTGTTCGTTCACTGCAAGCCTAACAGTAAGTGAAAACACCGTTAAGCCAGTGGCATGGGTTATCCAGAATTACCAGTATCACGTAAGTTTGCTAAGCAATCTGGTTCAGTCATGGAGTTACATAGTTGCAAAGCTTTGAGAGAAAGCGTATCTTCGTAACGAATTTCATGTGCTTTATGCGCAGGAGTCCAAACAATATGTTTGCGTCGGTCCCATATGAATCATTTTCTTTGATTTGAACGAAAACATTCGTGATCGTTAATTAGTACTTGATATTGGAGGCCCATCCCAGTGATCATAGGAATACTATACTATATAACCACACATCTATCTGTGTTATTCCTTGTTACAGACCAATTTCTTAACTGAATAAAATGACCAGTAACAAAGGCTGATAGGAGATGCATAATTCATAGGGAGTTAATGGTATGTATCGCCCCCTAGTTGTCTTAATTTCGCTTTTTTTAAACGTATCCTTTTTTAGATAAAATTCGCTGACACTGAATGGTCTTGTTATATCTAAACACGAATAAACACCATGCACACAGTTATATGAAGACAGTAATAATTTCACGTCTCGATATTATAGATTTTATGTCTGTATGGAACCGTATCTTCCAATGAACAACGAATCATCTGTTTCACGATCTGAACAGTGTCACACATAAAATCCCAATATCATTAGAAATGTATTATTCTGTCTTTTAAGGCAAAATTTGTCAATGACAAGCCACGTAGTATAAGCCCAAGAAGAAATATTCTATATGCAAAGCTTGCCTATATTTGAGCTGCTATAAAAAGCGAAACACAGATGTGCTGAGTAACGTCAGTATATTTTTTCCACTTGGTAATATATTAATATACTTACAATGAGTATTCCACATTGTCCACTTGATCTTTTGACACATCTGGCGGTCATGAATGCCCCATTCTCATCATCTTGGTAGTAAGCCACATCCTAGTCAATTAAATAGGCGTTATTTTAAATTCGAATTAAGTAGACAGGTAGGAAGGTAAATATTCAAGCATGTAAATATTTATGTAAGTATGTCTGTCCGACAAATCTCTATGTTGATTGCAATTTGTTTCTTAGTTTAAGGGAGTAATTAAGTAACTAAGATGGTAAACAGTTTGGAGTTGGTTATCTATGTACATGATTAACTACTGGTATTTGGAAGAGTACGTTTATCCTAGGCAGACACTTCCTGTGAGAGGTTGGAAAGTTCTTCAATATATGTTTGTGTGTGCGTGTGCTTTTGATTTTGGATTTAGCAATTTTTCAGTCATATCATTATGATGTCTGCAGTGTGGCTGTTTATCTGTCGTTACAGAATAATTCACGTCTTTTAAATGAGATGCTTCTAAAGAATTGAAACTTTAATGTTTGAAAGTAAACGTTAAAAGAAATAGTAGAATCAAAGACAAAATAAAAACACCATCATATTATGGTAGAGAATTACTTAACTACAATTCGAAAATATCGTAATTCAATTGGCAGAAAACTAGCCTAATCCAATTCAGTATATGATTTTTGGAATGAAACCTATATGCGTTAATGAAAACACATTTCATTCATGATTAATATGTTTGTTCTCTGTGGAAATTGACAGTTAAATTTTCTATGTAAAGATAAACAGCAGACTAAGTATTTTTATATCCGTTTATATCCATAGGCATTTAATATATACATGTAATAAAGTGGGACACCGAGTGGCCGATTGATCTAAAGCGCTGACCGTTACGGATCACTGTCATCTCACCTAGGTGACTTTGAGTCCAGGCTCGGCTAACGTGGGTAAGTGAGAAAGCCTGCCAGTAACTACTCGTGGGTTTGTGGTTATCCCGGGGTTCTCCGTGGTTCTTCCATCCACAATTAATACTGGCCGCCATGTATAGCATATCTTGTGCTGAAAATGGCGTTAAACCCTATAACAATAACAACAATATAAAACGTATCTTATGAACTGGAGAGATATTAGAGAGATAAGGAGTTTTTCATTTTCAACATGCTGTGTTTACAGCATACATAAAAACAAGAACTGGGTTTCTTTCTTAGGTATATCTTCTGGAGCGAATAATATTGGCTTATTTTCTCTTAAGTCTGCACTAACCATCAGGAGTCTTCGAATCTCGCTTTTTATATGTTTTGTGTATGTTTATGCCTGTCGAGTTATTACGCAGTGTTATATCACCAGTTATCAATTTACTGCCCTCATCCTTGCCTAAAACCCATAGATGCTTAGATTTTATCGAACAAGCAATAACGTGTCTGGGAGACGGTGGTGTTAGACAGATGCGGTGCTATCTTTACGTCGCATACTTTTTTATTTTAGACCCATTATTCACCAACCAAATTAAATTTGTGGGAATTGTATTCATAAGAAATTGCTATGGACCATGTCTTCGACAAAACGGTCAGTACTGGAGCTAATAATGTTGGCTTATTTTCTATTAAGTCTATATGAACAACCCCGAGTCTTCGAATCTCACTTTTTATATTCATTGTCTGATTTTGCCTATGGAGATCTCACGCAGTGTTATATCAAGAATTATCAATTTCTTGCCCTCATCCCTGACTTGAACCCATAGATCCTTAGATCTTTTGAAGAAGCAATAACGTGCCTAACAGACGGTGGAGGGTGGAGTTAAATGATTGGGACAGATGTGCGATCTTTACGTCGCGTACACGTTTATTTTATACTCATTATTCACCTACCTAATTGATTTTATGGAAATTGTGTTCATAAGAGATTGCTTATGGCCCAGTACTGTGTCTAATAGAATCGGGAAATGTTGATTAATAAAAAGAAATATCAGAATTCTAATAGACACAAATCCTCAAACAAACAGTCTACTTAATCAGCTGGAAGATATTTTCGTTGGACATTGTTCCTTGTTTAATTTCCCAAATCCAGTTTGAATAATTTTTATGGACCGTGCTGCTGCTTCGTTATTTTTTATAACCTTAGTGTATTTCAATAAATTATTTTACCTCAGGAATATCTATGATGTTATTTGCAAAATTGTTTATCCCAGATGCCTACAGTAGTTGAAGGGAAAGATCTTCACTTTGTTTTGTTTTCACAACGGCGGCATTTGAAATGGCAACCACGTTCAAAACAATATCCGATCATAGTTTATAACCTACATCCAAATCATAATATTTCGTTGCAACAGACTTGGTTTTGTAAGTGCTTGACAACACCTCACAAAAGCCTTACTACATACAATAATTTAAAGGTTTATTGGAGCATCACACGCATATCATTAGCATAGTAAATGACTAAATGGATTTATATTGATATCCAAATATTTTCTTCTAAGATTACATAATTACCTGCATTGTCTCGTTGGAAATATACAAAGTTTGGCTACTCACTTGACTTTGGTAACGGAGTTAGAACGTAAAAGAAACCCATACATTCTATAAGGAATATTGAACTATCCTAATAATTGAATTGAAAAAAAAAGATACAGATTTGGTATCATATGTAACAATATCAAGAATCATATTTAAAATATATTACTTACAAATAAAGCTAACAGCAGCAGAATTAATTAAAGGAGATAAAGCTAACATGTGAAAACTACAGAAGACAACTATCTATTCAAGTGATTTGAGCTGATGAAAGGAGTGATTATAAAATATATAAAATATAATATTATCCACGACAAACATGTCAATTACATTAATGCAGATTAAATACACTAAACTGTTTGAACGGAAGATTGAGAGAGCAATATTAGGTGACTTATTACGGAAACGACATGGACGATATTTTCCTATATATGCATATGCCCGTTGTTATCATGTCAAACATAATTTCAACTATCCGACAAAACTTAAACCAAAGTCAAACTAAGTAAACGAGTTTTCACTGCATTCCTATCGGTGTTTGAGTAAAATGCTTGAATATTTTTATACACATCAAAAATGTTGGTGTACAAGAAACCATAAATTAAAATAAGCAAGGAAGAGATGCCTCAAAGAGTTGATTAAAAAACAAAATAAAAGAACAATACGGAGCACATCATTTTATCACGCATTAACAGCATTAACCGAAATAACCTTAAATGACAGCAATACCAGGCACATGTTCAATCATATTTTCTTATTCTTTGGGATGTATTATTGTTATTTATTACAAAGTTGAATGGGATCATTAGCAGTTTATTTCTAAACATTGTCGATAGAATGTTTTTAAAAAGCTTCACAATATCACATGGAAGCGAAAAGCGTTTTTCAAGTTAATTGACCCCAACATTCTGGAGGAATAATTTAATTATGATCACCTATTACGTTTAGAGTAAACAGGATTAAAGATGGTAGAAATAAGAAATGCAAATTCAGAAGGCCGTAATCAGTAGCTGCTAATACGGAAACAAGTCAAGGATAATGTGGGCATTTCCTTAAGATCAAACCCAAATGCATACTCTTTTACTTTTTAATATTCAACATGCTTCTTATGGAGGTTTCACAATAAAATCAGCACCTTGGTAAAAATTGTTTTCATGACCTCGTAACCATTTTTTAATTTCCTTTGGAAATATAAATCGTTTTCAAGTCCAAATCTGGTTTTGCTTAAAACAAGTGGGTATAATTCATATTAAGTGTTTATATTTGTTAGAGTCAGATATGCAGCCAGAATACGTATTGTCATGCACTGTAAAAGTGCTATGATTTGTCAAGCTGGAAGAGTTTTGTGTATTCATTTCTGAGCACTTTGAAGGTGTCACAGATTCTAATGTATTCGGGCTGAAATGTTCCATTACAACGTTTGCTTTGTGATATTCATCATTGACATCGTTGAATCATTAAGTGATGAACACTGCGTTTCGGTTTTGGACGGTATACCTATTTTATTAATTATTAAAAGATAATTACAAAGTTCAAGGATAAATCTAATTTGGATGGATAAAATCTTCTGTTTACTCCTAATGTTCATAATTGTTATAAAGGTATAAATCTGAACGTGTGTTCACAGATATCGCATTTGCTTTCTGAATGATGCCAAAGTTCTTATTAATTGTTCTAGCTCGGCAAACGAAGTATAGTTTTTTATTTACATAATAAAAAAAGTAACAGAAAGAAGAAACACGTACAATGTTCTCAAAAGTTTTGAAAATGTTTTCCAAAGTTATAAAATTAAAATTTCAGAAATCTTACATTATTATGAACTGATCGGAAATAATCATGAAATAATTATATTAAGGTACTAAAGAATGAAACATCCTGCATAAATTTCAGGTTTTACAGCCAGTGTCAAAACAGTGGCGTCCAGAACTCATTTGAATCATCCCCAATAGTTCCAAAGCCTAAGGAGCACTTTATGTTTCGACTGAATAATTCAAACAAATGGTTTGTGTTTCTCAAAAATGTTCAAATTATGATATAAAATAGGTCTACAGATGGGCATACTTTTGGCTAATTGTATTTTTCATTTGGTTATTTGCCTTACGGCGTTTTCTCGTATCTGTGATGACACATATTAACCAGTTTGAACTACAGTTGATATTTAACATTTTATGATAGACCTCAGTCTATCCATGATAATATTGTGGGATCGTTTTAAGGGTAAAGCGAACTTAGTCCTTTGACATTTGTTAAATAAATCCTAATGCAGTGTGTTAGTTAAAGAAAGGATAAGAAATGTTTACAACACTAACAATTTATCTTGAAGAAAATATATCAATTATCACTGATTAATACAAGTGCATGTTTCCATGGTTATTCATTGAATGGTTACCTCCTTTTTCAAATTGTGTGTCTTTTTCAGAATGGGTAGACCGTCTTTCAATATGTCAACAGTATAGACGTCAACGTTTGGATCAATTTGGTAATTCCTCTTCAAATTTAAGTTCACACCATGTGACTTGAGTTTGAGATGAAAAGATAACTGGTCAGGCAGGTCGGGATCGCTGAGTGTATGTTTGTCGGTATGCATTCTTGTGGTAACATCTTTCAGCCAAACCGTTTCCACCTCAGTTGTTCCTGGTAACAAGGAGACAAGAAATAAGTTTATGATACACACTGAAAAAGCAAACAACTTTCATTTAGTAACATTTAGTCGATTAATTAAATAACTTTTTCTAAAGTGTAAACTAATTCCATTTTTGAATAATCAAGATCACATATTGCTCTTGTTCGTTACAGTTAAACAAAAGATCATGTTCTGTGTTGCTTTGACCTGGATGAGACTTTCCATATTATAGTATCGGGTATCTTCTTCTCATTTTCAAATGCATTATGTTATGTACATTTAATTTGCTTTGTTTGTTAGTTTTCATTTAATGTTTGTTTCATTGCATTCTTTTGTAATGTAATATTGTATGTTAGACATGACTATGTCCAAACTTGAGTTCATTTCTGTTTGACCCAAATTATTTTTTATATGCAACTAAATTACTCTTTATGTGCATGGGGTTAAAATCCTTATTATTATTAATAGAAGTAAATATATTCATTTCGGTGCAGATCTTAATTTTGGAATTTTCTAAATGAATATTACATAATGAAGTTATAATTTGTATCTTATAAAGTTCATAATCATTCAAAAAGGTTTATTTTCGATTAAGTAATGTTTTTTGCTTAGTAAATGCCAATTGTGGCCATTGCTCAAGCAGGGAACAAATTAATCTTGTAAATGAGATAATTTTTTCAGTCCTGCATTAAGATTTGGCATGCTGAGGTTGCTTCATATATTTCGTCAAGTTGGGCTGAACATTAGTTTTTCAAATTATTGAAATCAAGCGATTTTATTCTATTGATATACAGACGTCCCACGATGAAATTAATGGATATAGATATTTACTGCAATTTAGAGTGAATTCAAAGTTGGAATAAAATTACTGTGATTCAACAAAATATTGTTGATACGTCAATACTCTATAAGGTAACACAGACACATCATCGCTTTCAGTTTTTGGATTTATTCTGGACTTTTTCTGCTTTTGTTCAGGACTTTAAATTATTAAGGCATAATATATGTAATTTTTGGAATTCACTGGGATTCAACTCGCACTTCTGTAAATTCGTTTTGGTCGTTATTACTTCGTACTCTAGGGAAATAAATTATGAGTTGAATTTAACAATGCTTGTTGTCTTTTATTCTTTTCTGTTACATTTTTTAAAGGTATTGACTCGTAACAATTGCATACATTTAATGAAAAATATCAGGTTTTGAGGTATTATTAGATTGTAAACTATTTGCAAAAACTAATTACCTCAAAACGGCGAGTTTGATAACGGCAGTGGTCTAATGTGCAGGGATAAGAAAAAGAAAACTTAATAGTGAATGATAAGACATAGTATCCAGAGTCTGGTTGACCTAAAAAAATTTTTACGACATATCGAAAATCAAGAAAATTAAATTTAATTTTTTTTAACATAGGAAGCTATTCATTTAATTTTTTTGTCTTTGTGAATAGTTGTCTGCTAGCAATCTAAGGCAGCTTAGAGGTTGTGTCTATTTAATTGTAAATCTTGGTACAAAATGCTAATAAAATCAATGTCGTACATTTTTACCTGAAAAAATCACAAAAGCTGCAATAAAATACAAACTATAAGAAATTTATTTAATTTTGTATACGTTATATCCTTGAACATTGAATGTTGCTGTCTCGAAATATTTGTTCTGGTGGTTAAAATTTTGGATGGCGATGAAGATCAATACGATTAGTACTAACAATGCTGCAAATGCTGCTACTTCAACTACTGCTGCAACTTCTACAACTGCTATTAACATTGATTAGCATATTATTCCAAAAAAAAGTTTGCACAATTGCAATATATATATATATATATATATATATATATATATATATATATATATATATATATATATATATATATATATATATATATATATATATATATATATATTCCACATAGAACAAAATAACATGGCTTTTAATGTGTTGGTATAGAGCAAATTGCTATACCAATACCATTGATATATCAAATTCTGATCAATCAGCCTTTGACACAATAATACGAATATCTAAATATTCTTTCAATTGCAGGCATATAGATGAATTATAAATTTCTACTCATTAATTATAAAGGAAATATGAAATAATGATAACATGTATGAATAATCTATATTTTCTAAATTAAATTATAACAGTAGACAATTCCATCGGAATATTTTTTCCGTTCCTTTCTCCCTCTCTTGCCTAAGGGAAAAATATGAAAATATCTGGAGTGAATTAGAAAAAGAAATTGTGATGGAAGAAAACTTTAGAGCTGAGCCTTCACCAAGTAAGCTACAAAAATATGGTTCGTCGTAACCGATTGTTTACACTTTCCTTGGGATCTATTTACAGTGCTGATAATATCAATGATACTTTGCTCTAATAACCTGTCAATACTTTAAGTTAAATTTGTTGGTTACGAGGTACACATACTGTAACGTATTTAATGCGCTGAAATTGTTGTTCTTGACATCTCTCTCTCTCTCTCATACACACACACACACAGCTACATTCCATATGCCAGAAATTCAGTGCATAAAAGTTCATGTTCTGTGTAAAAAAGACCCTGTGTTTTGTAGTGCATTACCTTCTAGAACCAGCTTTTATGTATAAATCGAGTCTTATACTGCTTCAATGACGTGAAAAAAAAAATAGAAATTAAAAAAACAAACAATCAACGTATCGAGTTCCATGGTGATAGCCAAAAACAAGACAATGAATAGAACTACATTTTGCAGCGGACACTCGGGCAGGGATGTGAGGCGTTCATTCACTTGGTCAATACACAGTTGCCTGGAGCATATCGTAATTCCGTTCAAACGGCAAACATGTGTATTTGTATGTGATACAAATAAAATATATGCATAGTATGTACGCTGTATCAATAATATACCACTGGTTGTATAAATGGTTCCTTAAAAGGAAATGAGTTTTACCGAGTTTCCTTTTAATGAAAAATTTATACAACCAGTGGATGATCAGAATTAATGTCCAGAGTCGGGTTGACCTAACCCATTTTGCGAAATATCGTAAAGCAAGAAACTTTCGTCTCAAAACATCTTTAATATAAGCAGCTTTTCACGTAATTTATTTGACTTTATGAATTGTTGTCTACTAGCAATCTAAGGAAGCTTAGAGGTTGTGTCCATTTGCAAATCTCGGCAAAAACTGCTCAGAAAAGCTAGGTCTTACATTTGTCCTTAATAATAAGCAGGAAACGTGTAATAAAATGCCACATATAACAAATTTCTTTAATATTATATAAAAGATATACATAAACATTGAATTCTGGTGTCGAACGGAACATTGTTCCAATGGTTCAAATTTTGGATGCCGATGAAAAATAATACAATTAGTACTAACAATGCTATAGCTACTACTAGTACTACAACTACTACAACTACTACTAATATTGATTGAGCATTTATTACAAATAAAGTATATATATATATATATATATATATATATATATATATATATATATATATATATATATATATATATATATATATATATATATATATATATATATATATATATATATATATATATATATATATATATATGGATTACTGTGAGACAGACATAAGACTTACCTTTTCGATAATATGCCGAGAGACAAAGAGCAATAAGAAATACTCTGTTCTTCATTGTTGACTACAGGACGGGCTGACGTCTTTTAAAATGCTGTCTGACATAAGTGGGACATTGCAAATACTATATACGATTTGTTTGGTTTAGATTATGTAATGTATGTCTAGTTTGTTACAGACACGTATATATTTTCTTATTCTTGTGATTAGTCAAATCTGTTAAAATGTGATTGAGTAACACCACCGCGTAATCATTGTAGTGAAAACAAGTTCCTCGAAGTTTTCCCTAATACAAAGTTATATCTATGAAGGCAATATTTGAAAAGGTGTCCCATCAAAATATTGAGGTCTGAAATGATAAAATGCCAAAGAAAGATAAGAGCAAGCAAATTATTTCAAAGATGCTGTTAACTCAATAGAAATCGGTATATTTATATTTTCCTTGCATCTTCTATCCATCTCTATGTTAAAACACGTTATACTTGCCCTGCACATACACGTCGGTCTATATTCTTCTACCTATCTACGTAGTTAAAATTGTCTGCTTGTCTTAAAAGAATGGTTTTAATTTCAGTGAAAATAACTCTGCACATGAAAGGTAAAACCGTGACGAAAGCGTATGATTCCGCTTTATGCAAAATATTTATATTGCTGTATGGGAGAACTATTTGCTAAGACTTGATAATAGCAGTGTGGGATTTGTTCCAGATCTAATGCATTCTACCCACCACCATCAATTTTCATTGTCCTCACGTCATTTGTCCTCGCTCACTTATGCAGGCCCATGCGTTATGAGGCTTTCATGATAAAGAAACGTCATGAGTAGTAGATGACTTTTGTATAGTTAAATAACCATGTAAACTTGCTATTAGCATACTACATTTTGCTTAAACTAAGCGAAGTGAAGAGCACACAGGTGAAGGTGTCCTTGATGACCGGTGTAAATATGCGTGATTTGCGTCAACGCGCGCATTGTAAACAAACGTGCCACTACTAGTGAAATGATATTCGGTTAATGAAATCAGCTCCCTCCTCCTATTAACATTTTCCTTACCTCACGCGCCAATTTATCTGGACCCACGCGCTATGAGGCGTACGCGATAAAGGAAAGTCACGAGGAGTAGATGACTTCAAACTAGTTAAGTAATCAAATAAAACTACTACTATGATATTAGTTGTTGACAGAAACTGTCGACGTGACAAGTAAACATGCGATGGCAGTCGCAAATATAGATACTTGCATCATCTGACGCATTATCACACCGAGCACCATTATTCAAATTGCATTACTCGCACACAACCAGTGCAACGGTTGCTAGCCAATCCTGGCAGACCCACCGATATTGATACGGAACGAGATTGGCTCAGTATTATGTGTTAGTCATAAAGTATTGAACCTTGAATAAAGATGCATTACGTGAAGAAATAGCCTGTTCAATTCTCATAACGATTTATTTAATGTCAATGTGGTAAACCACGCGATTTGTTGTTGTAGAAGTGCTATCAATATCACAGACCTATAAATTACTATCCCATATGTATGGGGGCATATATATATATATATATATATATATATATATATATATATATATATATATATATATATATATATATATAGTATGGCATGGAATAGTAATTCACAATGGCATAGTTATTCACACTTAATTGTTTTAGAAGGGTTACTTGTTAGTCTGTTACCTTCAAGTAAATTTTCACGGTGGACTAATCCGTCAATAGCTTTACTTCTAATTGTGACATTGCAGGTTTATATCACGCATGAGGAAAAGAAATTTGTTTAAAAATTGAGGAACCATAGAGTTGATGGATAGTTTTACGTGAAAATAAATTTCCACCTGATATATTGATGCGTAGAAGATTTTATGTGTCGAATGTCGTAATCGTTTTACTTGTACAATGGAGTGTTTCTAACGTTGTAGAAAATATATTTAATTCCTCTTCACATAATTGCGAGATAGAGATTACTCACAGACGCTGAAAATATATTGAATACTTTTCCAGATACGTATTCGGATTGTCTTGATAGTTTGATCGACTTAGGAATTTCCTTGGAAGTAAATGACCTCACTTGGTCTGGTTATGATAAATGCGTGACTAGCAATTGTTTGATATTGTGTAAGAAAATTTCAAGTCACTGGTGTCAGTGAGTTTAGCGAGAATGATAGCAAAAAAGTGTTTATATGCAAAGTGCCGACTAATAAGTTATTGATATTATAATACAAACATACGATAGGTCACATGATCGACTATATAAAAGTTCAATATACGAATCAAGTTAAATCCTTCTGATTTAAGCACTATTGGATGAATATTATTAGACAAAACTGTGATAAAACTGCTGATTGGAAAATCAATTAGTTTAAAAGTAGAGTTTCAGCGTATACATAAAAGCCAAATGGCATTAGGACGCAAATAATATAAATATGAAATGTCCAGCAGATTATGCCAGTACAAAATCTATAAATCACACCTGGTTGCGTTAGGTGTTGCAATAGAATCTTGGTAATGTTGTACATATGGTATCAGAGCATAATTTGATTTGACGACCATGGGACGAAGAGTCACCGAAAGTCATATGATTGTACAAACACCCAACGACGTCAAGAAGGTTGAAAGCGAAAATTTATGTACTTGCCGTTTATGATCCTGGTAAATTGAAAATAATAATGCCAAGATTTCTCTATTTGACTGATTCAACTAAGAAACTATATGCAAAAGTTTGGGATGCCAATATTAAGCGGTATGAGAAAAGCCAACATAGCAATATCAGGAACTTTCTCGCAGTTTAAAGAGAAGCGTAACAAGATTATTACTGGTCACGATAGCAGAAACACTACATGGTTGGTCATTAATAAAAACCATCGTCGCAATAAAGCACACATCACTGTCTCTTAGGCTGCCGCAAAAGCATGACAATTGTAAGTCTCCGAGCTTGAGTTACATTCAATTTAGGGTGAATTACAAGATTATATGGCAATTACCCCGACTGAATAAAGACGCAATGTAACTTCTTTCGAAGTACTGTTATTATATCAAGTTTCTCCATATGAATAGATACATTATTTCCTACATTGGTTTAACCGGGATAGTACGTACGAGAGTATGAAATTTCCATCCCGAGGTAGAACACAACATCTTGTTGACAACAGTAACATGTACTGCGTTAGAATTAGCACATGCAGTAGCATGTACTGCGCTAAAATACACGTACTATCATGCTAGAGCCTTCAAAATACATTCTGAAATTTACGGGAAGATGAAAGTTCTGTATGTTATTTACACGGACACCAAACGTCTTAACATTCCAGTGTATGCTCGTTAGGTTCTAACAAAGTCCACGCTGCAGAAAAATTCTCATGCGGCTTTGCTACACCGTACTCAGTGGTGATGGCCGGGTGACCGCCAATTTTGCGTTATGGTCAGGTCTGTTGAAATGTTTCTTAAATAGTTCGAGGTTACGGCAAAATGGATTATACAATAGTCTATTTTAACTGATTCTAAAGTTCGAGATGAAAGTCACATTATTGACAAGTACAGAGGAGACGAACCTAATTCTTGATAATCATTCGTAGCAGATTTACCCAAGTATAACTAAAATCCCTTTCGTGCGTCATAACCTATAAGATTTAGCAATGGTCACTGGATCGTGCAAGGAGAAGCATTAAAGAAGCCAATATGTTTAGTCGCCAGCAACATGGTAAAATACAGGGCGTTTAGGCGTGGTTAGTTACAGCTTAACAACTCCACGCAATCTGACAAACGGCTGGTCGTTCTGACCGGTGTCTATTGGACAACTACTCATCGATACAGTGATGGCGACGACGAAATATTTCATACGCAAAATAAATCTATCCCTACGAGATGGAACACGTTTGATGGGACTCGGTTATCACTCCTAAAGACATTCCATTAGTCGTTGTATATCAGATGCATTCACACATGAAAACAATGCCTGGACCGCGTTTGGTTGTGAAAATCCTGACGATTATCATGATTTGCATCTGCCTACGATTCTGTGCTTCTACTTAGAGATGTCTGAAATGTTCCGAGATATTGTAATGTTTGTATACAAGTTTGAGCGTCGCGCACTATTTTCATCACTGGGCATGGTATATGTATCAAACCACCAAAACTACGCTGGAATTACATAACCCATTTATCAGCGACTGTTTGTCAAAATATGAATAGTACACCATCGCCATATATGAACCCAATTGCTGTAAGTTGTCTAAATATTTGATGAATTCAAACATAGAACCAGTCTAGAAAACATGAAGATATTTTAAAATTCAGCAAAATTTTCTATGACTAATTTATTTTAGTTTATTGTTTAAACTGCTTAAAGCAGGAATGCCTGTCAAACTGAAAGAAGACGACGTCTTAGAGTGCAGACCTAAGACTACAGCGACACAAAACAATAATCCTACAGAGTTACAAATTTGCTTATACAAATTGAATGTAGGAGGGGGCGTATTTTCCGATTTGCCATTTTCTTCCCCTTCAAGGACAGCTGAATGCCAACAATTGGGTTATAGATATACTGTAACTAGTTATAACATGTTCATGTTCTTCAATTAACTAATAAATTCTATGTTCCGTTCCCTTCTAAAGTAGTGTTGAACTAATATTAAGAGCGAGTGTTTTGTAGCTCAAGGCTACTATCTTACCATACAAATCCACTCAAACAGTTCACTTGAACGTTTGTAGTTTGGGGATATCCATTCAGACAGTGCACTTGAACGTCTGTAGTTTGAGGATATCCATTCAGACAGTCCACTAGAACGTCTGTAGTTTGGGGATATCCACTCAGACAGTGAACTTGAACGTTTTTGAGGATATCCATTCAGACAGTCCACTAGAACGTCTGTTGTTTGGGGATATCCATTCAGACAGTCCACTAGAACGTCTGTAGTTTGGTGATATCCATTCAGACAGTCCACTAGAACGTCTGTAATTTGGGGATATCCACTCAGACAGTCCACTTGAACGTCTTTGGGGATATCCATTCAGACAGTCCACTAGAACGTCTGTTGTTTGGGGATATCCACTCAGACAGTCCACTTGAACGTCTTTGGGGATATCCATTCAGACAGTCCACTAGAACGTCTGTTGTTTGGGGATATCCATTCAGACAGTCCACTTGAACGTTTGTAGTTTGGGGATATCCATTCAGACAGTCCACTAGAACGTCTGTAGTTTGGAGATATCCATTCAGACAGTCCACTTGAACGTCTGTAGTTTGGGGATATCCGTTGAGACAGTCCACTTGAACGTCTGTAGTTTGGGGATATCCACTCAAACAGTGAACTTGAACGTCTTTGGGGATATCCATTCAGACAGTGCACTTGAACGTCTGTAGTTTGGGGGATATCCATTCAGACAGGCCACTAGAACGTCTGTAGTTTGGGGACATCCACTCAGACAGTGAACTTAAACGTCTTTGGGGATATCCATTCAGACAGTCCACTAGAACGTCTGTTGTTTGGGGATATCCATTCAGACAGTCAACTTGAACGTCTGTTGTTTGGAGATATCCATTCAGACAGTCCACTTGAACGTCTGTAGTTTGGGGATATCCATTCAGGCAGGCCACTAGAACGTCTGTAATTTGGGGATATCCATTCAGACAGTCCACTTGAACGTCTTTGGGGATATCCATTCAGACAGTCCTCTAGAACGTCTGTTGTTTGGGGATATCCACTCAGACAGTGAACTTGAACGTCGTTTGGGATATCCATTCAGACAGTCCACTAGAACGTCTGTTGTTTGGGGATATCCATTCAGACAGTCCACTTGAACGTCTGTAGTTTGGGCATATCCATTCAGATAGGCCACTAGTACGTCTGTCGTTTGGGGATATCCATTCAGACAAGCCACTAAAACCTCTGTAGTTTGGGGATATCCACTAAGACAGTCAACTTGAAAGTTTGTAGTTTGGGGATATAAACTCATTTTAACTTGATCTTGTGAAGTTTTTGGGATACCCACTCAGACAGTAAGCTTGAACTTGTGTAGTTTGGGGATAACCAGTTAGATAGTCTACTTGAACTTATGTAGTTTGGGGATATCCACTCAGACAGTCTACTTGAACTTGTGTAGATTGGGGATATCCACTCCGACAACCTACTTGAACTTGTGTGGCTTGGGGAAAACCACACTGATCATCTGTATAAACTTGTATGGGTGGGTGGAGTTATCCACCAAGATCTCATAGTTTAGATTAGGTAGTTTTTCATGGAATTCGAGCGGGATAGTATTGGTTAAGTAAGTATCGTTTATATATCTAATACTAGACTGATCCACATGTTGAAACAGAGCACGGTGCGTGTAGATGAATGTTTTAGTTTTCAATTAAATCAGATATGTTCATTTGAAACTGAATTAGAGTTTAGGTTTCGAAATACTATTTCCGTATTGACTATGTGACAGCGGTAGCACTTGCAATGTGACATCCCTTGAATTAATTATGAATGAGTTATGTATAGTCAAATATACAAACCATATCTAGTCGCAGTTTTAATATTTCTATTTTTGCGTCCTAATTTTTCGTTTTATTTGCAGATAAATAAGAATAAGGAATGGAAATATCAAGTGCAAATAAGGTGTAAAAGTTTATCAGATTTATTCAAAACAATAACTGTACATAGATCATTACACGAATAAAAGATCTTTCTGCTATGAGATATCAATATGTTTATGATTAACGAATAGAAACAGTACTAATCAACCATAGAATTCCAACAGTGACTAAATCTGACAATACAGTTCTGCATCCTATAATAATAATAATAATAATAATAATAATAATAATAATAATAATAATAATAATAATAATAATAATAATAATAATAATAATAATTGACAAATATTACATCGATGTAATTAAGAAAAGAATAATATCACTGAATGTTACATTTATTACTGAACTTTTATGATACAATTGAAGACGGTTAAAACTCTTATAAAAAGTAAAGTTGAACCAAAGACTCTAATGCTTGTGTTTTCTACAAGACAGCAGTGGATTGGTAATCAAGTGTTTCGTAAGGTTAATGTTGATCCTAACTGATATATTGGCCTTACTCATTTTACCTTATCGGTTACTGACTTGTTTAATTTCATTCAAACAATCATCTTAAATAAATTAATTAGACATAAATAATGTATGCTGTGTTTAATTTCTTATTGCACAATGGTTCAGTTTTCAAATGATAACATCTTGAACAACCAATTCAAAATCTTTACCAGGTTAAATATACAATTTAAAATAGCACACAAACATGAGTGGCAGATTTTATACTGGCAAGAAGTGGTGAAATCGAGAAAAAATAAAAGAGACAATTAAATCTTATCCATTCCAAGATCAACGCAAATAATAATAAAACCATTATCAAATAGTATTATCATATGGACAATATCTATTTTTCTAGCAATGGACAGAACAAGAGTTCGGAACAAGATTAACAACTGGTGTGTAAAATCTACCTAGTAATAAAATGGACAGTTATAAATCTTCGCTTATATTGTGCTATGTTCATCTCTCTATCTCTCCACACACACACACACACACACACACACACACACACACACACACACACACACACTGCTGTATGAACATTTTGCTACCTGATTTTTTTCTGGAGATTTCAATAAGGTTTGATCTGTTAAATCTGGAGAGAGAGAGAGAGAGAGAGAGAGAGAGAGAGAGAGAGAGAGAGAGAGAGAGAGAGAGAGAGAGAGAGAGAGAGAGAGAGAGAGAGAGAGAGAGAGAGAGAGAGAGAGAGAGAGAGAGTCTACCTTCAATGCTTTTCATGACTATACAAACATACACCCCAGCCGCTTTTAAATGTAATTACACTTAGGTCACATGGCATATCCGTTCATGTAGTTATTGCCTTTGACAGTAGGCCGTGAACAGGTACAGTATGTTAGGGTAAGACATTGATTAGAAAGAACTCCGGAATCAGTAAAATGAATCAAGTCATGTTCAATGATGTGTCTTGACTATAATGTGTTTCTAACTTTCAACATAAGAATATTATAAATGCGGCAAACGGCTGAAAAAAAATGGTGGCAGTAAAATTATATTAAGTAATAAACATTCATTCAAAATTGATTTGTGCGATTTGTCGTGGAGATGTGTTTCATGTATGAATACTATGAATACCACAGTTGGTTCATTTCCCTATCACACACACACACACAAACAAACAAAAATCAAAAATACTACATAGATCTAGATGCAGAGGTGCCGTACACTTTGCCAAATCAATATCGGAACTCTCGCTCACATACATACTCCGATACACTCCTGAAATAACAGTATATACTTAAATACAGTACATTATCAATTAGCAATATCTTATGCATTAGACAATGTTAAAAGATACATTTTGTAATTAAATTGTCTATTTTGCTGTTTAAAGGATGGAAGATTTTCCGAAAGTGGTATTATGGAAGCGAAATATAATTATTAATGAAAAGGACATGGGGACCAGAATACATAACAATTTGGAGACTTAATGTGGATCTTGTTGACTTCACTCAGTACTAAAGATCACATTTTATTGAAACTCAGTCAACAGCATTAAAGGGATAAATTGTAAGGAAATCATTCACATTTAGAAGGAACAAATGTCCTTTTATGCAAAATATATATATATAAAAGTAAGGCTCTACTTATGTTTCAAAAGGCTGTATTAATGACAGTGGATATGGAACTTAACGCTAGGATCTTACGCCAGATGTATCATTATGGAATTGTATTGAAATTTAACATCGCATCTTTTGCATGGATGTGTAATGCTAACTTTCCATTACACCTGATAAAAACTAAATTAAAATGGATCATAATGGGGTCTAACACTGTCATAGGCTGAGCATGATTGGACGGTATGGAGTCAAAGGAAACAATCCATTACTAAAACACGCAGTAAAAGACACGATGCCACATTTTACATTTTTCAATTCTTCTTCCTCACATTTTTCTTGTTTTTTTTTTCTTTTCTGTCTTCTCTTTCTGAACGCGACGGGGTTCTTCCTTTGCCGAGGGCACCTCATTTCTTCTTCCTCTTACTGTTCCTGTTGTTTCTTAGGGCACTTTGACGACCAATGTCCTTTCTCTCTGCAATGATAACAGGTATAATTTGTTTCCTCTGACACTGGTCTTTCTTTTATGACGATCTGGACATTTTGTAGCACAATGCCCTTGGTTATGCACATATAAGAAGTATCTTGACTTTTATCTCAAAAGGAGACAGAGTTGTCAGTAGGCATATCAGAAGAAAACTTTCGTATGACACCTCGTAATGCTCTAATCAGAAGTTCGATCTGTGTGGTTTCTTCCATGGTGCTGATCGGATTGAGAGTGAACTGAATACTGAGAGGGAAGAAACTAGCACTTTATGTATGCACTGGTCTGACATGGATATATAGTGGTTCGTGTCGTTTCAAATGAAGTCATTTGACTTTTTGCAATCAAGATAAAACGATCGCATCATTTCGTAAAGAAAAGAGAAGAGAGTAACAGACAGAAACGTGATTTATCGCTTCACACAGTACTGAAGTATTGGCATAAATTCATGCCAGCGATTTTGAAGATGAAATTAGTGAACCAGAATCTAAGCCCAGAGAGTCTACACAAAACCAAAGTCCATTACCACCAGTAAACCCTTAAAAGTACTACCACTTTTGAGAGACGGGTAAACGCTCCTCTAGAAAATTTAGAACTACACGGTGAGGTTTAAAGATTTCAAGTTCGATTTACCGTTGGAGAGAGCAGAATGGTTAATCACCGATGTGTGGGATTCTATATTAGCCACACTGAAACGGCAATGTCAATTCAAATAAGACAATCGCTTGAGACTTTCTATTCCTCACGATAATTTGAAGTCTCCCGTTAGGAACGAGTTTAGCAGCCCAGCAGAACTGACACATTCCAAAAACATGGACAAGATTCAACACGTGCAACAATCTAATGACAAGTTTCAAATCAAAAAAGGAAAGAGACTCTGTTCATGACCCAAGTGTCTTTTCTCCATAGTAAAGGCAACATTGGTAGAAAATCTTCGCAGCACCAGAAAGAGCCTCGTTCAAATTATCAATCCAAACGAAGAGAAATATTTAGTCCATGCCATTGTGGTGGGATGAAAGTATGCCGACAAAAACGACACGGCAGAATGGAAAAGATCCTGGAAAAATAATCAACACTCGGACCGAGGCAAACAAAATAAAGGGAGGTAGAACTCCTATTACAGCAAGCAGGACTAGCTAAAGACACATTCCTGAAATGCAAAAGTTGCAAGACGTCTTGCATATACGTTATACCTTGAAAGTGCACAGTCAAGAAGTATATGGATCTCTGTTGTTTCGAGGCAAAATATCAAAGACGGAAAATACATTCACTGCTATCATCACGATGAACCTTTTGACGCCATTACCAGTATCACTGCATTCCTGTTTTATAGTTATTACTATGAAAAATGTGACTATGGCTATAGCAATCGATCAACATAAGCATTGGTGATCGAAATGTGAGGTATGTTTAGCCTCTAAACCCTCTCTGAACAAAGGAAGAAAACGAGTGCATTGCCCGGCTTGGCACCACATATTTGTCAGTCTAATGACGTAAGGTTCACAGCAGAAATGTGCTAGTCAACTCCTGAGATTGTGCCTTACCTGTGGTCAAAGCATACGCACCAATAATGCCAAGGCGCACGTCTATTCAGGAAAGAATCGATGTCACATTTGTCGCCAAATAGTGAACTTGGAACACCAATGCTTCATTCAAAAATACCATTCTAAACATGAAGAAGAAGATGACCTACAGAAAGGGAATTTCATCTTTCTCGATTTCCAGTGCATGCAGGAGACTGGCATTCCATTTCCTAATTTCTATCTGGCTCACCTAGCGTGCAAGAAGGTGATGGTTGATAATTTCTCGGGATACAATGAACAATTTCCTTTCAGATACTATACGGAACAAAGTACTGAAAGTGACTTTGAATGGAGCCAAAATCATTTCCATGCAAGTGGGCCAAGTGCAGTTTAAAGATTCGACGAGTTATTTGGCCATGTCTTTGAGTTGTATGAATAAAACGTTTGACATGATAGAAATTTATAAAGGATATTTTCCACACTTTTAAAATTCCGAAGTCAATAAACACGCCGTTCAACCCACAGTTGCCTGAAGCCCATTACTTTGACCCCGACAACATGCCTACCGAACAACGAAAAAGCTTTCTACGATTTATTACCAGACTCGCAGCTTGGACCCCTTCGACTATCAGGAAGAAATATTAAAGTATTGCTGTGGACAAGTTCCCGAACTGCACATGGAACACGGAGTGATCGATCTTTTGTTCAAAGCTTGCACCATTGCCAACGTGTTTTCCTTAGTGTACCGCCAATGATTCATTCCCGAAAACACCCTGGCTGTCATAAGTCCTCAAACAACTAAGTTTGCCAAACGTCAATACTCACTCAAAGCCATGGCCTGGTTACTTTATTTGTGCGACAAAGAAGACACATGGATCCAATACGATATAAACGAAGGAAGCGGGAAAGCCATCGAAAGGTATTCAGTGGATGGCTGATACTTAGAAAACCCTCAGATGGTGAACGAGTTTAAGGGATGCTTATTGCACGGATGTTCCATCTGCAACATTCAGCGTAACATTAGAAACCAGTTGTTACAACGGACCATGGAAGAGTTGTACCAAGCCACCTGTCAGCGACACTGAAGTTAGAAGAGCAAGAGTACCAAGAGTAACATGAGTACAATCACCGATTGAAAACCGATCCCGAGTTTAAGCGCATCGTGGAAAGTTATTTGCTGGTGGACTCTCAGAACCTAGGAAAGTTTCTACGGAGGACGAATGAATGCTACCAGGCTGCTCTACCATGCCGACGAAGAGAAAGGAGAAGAAACCAAATACTTTGTGTGTTCTCTGTATCTCTACGCGTGCAAATATTTCACTTTACCGCAGAAGACGCACAATTGCTTTGTTACGTAACGGCTCGTTCTATGTAACATAAAAGAGTGAACACAACAAGCATTACAAATTTTAACAATGATATAATTTATTTTCCTAGAACTCATAAAAATATGTAAATAATTTAGGTAAGACTTACGGTTTACAGAAATGATCCAAAAGTTTGTTCAAAATAAAAGAAATATAAGTCTTGTAAAGAGTTCTAAGCACAGACTGAAAGTATGATGTTCCGGTCCAAAATGGCGGTTGACCACGTCAGACGAAGGCTAACAGCAAATTCCAGAATTTTCCCAATAAACAATGTATGTGTTGTCCCGTTCCAATATTATGGAGAAAATGTCCAAATACGTAATGTTGTTCTCTAGGAAAATTATTAAGACGAAATGAAAAATAGTTTCTCTAATACGGCATGTTTTTTTTTTACGTAGACATAATGACAACTACTGCTTCTGGCACAACAAATTAGAAGTTGTATAAAAGACTCGACTATGACAGTCTGTCCGTGACTGTTGACTCTCGACCAGGACAGTCTGTTCGTGACTGTGTATGAATCACAAAATCTCAAGCATATATGGGAAGGCTAATGCGTAGCCTGAACTGCACGCGCACGATGAAGCATGCAATTTCCCAATACTTCTGAACATTCAGGAAAGTCTGACCCAGCATCAGCTAATCGCCCTCGTGGCCTTTCCTGAATGTTTACTTCCAATGAATTTGCTACCATACACAGCACGTGCTAACACGAGTCACATCTACGACTCAAGCAAGCACTGTTTTATCAAAATCATGTTAGACGACATTAATATAATGAAATAAGAGTGGCTTATACAAAATTGATATAATAACACACATACTTTAATTCCAGGATCGCAACAGCTTACTGAAAACATCGAAAAGGACAACATTAAACAATTCGAAGGAGTGATAAAATGTAAAGATTTGCTTCTCACGTTATTGTACCATCCCGTTTTACCACATCATTGCCAAGAAAACCTAATGTGTCCCTTGTTTCGTGCTTTTGCAGAAACGTGCAACAAAGACCTCCATTGTCATCACTCAGGAAGAACGCACGTTGATGGGAATGTGAGTCAGCATGGAATTTATTTAAAGCACAAAACCTGGGATACCAATTGTTAGAAGTGTACCACTTTGCCAAGAGATAAAAATACCACAAGGGCGACGAGACTCGAAAAGGCATTTTTGCAGATTACGTGAATGCCTTTTTTGTAACTGAAACAAGAAGGAAGCGGTTATCCTTCATATTGTCACATATCAGAAGGCCAAAAGACTTTGCAACAGGGAGACAAACAATTATGAACCATTTGGATCAGCAGTTGTATTGGTTACCTTCTTCCCAATCCATTTCGGAAATATCATCCTAACGGAAACAATAAAAAAAAAAACAGCAATAAAGGGAGTCTTGTGTCCAACGTTTGTTCCAACAGTCACACTGACCATCCTCTTTTAGGCACTCCTCTCACTTCCAGTGACTCCTCTGACACTAGAACTGTAGAATATGAACTGTAGTGTTGCACACTGCTTCCGCCATATTCTATCATTTTATCGATTTTATTAAGACTGGACATCAAAATATAAACGTAACCAGACAAAACATTGATTTTGACCTACATGGATATAGTAGAGGCTGATTAAAAACTTTATACTTTATCTGACACGAATCCATGAGCTATATAATACTCAAAAGCGACGGGCTATAATAAATCAGAATAAATACTTTAATCAAATTCCAAGTTTGGTGACTGGTCAATTGTAATTAGGCAATAACAGATTCTAATATTGCCTGAACAACAAATGTACTATGCCCTTTGCTCCGCTCGACTTTGTCTGTATCTAAACATAATGCTGTCACTCACCAGAGAAGTTCAAAATTTTCACTGATTGTGTTGTATGCAGACAAAGTGTGATCATAATGTACTTTGCCAATGCTTTACTGTTGTTCATGTGTTGGTTCTGTTGTCTTTGCTCACAGTGTTGTATAAGATTTCCATTGCATCAGTCATAACAGTAACAAATTTGCTTATAGAAAAAAAGAAATATCCTATAACATAACAGATACATCACAGACATCACATGATTTATTTTGATTAAATTTGCAAAGTTCATTTCTTTTATGTAGTATGCTTGTAGTATCTTGTGACATTTCACACCCTCCTTATTTGGAAATTCAAACTTTGTCTTTTCTTGAAATACTCGTAAAGAGTTTCCAAACTGTCTACCAAGTTCAGTTATACGTGAATCTGTGGGCACTTTTAAACCAAGATGTTTTCTAGATTTTTTTATATTTTTATTTATTTCATTCCATCTTGTGACATTTCACACCCTCCTTCGTATTTACAAATTCAAATTTTGTCTTTTTTTAAATGCTCGTAAAGATTTTCCTAATTATCTACCAAGTTCAGTTATACGTGAATCTGTGGGCACTTTTAAACCAAGATGTTTTCTAGATTTTTTTTATATTTTTATTTATTTCATTCCTCTTGATAATTTAAATCAATATAACATCAAGATCGCAACAACAGTTAAAAAGAAAAGTGAAATTTGAATTTGAAATTTAAATGGTTATAAATAAACATGTAATCGGAATAAGTGTTGAATGTCAAAAAGCTAACTTTTAAACAGAATTTAATTTGAACCTGAATAAATGTAGACCTTGTCAAAACAAATACAAAAATGTTAACTAAAACATTTAAATTAAGGCATCACAGACTAAACGAAAGAAAGACACCACAAATACCAAAATCATATAAAATCATCCCCATCGAGACACTGTAGTTTCTTAGCTATAAAAAAATCTTAGATTAGAACCAACAAAGACAGCGGCTCCATTTTTTACATTTAAAAATGGATGAAATATAAAATACTTGAAAGTGTTAGCAAAGCTAATTTAAACATAGATAATGATTTGTCGTTTTATCTGTCTGATCCTTTCACAACAAATACATATCTTTACAGGTCATTCACTACAGAGTAAAATATGAACATGTTAGATACTTCAGAAGCAAAATATAAATATCACAATACAAAGGTCAAAATATTATCTAATATATTTTCTGTGTATTATTTTATTGCAAGATAAGCAACCACTACCATAATTACAGTTATTATAACAACTTTAGTTTACCTTCAGACACATATATTTCAATATTGTCTGATTTTCACTCAGTGCAAAGCAAAATAATCCCATCCTGCACTACTAAAATCAAATCCAGTGAAGTATTTAACTCAAGAGTAATGCAATGCAATCAGCTTTTGGGTCTTCATTATCAACTTGAATACATATGCTAACCAATGATCTAAATTTACATTGAAGCACTTGGCAGTGATTTGGATACTATTGAAACTGTGCCATTGACAAAACACTCCTATTTTTCTTAATTCATAGATCATCTACCTTATTTTCAAACTTAGTTTATATATTAGTTTTATTTACGATTCTCTTATATATCCCATTATCAATAGCTGTTTGTACGTTTCAGTTCCGGTGCAATGGTCATTTTCGGGACCACATTTGAAGATAACTATTATAAACAAATATTATCAATGATTTCGGAGATGAGTCAAAACTTGAGATTGCTGGGTTTCACTGAAGGTTATTGATATGTGTAATGAGGAAGGTAAAAGAGCATTATGGCTGAAGCATGTTTCCAATTCACAAAACTATTTGTTTTTACAAGCCAGCTGATATCGCATTTGCAAGCAACATTAAGTCAGTGCTAGCACGTACCGCTGTTTCAGGCCATAGTGAGATGTGTTGGTCACATTTGCTCTGAGAAAACAAGGTGACATGTGTATATCCGGACTATAAAAAAACACATATAACCCAAATATACTTAGAAACCTACTGTTATATCAAATGAAGAGATAAAAATAATCATACAAAATAATTACCGCATATGTGCTTTGTGACTAACTGATGAATCCCACGAATTATTTGCCTGAAAGTAACAAAACATTTGCTACGCAAAAGGAAAGAGAATTTAGAACATATGCGAATCTAGTGGACAAAAATAGATTATATAATCTCTGTCGCGGAAATGCATAAAAATAGTTTGCAAAGTTAAAAAGAACGAAATTACTAAGCAAGAGGACCAAACAGAAAGCTGTATGCAACAACAGTCATAACATATTTAAAGCTCTACGCAACAACAGTTATAACCTATTGAAAGCTTTATGCAACAACAGTTATAACCTATTGAAAGCTCTATGCAACAACAGTTATAACCTATTGAAAGCTCTATGCATCAACAGTTATAACCTATTGAAAGCTCTATGCAACAACAGTTATAACCTATTGAAAGCTCTATGCAACAACAGTTATAACCTATTGAAAGCTCTATGCAACAACAATTATAACCTATTGAAAGCTCTATGCAACAACAATTATAACCTATTGAAAGCTCTATGCAACAACAGTTATAACCTTTTGAAAGCTCTATGCAACAACAATTATAACCTATTGAAAGCTCTATGCAACAACAGTTATAACCTTTTGAAAGCTCTATGCAACAACAGTTATAACCTTTTGAAAGCTCTATGCAACAACAGTTATAACCTATTGAAAGCTCTATGCAACAACAGTTATAACCTATTGAAAGCTCTATGCAACAACAGTTATAACCTATTGAAAGCTCTATGCAACAACAGTTATAACCTATTGAAAGCTCTATGCAACAACAGTTATAACCTATTGAAAGCTCTATGCAACAACAGTTATAACCTATTGAAAGCTCTATGCAACAACAGTTATAACCTATTGAAAGCTCTATGCAACAACAATTATAACCTTTTGAAAGTAAAGAGCACATTTATGAGGACATTACCAGCTGTAAAAATATAATAGAGAAAATTTTAAAAGGATTATTGGCAAAGTTACAAACAACTCCATTAGGTGAATGAGTGAAGCAATTGCTTAAAGAAACAACAATAGCAGATATAGACTCATCAGCTTCTTCTGTGTGTTCCATTTACCAACTTTGTCTTATTTTTGTTCCCTCCAGTTTTGTGCCATACTGTTGCAGACTTTTATCACCGTTTAGAATACCATCTTTTAATTGGTCCACATAGTTTGCAAGGCTGTTATATAGGTCCTTGGCTTTCGTTAAATGGTTATGCTGTTATAAGAAATAGAACGACATAAATTGTGTACACGTATACATGTACACGAAAGCCGCAAATAATTTTGGAAAATAAAAATTAGTACTTGATGTATTTAAATTCAAAAAGAAGAGGAAAAAATGGAAAAGAAAGAAGAAACACTTAGAGAAACATAAATAAGGTCAAAATGTGACGACAATCATTTCAGTTAAAAGTATGGAAAGCTTTCATTTGAAATTCTTTGATTTATACAATTTAGAAAAAAGATATCCCGTTACTGATAAAACATAAAAATAAAAATAGTACTAACGTAAAAATATTAATAACTCTTTATTAAATTGCCACAAGAAATATACTAAGAAATAAATGTTTACGCTTAATAGAAAAATTACAAGTTTGGACCAAATGCGTGAGTTTAATTCATTTAAATCTTTTACATTATGTATAGTCACAGTTGTTTGGTGATGTTTTGGTTTATTTCTTTCCATGGACGAATCATCTGAAAGATAAAAAAATAAAATTTAGCGTAAGATGCAAATGTATGTTGCATTCAAGTCCATATATTTGACAGGTGATCTAACATAGAAAATTGTTCATTGATTGTCCATTGTCTGCTGTATCATTTATGTGTGCGAGTAGTTTTACATACACATTGAATTTCCCTCACAAAGAAACAGTGAGCTTTTCAAGAGCTTTAAAACGCACTCTTCTTACGAAATTTCACAACTTAAGATTGTATATATATATATATATATATATATATATATATATATATATATATATATATATATATATATATATAAACAGTACGATTCAGCGAATTATTAACAGAAGCATAGAAGTTTTAATTTGACTAAATAACTATTTAGATACAATGCAATTACCATATTCATATGGATGACACATTGGAAATGAGAAATCATTTGCAAGGTCTTTATTTGAATGAAGACTTAGAAATGACAGTTTGATATTATATCAGGAACAATACCATGCACAATAAAAATGCAAAATTGACATCAAGCTTGTTTCTTTTGTAACGAAAGTGAATTTCGGCTAGAAATTTTTTTTGAGTGGTAGATATGTGGAGACAATGTATATGCTATTAAAATTAAATGGATATGCGTATATGTTAGAGTATCATTTTAAAACATTTTTACATGTACCTTGCAAACATAAATATGTGCATGCGTGTTAGCGAGTGTATATTTTCGTAAAAGAGACATACCGATTGACTACCCTCGGTGATGAGGTTTTTTGGGACAACACTTCACCTTATGACAATATTTGTCCTTTGGCTTGCAACACTTGCCCACCGGGACCTCGAACTTGAGGCAATGTTTTCGGCAAATGCATTTGGGATGAGGGGGATGATGAGGAGGTGGAGGAGGAGGATGCAAGACACCTAAATAGAAGACATTTTCAATACAGATGTTAAGCCTTATTTTAATTAATAAAACCAATTCAACAGAATTAGTCTATCGGCCTCACTTAGCACTTCCTTATTTCAATAGATATGACCAACACTGGCTGAATATCACTTCTGGTATTAAATAATATAAAATAATCAATATAATACATCTTTGCTAATAATCCACTAAAGTTATAATTTTTAATTTTTTTTTCATTTATGTGGTTTATTTACTATATTAGTTTATGATAAGCATAATAGTTTACAGACAGACAATAAAAAAGAGAAAGAGTGAGACAGAGACACAATGAGAGACAGCTAGAGATTTAGTAAAGTATTTATTACCATGTACCACAGAATTGATAATTCTATCATTTTTACCTTCTTGGAATCTTTCACAAATACACTTCTTATTCATTCCAATCATAATAAATTTGCAAGAATATGTGATCGAACTACATACAGCTATAATCTGTTTTATTTTGGTATGGAAAGGAAAACAAAACAAGATTTAAATCACACAACGTCTCGCACGCATGCAAAAGGATAGAGAACAAAAGTTATATTTTTGCATAAATCTTTCCGGAGCGAAGCCAAAGCGTGAATTCGTGTTGTGTTAACCCTGATGGTAGGTACACAAATAAAAGTTGAATCACGCCGCAAACTACATAGACCAATTTTATTTCGTTGCGTAATGAGCCGAAAGCAGTGCCGGATTTAGCACAAATGAGGCTCTGAACTAGGTAAGTTATGAGGCTCCTTACCGTGAATGATTCATCGCATTTGCTTCTCAAGATGGGTCTCCCTGGACAATAGGGGGCCCTGTGCTTAAGCACATTGATAAATCAGGTACTGGCCGTAAGATATTGGTCGATGCAGCTTGTTAGGAATAATCATTATAAAAAGCAACCTAGACGAATACAGATCAGCGGCCATCTTGGTTGTAACCGCGACAGACTTATAAGTTATTACAAGTGAACCTTGAGTATCGGTCGGATCAAGTTGCAAAATGCATAAACCCAGATCTCGCGTTGTATAATGCGCTGAAAGATATTGGTTAACGAAGTTTGTTAGGAGTAATCAAAAGAACAAACAAGAAAAACAATTATTCGATTGCAGATTAGGGTCTATGCTATTTGTTATTGGACTATATTTTTTAGTGATGTTTCGTTTGTTTGTTTGGTTTGGTTTGTTCCACTGTATGCATTATGTCGATTGTTTGTTTCATATGTGATTTGTTTTTTTTGGGGTCTGAGGTTTAAAATTGTTTGAAAGCATCATTGTTTTATGTTAGGTTTTATTGCGTTGTCTTGAACTGACTTCCTTTTAATATCCAATTTCTGGCAGCGATGACTTTCCATACATACTATGGTATTCATAATTACATTATCTGGAATATATGTCATAATGACTTACACAATCTTTGTCTAGTGCAACCATTGACAGGTCTTTCTCAAATTACCTGATATAATCCAAAATATATTGGTAAATAATTACTTTGCAATCAAGACTAATTACTTAAAAAAAATACTTTTCAGGCGTTCTTAAAACGTTAATTAGCGTTGAAAAATTCCAGTAATAATAACACTTCGTACAAATCTTCACGTGGATGACATACACCAATCCATCAAGTGTGGATGACCGCTCCGGTGGCCTAGAGACTAGAACGTCCGCCTCGGATGCGGTAGATCGTGGGTTAGATCCCCGGTCGAGTCATACCAAAGACTTACAAAAATGGTACTAACAGCTTCCTTGCTTGGCGCTCAGCATTAAGATGTTAGTGTTATGACTGGTCGGCCTGGTGTCAGGATAATGTGACTGGTTGCGACATAATGTACATGTCTGCGGCATGATGACCCAGTGCTAGACATCACTATAAACTGCCACACTGCAGACATCGTAGCGATATGACTGAAAAATTGTTAAAGCTACGTTAAAACTCTAAATCACATCTCACATTCAAGTGTGGATATATTGGAGAAAATCCAAATCGTGGAATTATTGTATAAACATTTATTGCTGCAAACACATGTTATTCCTCCAACCAAACTATTAACATTGTGGAATATCTTGTATTTATTAGAATATTACAGAAGATTATCAGATATAGTTATATAAATATCTTAGATTTTCCGAACTATTTTCATATGCAAATTATGATGGTCTTGCCTTTTAGCAAATAGTGACAGTATTAATATTCCAGCTCAGTGTAGGTCTGTGGCAATTATATCCAACATGCTGGCCCGAAGCAGAGGTAAGGTGCATTACGATTGAATTTAATTACGCCGATACTATTGGTTACAACAGATTACAATCCAAGTTTAGTTCAGTCTTTTAACCTGCCTAATAAGCCAGTACAAGTTGATGCATTTATATATTATATTATATTATATTATATTATATTATATTATATTATATTATATTATATTATATTATATTATATTATATTATATTATATTATATTATATTATATTATATTATATTATATTATATATATATATATATATATATATATATATATATATATATATATATATATATATATATATATGTGTGTGTGTGTGTTTGTGTGTGTGTAATTGGAGGGAACTGGGTAAAGTGTGAAACATTTGATTACTGAGTTTTAAGCACATTTCTGAGTCGATTATTTTGGTAAACTTACACAGATTATGGAATTTATGTCTACTGTTTGAATTACCTGATTATTTACTTATGTGCATTCCTTAAAAATTTGCAGATTATTGGAAAAATATTTTGCATTCGTTTGTTGTACCAAAAAGAATTATTATCCCGCCGCCAAAATGTTTTCATGCATGTATGCTTAATAAATTAGGAAAGTTTTGTGTCGAATTAAATGCACAGCATATTCAAAATTTCCATTCCTATACTGAAAAATATCATATGAAAAGCCTAAGAAATCGCTACCATGTCTATAACGAGAGATGCATGGCTCTACTAATTTTACTTTAGAATAGTGTTCATTATTTAAATTTTATCAATCTGTATATACATCTATCAAAAATGACATAAGGTCTTGTTGTATACAAAAGGGCTATTTAATCCACCATATTTATTTCAATTTTGATACAGCAGTGAAAATGTTCATCGAAAGAAAGATTTTAAATGTTAACCTATAATATTAATGTTGTTAGAGAGCTCACTAATTAGCACAAAAAGGATTGTTTGAATGTAGATATTTTCCATCTTAAATAGTTAATTTAGACATCAAATGACCGAGTAAATTGTTTAAATTTTTTTGACGTCTAATTTAATATCATCTTTCCATTTGAAAGAAAAATATTTTGACATGCCTAGAGTTGGTCACTTTATCTGGGCTGTAGTAAATAGAAAACATTTATTAATCTGCATCTGTAATTAAATAATATTTTATAGAAACCTAAATACATTTTAAAAGTTGTTAATCTTAAAATGTAACGTACACAGAGTTATCTGCAATATAAATGGACTGTGGTATGTGAATCTACAAACGTGAAAATCACATGAAATTATTGAAAAACTTTTGAACCGGCATATTCATTTGTAATTCGCGAATCAGATGGCTATTTTTAGTGGACCAATGTGTGTAGATTTTCTCATTTATGGTTCTAATAACTAGGCATTCCACGCTCATTAAGTTGGAATTCTACAAATCTTAGGTTTGAAATAATTCTGCTTGCTACATCAAGTCAAATACATAGACATAAAGGACAGGTGATCACAGAAAATTGTTTGCGTTTCTCATAATCTAATGAATTAATATCATGTTAGAATAAAATGTAGTTATTCGTATTAAAAACTTGAAAAAGATTTGTTATGATTATTACCTGATATATACATGTTAAAGGTAATTATAAGCTCAATTAACCGAAATATAGTTTATTAAAACGAGATATATTCCAGTTAACACTCAAATGATTTACTAACACTGTTAATGAAACGATCCGTATAGTTCTAGAACATGTGAACCACGTAATTTATATAGATGAATTTTAATGAATGAAGACATACATACATACATACATACATACATACATACATACATACATACATACATACATACATACATACATACATACATACATACATACATACATACATACATACATACATACGATACATACATACATCCATACATACATCCATACATGTATACATACATGCATACATGCATGCATGCATACATACATACATACATACATACATACATACATACATACATACATACATACATACATACATACATACATACATACATACATACATACATACATACATACATACATACATACATACATATATACATGCATGCATGCATGCATGCATGCATGCATACATACATACATACATACATACATACATACATACATACATACATACATACATACATACATACATACATACATACATACATACATACATACATACATACATACATACGTGTATGCGTATTTGTGTGTGTGTGTGTGTGTGTGTGTGTGTGTGTAATTATCATTACTTACCCTGTGTGCTAGCGATTAAAATGGCCACAGTGGAGGCAAAAAGCAACAATAATATCAGCTTGGACATTGTTTGAGTTTGCTAAGAGATGAGTTGATTACCAATGGAAATCCAGCGTTTCTTTATGTGTTGTTGACTATTTCAACATCTTTTATACCTGTGAGTTTCATGTACAAATATTTTTGATTACTGATGCAAATGACAAGGTGATGGATTGTCTGGGCCTAAATGATGGAATCATATAGACAATACGGATCTGCTGCGGTTTAAGACTATATGCACCATAAAGATATATTGACGTGACAGGAAAAACAAAACGTACACGGAGTGGACTGATTACAAGCCACTATATGTCTTGCTCGATTGTTTTCAAGTATCGCATACTCCATTGCCTGATTTAAAGGTGGAGCTAATGGAGCAGGTAGTAAAAAAAACTAGGAGTGTCAGCACGCATTGAAATAGTATTGTGGGTGTGGGCGGCACGTTTTCAAAATTGTCCTGGGGTTTCCTGGTACCTTATTCTGGCTTTGGACAGATCATAAATTAAGACAGGATTATGGTAGTTAAGCAAACAGGAGACCCATAAAATGCTCCCGAGGCAACACACTACTTTTGCTGCTACTTGGTCGGGATGGGCCGGTCTCGACAAATCCTACCTTGTATATATGACCTTCTCTTTTCTTACATATAACCCATAGACCTAAGTGGTCATAGCGTCCCCATAAGATGCGGGAGGACGCGTGTTCGAAACTTGTTTGAGTAATACCAAAGACTGGTATAGTAGCTGCCTGGCTTAGCGCTCATTTAAGAGTTTAGTTAGGACTGGTCGACTTGGTGTGAGAATAACGAGACTGGGATGGGCATGATGCTACATGTCTGTGGTATGATGCTCATGTGCTAGACATTACTGGAAACTGCCACATTGTAAACAAGGTAGTGATATGTGTAAATTTATTAAAACTACTTTAATATTCTAAACAAAATAAAACATTTCTTCATGAGTTGTTCTTAATGGAAAGGACTTGCTAGAAGGCGCTGGCTCAACGAGTCAATCGGAGGTTCAAAACCTGCTCATTATGCCACCTGTATATCCTGGGTACTTGTTATATATATTGTGATTTATATGTATTGATTTTATTTTCTCCAAGATTAAGTATGTCGTGTGAAGTTGTATTTTGAACTTGTCCTTATCCAAATTCAAGTTCACTGTGTACCTGACTAGGGACTTTGATGTTATTTGGATTTTGAAAACAAATGATGCGTAGTTAATATTTATTTATGAATAGGTTAAATATTAGGATCATTATCAATGAAGGTAAATATATTTATTTGGGTCTTGGTCCAGTACTTCGACATTCGCTCTGAATAAACCTGTTGTACATGTTGTTTTCCATATTTTTTATTATAATTTAAGAAATATACATTGTATTGTGGAAAACTTAGAATGTTTTACAATGGAATGTTCTATTGAGAGAAAATATTTTAAGGAAATATAAGTAGAGGGAATTATAATCTTATTTACTTGAGAAATTACTCATTATTTCATACCATGTAACAAATTTTTTTCCTGGGTAGTAAGTGTTATTTCGTAATTGTTTATGACTCAAAAGTATAGAAAGAGGCTTCTTTTCCCCAAAAACTTCACTTTTGTGACCAGGAGGTGATATTTTCAAATTTACATATTTCCAACTAGAAAACGGGCGAATTTGTGCCTTTTCGTTCACATAAAGTCAGAAAAAACATATGAATCAAATTTAATACGTATTTATACTAAAATAAAACAAAAATTACCACACAATATTTAAAAGTGAGTAGTTTTCGAGATTTACAATGATACCGTAAATCACTTTCACGTATCATCCCCCAAATATAGTCTCCCTTCATGTTCTTATTATACTGTCCTTGGTAGCGGCGTTTAAAGTCCTGCATGTCTTAGTGGAAGCGCTCGTCTTGCTCCTCTGAGTATGCTCCCATGTTCTCTTTGAATGTATCAAGATGAACAAGAAGGATACGGACTTTGAGGTACATCCTGCAGCCCATTTTGCCGTAGTTCTTCCCCATCTACTCATAGTTTTCGGCCTTGTTATTGCCCAGGAAATACCGAACCCACAGCGACAAAGCTGTTCAAAGCTGCTTTCTCCTTACTAGTGAGCTTCTTGGGGAATTCATTGCATTCCATGATCTTTATTTATCTGTGGTCCAACGAAGACACCACACCGCCATGGATCTTTGCTTTAGACAGCTTAGAGAAGAAGTCTTTAAGGTATTTAAAGGCTACATATTTATTATCTAGAGCTCTGACACGTTGTTTTATAAGGGCAAAATTTGATGTGTAGTGGTGGCATCAGTACCTTTCAGGGGTCCAACAACCGCTCTCACTTGACATTGTTCCTTTCCACAGAGAACTCGGTTCGCTGTCGCCAGTCCCGCTTGTGGTAGTGCGCCTTGGTGGGTGTCCCTGCCATCACAAAAGCAAAGATAGCATGGAAACTGGGTAAAACCGCCTAGGGGACCCATCAGGAATGCCACCATTTTGAAGCTTCCGATGACCTCTAAGCCGTACTCATTATACTTCAAGGCGTCCAGCAAGGTCTTGATGTTGGCGTAATCCTCTTTGAGGTGCACTGAGTTAGTCAAGGGAAGAGACGGGTACATGTTCCCATTATGGAGGACCACTGCTTTGAGTCTCCTGGATGAGCTGTAAATGAAGAGGTGCCACTTATTCTGGTTACATGTGATTCCGATTGCCCTGAGCCGACTGGTCACATTATTGCAGAAGAAGAGCCTATCTTGACGGGTAAAGAAGCTGGAAAAGACTTGGTGACACTTTCTATGATCTGTGATTTGCACACTTTCATCCACCAAATTCATCTGCTTGATCCTAGACGTCTTAAGCTCTATATTGGACTTGTTGAGATCAAGCAGATGGACGAAGGAAGGTCCGGATACGTGATAACAGGTGCATTTTTGCCAGTCTGACGTTTGGAATGGTCCACCATGCAGAAGTAGCAGTTGCTTGAGTGGTCAGTGGGTTTCCGCCAAATTCTTGGGATAGCGAACGACGCTACCAAGGACAGTATAAAAGCAACAAAAAGGGAGACTATATTTGGTGGCTGATTTGTAAAAGTGATTTTCAGTATAATCATAAATTCGAATAACTACTCATTTCTTAATCTGCTGTGGCGATTTTTGTATTACTTTAGCATAAATAACATTATAATTTTGATTCATATGTTATTTTTTTTCTTCTGAATTTATGTGAATGAAAATATACAAATTCACCAGTTTTTACATTGAATCAGGTAAATTACAAAATATCACCTCCTAGTCAAAAACACGAAGTTTGCGGTGAATAATATCCATTTTATAGACATGTGAGGTATAAGCAATTACGAAATAACGCTTAATACCCAGGAACTCTCTCTCTCGTTCATTACAAGTTGATCTAGGATGTGACTCAATAGGCGGAACTGACGGTTGAATTTTGTTTTGACCTTGTTTTTCATATACATGCTAAAGGTGGGATTTACCAAAATTATTTTTATTTCCTGTTTATATACTGACGCACATACAATCCAAGACAAAATTTCATTGTTTTGACACCGAATTAAATTTTACTGTTATTAGAAATTAGTCTGTCATAGGTTACACTTCAAGAATAAAATAACCTTTTTCATCAAACAGTTAATTAAACTCTTGCATAACGTATTACATTGTCATATTATGAAGGGGATATATTTAATTAGTATATTTACCCAAAAGTTATAAAGATCCGGAAGGTCTATGTTAAAAAGTATTGGTTTTGATAAACAGAAAAAAATAACCATTAGATGGAGTCATATTTAAGATATAAGGGATTTCAATACTATATTAAGCGTAACATTCTATGTAACAAGGCTGTATAAAAATATGATTTTGGACGCCATAAATGAGTATTACCCTAAGAAAGGAATGATGCAGAGAGATACATAATCATTATAGAACGTATTAAAGCGAATCGTAGAGCGACGATTGATAAAGCTGGGATAAGGCTGTTATTGTGTTTAGTATTAGTATATAGAAAACTATACAACACTTTCATCCTTGATGTTTGTCTTAGAAACTAAGGTACATGATAGTCTGTGAAGGTTCTTAACATGATAGTCTGAAAGGGCCGTAACATGACATGAGAAGATTGGTAACATGATAGTCTGAGAAGATTCGTAACCTGATAGCCTTTGAAGGTTTGTAACTTGACAGTCTGAGAAGGTTTGTAACATGAAAATCTGAGACGGTTTGTAACATGAATATCCGATAAGGTCTTTAAAATGATGGTCTCGGAAAGTTCGTAACATGATAGCCTGGGAAGGTACGTAAAACGATATGTCTGAGAGGGTCTGCAACATGATAGTCATAGAAAGTTCGCAACGTGATAATCTGGGAAGGTTTGTAACATCATAGTCTGAGAAAGATCGTATAATGATAATCTTAGAATGTTTCTAACACGATTTCTGAAAGGTTCGGAACAAGACAGTCTGAAAGGATCGTAACATGATATCAAGAGAAGGTTTGTAACATGAAAGTCTGAGAAGGTTTGTAAAATAATAGTCCGAGAAGGTCTTTAATATGAAAGTCTACGAAAGTTCATGACATGATAGTCTGAGAAGGTTCGGAAGATGATGATCTGAAAAGGTTTGCAACATAATAGCATTAGAATGTTCTTAACATGATAATCTGAGAAGGCTTGTAACATGAAAGTCTGAGATGGTTCGCAACATGATGATCTGAAAAGGTTTGTAAGATGATATTACGAGAAGATTCGTAACATGATATGAGGAGATTAGTAACTCGTTAGTCTGAGAAGGTTCGTAACGCAAAAGCCTGTATAGGCTATGCAACATGATAGTCTGAGAAGTTTTGCAACGTCATAGTCTGAGAAAGCTAGTAATATGATGATCTGAAAAGGTTCCTAACACGATTTCTGAAAGGTCCAGAACATTACAGTGAAATGATCGTAACATGATAGTTAGAAAAGGTTTGCTAAAATTATACTCTAATAGGTTTGTAAAATGATATTCCGAGAAGGTCCTTAACACTAAAATCTATGAAACTTCGTAACACGATAGTCTGAGAGGTTCGCAATATGACAATTTAAGAAAGTTTGTAACATGATAGTCTCAAACGTTTGTAACATGACAGTCTAAAATATTAGTAATATTAATGTCTGAGAAGATTCTTAACATGATTGTCTGAGAAGATTCGTAACATGATTATTTGAGGCCATAATAGTCTGAGAAGGTTTGTATAATAATAATTTGAGAAGGTCCTTAACATGATGATCTCAGAACGTACATAAGATGATAGTCTGTAATGGTTCGTAACATAATGATCTGAAAATGTTTGTAACATGATAGCCAGAGAATGTTCTTAGCATGTTAGTCTGAGAAGTTTCTTAACAGGACAGTCTGAGAAAAATTGTAAAGTCATAGTCAGGAAAGGTCCCTAACATGACAGTCTGAAAATTTCGCAACATGAAAGTCTGAGAAAGATCGAGACTTGATAGTTTAAGAAGGTTTGGAACGTGATAGTCTGAGAAGGATCGTAACATGACAGACTGAAGGGTTTGTACTTTATAGACTGATAAGGTTTATAACATGATAGGCTGAGAAATGAATATTAAAAGAGTAGTGCTACTTACTCTGCTATTAGTAATAATAATTATGATAAACGCACATGAATAAGTAACTAATCTAAGACAATACAACCTGTTTAAGACTAGTATTCAGAAACAATCGTGCGATGATTAAGACTAATTAATAAAACATATTTAATTAATTCCAGTCATGTGGACAAGATTAAGACTCAGAGAGAGAGAGAGAGAGAGAGAGAGAGAGAGAGAGAGAGAGAGAGAGAGAGAGAGAGAGAGAGAGAGAGAGAGAGAGAGAGAGAGAGAGAGAGAGAGAGAGTATACATACATTTTAATGCCACCATCTACAGCAGTACACCCAGCCGCACTTGTGCCAAGAATGGCACCATGGGCATCTGCCCAAATACATCTCTCCCGGTAACGGCCATTCCATTATGGTAGGCAGACGCATCTATGATGGTGATGAACATGCCAATCACCTGTTAATGTAACACGAAACCAAGTGTTTTTATATGCGAAAAAGTAAACATGGTGTAGGGTGCATATTGCTATCATTGATCATTTAAATCTACAGCCCCTCAAGTTTAAACTCCTATAGTAAGCGTGTACTTGTAGCTCACAAGAATGCAAAACTATGGGCTAACAATAAATATGCAGTCCTATGCAGTCCTATAATCCACTTCAGCTGCCGTAAGACACTTATACATGTAGAGAACAAGATTATAATTGATTGCTCCTTGTCATGTTTTTTTAACAAAGTGTTGATGTTTATATAATTGTGTCTATTTGATTGGTTTGGGTTTGTTATATTTGAGTGTTCTTTGTGGCTTTTTTATTTCTGAAACAAAAGAGCACTTCCTAGTTGAATTTCATTAAGGAAAGGCTGACGATATTCAACACTGGTATCATACCTGGTAGGAACAATATAGAAACAACAGTGTGCCCGACAGTGTTGGACAACCTCTCTCGGCTGCTTACATCAGAAAGATATACTCTAAGTGAAGACCGGTATTCCAGGCATCTATGTTGGTGCTCTACAGATGTTATGTACTTATGACACAGTGATAGATGAAATATAAGATTGTTTGCGTTTGTAACAAGAGCACAAGAGTGCATGTTGGCATACCTCTATGCTACTTTCGTGTACTATGGCGGACAATTCTTTACACATTCTAATTTTGTTAATCATACATGATAGAAGCATATAGCTGATCAAAATAGCTGATACTTTGTGCTAGAAAAATTAGCTTGAACTAATCCAAGGTATACTAAATTTAGCAGTTATCAAAATAGAGAAAAATAATTGCCCAGAGTAGGCAACGCCAGTTTCTTAAAGTCAAATGAAAAATTACAAAATATATAAAAAATGAAATGTTATCAGATCGTTATAACCAAACTTATAGCCAATAATTACGTACCAAAATAAAGGGAACTAAACCTTTTTGAATAATACATAAGAATTATACTGTTTCTTTTATTCAGCCACGATAAAAGTTTGGGGAAAACCTGGAAAATATTTTTAAAAAATAAAGCATTATGCAAAGTACGAAACTATAAAGCGCTACAGTGTGCCCGACTGTAGTGGTCTGCCTCTCTTAGCAAGTTAGGGTTGACTAAATAAAACCTATAATGAAAAGAGAACAGTGTATGAATCTAGTCATACTAATGATATACCATCCCGTTTCCAAGTTTTGTGTGAATTAATCGATAAATAGCTGAAAAAGAATGTATAAGTATTAAACGAAAAGAACACGAATTTGATTCAAATAATGACCCCGGTCTGCTCGTTTGTCATCCTCATAAGTCAGACATGGATTTTGCCCAGATGAATTGGATTGGGGAGAAGATGGTCGATTAATAAATAGATTTATTAAATTGTGATATCATGCAAAGTAAGGGCGATAACAAAATAGAGTGTTTAAGTCTATTAGAGTAATATATTTGTAGTAATCAGAATTGCACTGGCAAGGTGTGCCAGAAACTGTTAGGCCTTTAGGTACAACGGTCTGAATTATATCACATATGCGAAACTAAACGCTGACCAATCTTATCACGTTATCGGGTATACCATTTCTAGCCACTCTGTACAGATTTCCTCCTTTAAATGAAAAAGAATGTTGAAAATATAATATAATTCTTCTATTTGTTCTTAATTGGAATACTTTAGGTCTACCATTGAAAGTGTAACGATCTGTGTATAATCATTTATAGGACTGTGTTATATGGCTTGACCAACGCAAAAGAATAACACAGAAACAACAAACTGACATAGATAATATTTTTCGGGTTCTACTTTCCTATTGTTTTACATGTCTTTCATTAGATAAATTGAAAACTCGTGGTACTATCAATGTTGGATATGACGGGTTGATATATTTATAGTTTCTTTGGTTATCTTTTAATGCCTGTGCAAATATAATCTTCTCTTTGTTATCAATGTTCTCTATACCCAAAATTAGGATACACATATAAATTGGAGTCTCCGATTGGCCGAGTGGTCTAAAGTGCTCACCGTTACAGATCACCGCCATCTAATTTCTGTCTGCGTGGGTTCGAGTCTCGGGCTCAGTTACGTGAGAAAGTTTGGTTGCAGAAGTACAATATCCATGTTAGAGGTAAACCGAATTTACACGTCATCATATAAATAAAATACAACGAAAACAAAATATATAGAATTAATGCTTGATTCATAAATATACAAAATTGTTAATTTAACCGCAATTGTCCAAAATATCATATTTGATTTATACAAATCATTTTTATTTCATATTTGGAGTACTCTTTAAAAATCTCATTATTTCATCAGCATTCCAATAATATGAACCATTTAATGAATAGGGATTGTTTATGATCATTCGGGTTTCTTGGATGTTCATGATGTTTGCATGTATATCTGAAATGTCATTTCGAACCTTGTGTAGGTGTGATGAATATGGTCAGGGAGTAAGTTACTTACACTCAGTCTTTTGTGTTACAATTTCGAATTCGTTTTACAGTTAGGTAGTTTGCTTCTAAATAAGCATTGCAGTCGGCTATGAACCTTTTACTGTTAAATCAAAGACATTTTGACATATTGTTAGGTATTGATCATAGAAATTGCTGGTAGAACAAAATTTAAAATGTTTTAAAAATCTATAAGGGATTCAATGCTGACAAGAAACATCAAAAATTGTTTTTGCTCCTCCGTCACTCGTGGTAAATCTAAAATTATTTTTTGGAACATTTGATTGTCTGTTTTCCAAGTTAGAATTTTGTTATATGAAATACTTACCATGAGAGAGAGAGAGAGAGAGAGAGAGAGAGAGAGAGAGAGAGAGAGAGAGAGAGAGAGAGAGAGAGAGAGAGAGAGAGAGAGAGAGAGAGAGAGAGAGAGAGAGAGAGAGAGAGAGAGAGAGAGAGAGAGAGGATGGGGGTGATGATTGCATTTTTGTACTGCATTTAGGCATAGCAATTTGTTCTATTATTACTTAACCCATTATAATCGTGTAGAGTTAAAACAAAACAACCTTTAAACGCACTGACTTCCAAACAGGGATGAAACAGTTAGCAGGCGAATATTCAAACAGCAGCATTTTCATCTGAAAAAAAGCTGTCACTTTTACCACATTTAAGCGCCAAGTAAAAACAGTCAACATGCACTAAATAAAAATAAAAATATCATTAATTCGTATTCCTAATCGCTGTTTTAGAATATTTGATAAAAGTATATTTCCATAATGCATACCTTTAATTTATGTCAGACAACAAGACTGTTAGTATAATAGCACAGTCGACACTACAGGCACATCAGCATATTCAACACTTCGGTATTTGTGTAGTTTAGGAATATTTTTGATTTATTGTTAGGCATTCTATTAACTTCTTGAGCATCCATGTTTTTCTTTGTTGTCGATAGTTTGAAGTGTACCCATGATAATCAACATTAGCATATAAAGACAGATTCATTCTATTGCGAATACCAAAAAAGAGAGGTAAACGAACCGTCTTAAGTGCTTGAAAGCCCTTAATACATGTCTTATAAAACAATGAAACACCTTTGCTTTTATAACCTTTTCAAACACATCACTTATTCCCTTATGAGCACATCCCTCAATGAGTTCCGTGTTCTTCATGATTTGTA